>JAMPIV010002679.1:0-89062 GCA_024509875.1 Oreohelix idahoensis | reverse complement strand
ATGCAACAGCACCAATAATTTGTTTGACATCTCCTCATGTTTGATTTGATAGTTTACACTGTTTTAAAGTTCCAGACTAAATCTGACTCTTCAGCTATTGATGTTATTTTGTTATCTGATTGTACATAGAGACTGGTGCAAATTTTTACCATTTATCTTTTGTTAATAATTTTGTAGTTTAGTGAACCATGTGTTATGAAACAAACAGTTTGTGGACAATTTTTTACCCTGTTTCTTTTGTAAAATAGGTATGAGGCATAAGGTACAAAATCAAGTGTATGCTGAGATTTTTAAACTCTTTTTTTTTTAAGGTAGATATATTTTATAGCATTCAGAAATCTTGGCAATGGTAATAGAAGAAACAACGTTTGAAGCTGGACTGTATCATGAAAATTGTTTAAGACTGCGACAGGTGTGTCTAAAATCTATAATTCTAAGCAAAAACAGCTTTAAAATGTTGTCTTATTTTACTGCATGAGCAGTCTTACTCAGATACATTTATGACTTTGAGAGGAAGATCAGTTAAGAGTATTACATTAGATACCTAAGAAAAATGGCTGATGCCACTCTTAAAAAATAAAATTAGAAGACAGTCAACCTTCATTGGACGTGATGTGGAGCACTCAAAAAACATCGTGACCACTGGAAAAAGAGAAGGAAAGAGAAACAGAGCAAGACAGGAAGAAAAGATAATGTATAACTTGACACAGTGGCACAGGAAGAGTACAACAACACATCAGATGGAGAATATAATAAATTGTGATCTGTGGAGGGGCATGATAGCCAGGGCCTCAATGCACAGCATCTAATTTGACCAGACAATATTAATGGGTATTAAAAGTTCATCTTACATCTATAAATCAATTTGATATTAACAAAATAAATGTTTAAACTCCTAATCTATTAATATACCAGCAAGTAGCCCACCAAAACACGACGGAAATAATTATGTCATGCTCTGTCTGCTGCACGTCCTGATGACGATACTAACTCTCCTGTTGTCATTCCTTCCTTACCATTCCATTTCACCTTCATTGGATTTTCGTGGTCAAACTTATCACGACTTATGGGTTAATGCACCATGAGAAAATTGAAAGGCATACGTGTTTTTAAAAGTTTAGTTTTTACAGTGCGATGCATGTCTTTTCAGTATTTTCCTAAAAAGCTGGCAGGATTTTTTCATAACAGGATGTCTTACTTAGATAGTAATATAGGGATTTTAGGCCTTCAAGTAAATTGCAGGTTTGAAGTTTGAAAGTACTGTTTTCATATACTGGCTGGGGCATTCCATAGGATGATATCTTTAAACACAGGGGGAAATACACATAATCAGGTTTACAATGGTTTAACAAATGAGTATTTATAACACTTCATTTATATGTAGGGCACTCCAGAACAAAACATCAGTGTAACTGAATAAACTGTGGAAGAGGTAATCTTGTGGTGTGACAAGTTCCAGGATCATGGCGCCATGCATAGAGTAGGTGTAACATTTCAGTTTTTAAAATGTACCTGCGAAGGAGGGTGTCCTGTTTTGTGAGATTTGATGGGTAAGCAACTGATCATGGAGCAGGAAGAATCGTTTCAGTGGAAGAATATTAAGTTGTGTAAATAGTTCAGTGCTAGAAGATGGGAGGATGAAGCTGCCAATCACACAAGTGGAGATCTGCTGACGGCGCTACCTCAGATTGGGCCACACCAGGCAAAAGAAAGTAGCTGAGTGGTATCACCTCAAGCTCACATCATCCCTATAGTCAGTTATGTCTGGAGGAGGCTAATAGTAGTACTAGTAGTAGGAGATGGAGTGAGTAATGAGAACATCAAAAAGTTCAAGAGAGTAACGTCGTAATCAGCTATATTATAAATGGAGAACGGCAATTTAGAATTTTTTGGTAATCTTTTTAGAATCTAGTCTAGTCAGCTAACCATACAAATTTGATAGATGATCTGGCTTTGAAACAAGGGAATTTCCAAGAGAAAATTGGGTAGATGATATGAGCAGAACAGTTCTGAGTAAACATGGATTTAGTCTAGCCATGTGTCTAGAATTAATTCTGTATCTGCCAGCAACCTTTGACAGCAGAAGAGAAAGGAACAAGTACACTGCTAGTAAATTTGATACTTATGAACTGTACAAGTTGAAAAAATGAAATGTTAGGAACTTGCCAAAAATCTCATAATTTCTGCTATTCCATGACTCAGTCCAAGTAACACTCGTCACAGTTTTGTGGCTTTATTTACATTCTTTTCCTTCATCATTTGATTTTTCTATTTCCAGATCTGTATGTAGTTAGTGCACGAACCAAGTCCAGCTATGGTGGAATTTGGACAAATGTGCTGTCATAATAACAAATATTAAACATCTATATTGAATTAGCTGTGATAGTCTGTTTTGAAACAAACATAAATTTTTAACCAGTAATTACATGTTGTGTTTGTTCAAAGTGTTTTTCATATTAGTTTATTATTTTGTGTAGCAGCATTTAAGTGATTTACTTTTGTTCCATGACTCTCCAGCAGCATTTAACTTGATTTATTTTAAATTTCACTGCTCATATTCATTTATTGTTCAATTGTTTTTTTTTTAAATATTTAGTCACTAAAGAAATACTCCTTCCATGCAAATGGTAAGCCATGTGCAGATATTTCTAAAGTAGTGTTCAGATGAGCATTTGTATTGAATGAAAGAGAACAGAATAAGTTCCAGTTGTAGGCTTCATACATTCCTTCCTTATTCTTCAGTTACCTTTGAAGCATACACTTTCATGACAGACCTTCCTATCTTGCGTCATCTGTTCAAAGTTCCCATCATGTTTTCTTTATCTTGTCTGTCTCCCAATTTTCTTCTTCATTTTGTTGTTGGGTTTACCTCTATTTCTCTTACCTTGGGGATTCCTGAAGAAGGACTGTCTTGTAATGCTACCATGCTGGTTTACTCAGTGTGTGTCCTGTCCAACACTAGCACCTTTTCCTCACATCTTATTCACTGGGATTTCTCTAGTTCATTCCATCAGTTCCTTATTGATGATTGTGTCATACCATTTCAATCCATTAATTCTATGCAAGCATCCTTCTATGAAAGTCTGTAACTTCTGGGTTATCATTTTTGTTGTTCTATGTGTTTCAGAGTCATCCAGTAGAACTGATGACATTTGAATTCAACATTCGGATTTTTATGTTGGACTATTTCTTTTGATTTACATACATTTCCCAGTGTTTCTTGCCTTTTGTATCTCATCGTGATACCACTGTCTGTTCCTCCAACTTTATCTATATTACTGCCAAAATAAAGTCCACATCGTGTAGAGATATCTCTCCAAGTGGAGTCTAGCTGTTAGCTGACCTTCAGGCTTGCAGTCAATGTATTCTGGTATTCTGGGAGAAGCAAAAGCAGACAGGATGCTTAGTAAAGTATGAAGGGACAAAATTTGTGATGTAGGATACAGATGTCAGTTTCTATTGGACTGGGTAATGTATGCTTTTATACTTCATTGAATCTTCTTTGCTCCAGTGGAAGCATATGGTCTTCACTGGCAATGCTGCAGTGATTTAGGTCCTGAGCCTATGTGTCTTACTGTCCCAAGGTCTGAGTTTTGTGTTCATGGTGTAATTGTGTTTTTATATGAATGTTTGATAGTTTTTTTAGGTTTAAAATTATCACATCATTAGTCTTAACTTGTTCACATAAAATTTGATCATGTCTACAACTTGTATTTTGTTAAACTTTTTGAATGCAATAAGTTTCCACCACTAGAGATGATTGATCTGTGTGACAGATGGATGTTGTTAGACTTGAAGATGTATATGTTGTTTAACCTGAACACTTTATTCTAAATTTTCCTTGCACATCCTGTTTACAAAATTTGCTACTTTTATTCAGGTATCACATTTTAAATTGTTTTTTTTTTTAAATTGAATTATCTTTGTGATTTTAATAGATGTGAAAATTAGCTAAGACTATGTTAAGGGTCTGTATTACCAATTACCTCATCAGTGAGTGTCACTGGTTTGTGTGATAATGTCCCAACTTTTAAATCTTGGGTAGGTAATGTTAGCTTAAAAATTCTGAGTTAGCATGGTCCAATGCTAGTCAAGGGTACTCGCCTCTGACATCCTCTTTAACAGTATAAAGTAATACTAATAAGGAAAATAAAAACAATTTTAAAAAACAGATGAACAAAAAATTAACACTTGGAAACTCCACACACTATAATAAATGTTCTGTAAATACCCAAGTATTGCCAGTTTGTAACATTACAAAATCATTGGAGAACAAGCTGAATACATTCGAGAACAAATGTCTTAGAAAACTCATGAACATCAGTTGGAAAGAATTCAAGACTAATCGACAAATAAGAGAAGACTCTAGGCAGAAATATGTCTCCGACTATATAAGGAAAAGACGATGGTCATATATCGGTCATGTCCTACGAATGCAAAACAACAGAATACCACTACAGGCGCTCACTTGGGTTCCTGAGGGTAAGAGGAAAAAAGGAAGACCAAAAGAAACACTCAGAAGAACAATAATAAGAGAAGGAAGAATGTTGGGCCTAAATAATGTGCAAGAGCTAAGAGGAGTGGCGTCACAACGAACAACCTGGAGAGCACTGGTTTCTGCCTTATGCGCCGTGTTTGGTGCTTAAAGAATTTATTATTATTATTATATAAAAAGACATAACATCTAGCAGAAGACCATAATAGAAGGAAGAGTTGAAGGCAGACGTGCAAGGGTAAGACAGCGCTGTAAGTGGAAAGATAACATCAAGAGATGGACCAGAAAGAGGCTATTAGAATGCACCACCAAGACAAGAGACAGAAAACGGAGATCTATTGCAGCCGACCTTCGTGGTGGCACCTGATGATGATGAGTTATATAGATGGGTTATTGAAATGTAGCCAAAGATGTATGACATGAGAAGCAATCAATTCTGTTGTAAATAAATCACAGCAAATACTATCAATTATAAATAACATTATGATGCAAAATATCACACAAAATGGAAGATAAAGTTACACTAAATACCCTAATTTTAACTGAAAATTAGGCTGAACAGTGTAGACTCTCCTGAGATGGCAGAGAAGCGGAGACAAAGGAAGCTCATCTAACGCTGTTCCGCTTTCCTCCCATTTCATTTCATTATTTTTGTTAATAGTTCTATTTGACGGAAGTTCAACACTACATTAAAGTACATTCAGGTGCACCATGTTATTTTTGTTAATAGTTCTATTTGACAGAAGTTCAACACTACATTAAAGTACATTCAGGTGCACCATATTATTTTTGTTAATAGTTCTATTTGACAGAAGTTCAACACTACATTAAAGTACATTCAGGTGCACCATGTTATTTTTGTTAATAGTTCTATTTGACAGAAGTTCAACACTACATTAAAGTACATTCAGGTGCACCATATTATTTTTGTTAATAGTTCTATTTGACAGAAGTTCAACACTACATTAAAGTACATTCAGGTGCACCATATTATTTTTGTTAATAGTTCTGTTTGACAGAAGTTCAACACTACATTAAAGTACATTCAGGTGCACCATATTATTTTTGTTAATAGTTCTATTTGACAGAAGCTCAACACTACATTAAAGTACATTCAGGTGCACCGTATTATTTTTGTTAATAGTTCTATTTGACAGAAGTTCAACACTACATTAAAGTACATTCAGCTGCACCATATTATCTTTGTTAATAGTTCTATTTGACAGAAGTTCAACACTACATTAAAGTACATTCAGCTGCACCATATTATTTTTGTTAATAGTTCTATTTGACAGAAGTTCAACACTACATTAAAGTACATTCAGCTGCACCATATTATTTTTGTTAATAGTTCTATTTGACAGAAGTTCAACACTACATTAAAGTACATTCAGCTGCACCATATTATTTTTGTTAAAAGTTCTATTTGACAGAAGTTCAACACTACATTAAAGTACATTCATGTGCACCATATTATTTTTGTTAATAGTTCTATTTGACAGAAGTTCAACACAACATTAAAGTACATTCAGCTGCACCATGTTATTTTTGTTAATAGTTCTATTTGACAGAAGTTCAACACTACATTAAAGTACATTCAGCTGCACCATATTATTTTTGTTAATAGTTCTATTTGACAGAAGTTCAACACTACATTAAAGTTCATTCAGCTGCACCATATTATTTTTGTTAATAGTTCTATTTGACAGAAGTTCAACACTACGTTAAAGTACATTCAGCTGCACCATATTATTTTTGTAATAGTTCTATTTGACAGAAGTTCAACACTACATTAAAGTACATTCAGCTGCACCATATTATTTTTGTTAATAGTTCTATTTGACAGAAGTTCAACACTACATTAAAGTTCATTCAGCTGCACCATATTATTTTTGTTAATAGTTCTATTTGACAGAAGTTCAACACTACGTTAAAGTACATTCAGCTGCACCATATTATTTTTGTTAATAGTTCTATTTGACAGAAGTTCAACACTACATTAAAGTACATTCAGCTGCACCATATTATTTTTGTTAATAGTTCTATTTGACAGAAGTTCAACACTACATTAAAGTACATTCAGCTGCACCATATTATTTTTGTTAATAGTTCTATTTGACAGAAGTTCAACACTACATTAAAGTTCATTCAGCTGCACCATATTATTTTTGTTAATAGTTCTATTTGACAGAAGTTCAACACTACATTAAAGTTCATTCAGCTGCACCATATTATTTTTGTTAATAGTTCTATTTGACAGAAGTTCAACACTACGTTAAAGTACATTCAGCTGCACCATATTATTTTTGTTAATAGTTCTATTTGACAGAAGTTCAACACTACATTAAAGTTCATTCAGCTGCACCATATTATTTTTGTTAATAGTTCTATTTGACAGAAGTTCAACACTACGTTAAAGTACATTCAGCTGCACCATATTATTTTTGTTAATAGTTCTATTTGACAGAAGTTCAACACTACATTAAAGTACATTCAGCTGCACCATATTATTTTTGTTAATAGTTCTATTTGACAGAAGTTCAACACTACATTAAAGTACATTCAGCTGCACCATATTATTTTTGTTAATAGTTCTATTTGACAGAAGTTCAACACTACATTAAAGTACATTCAGCTGCACCATATTATTTTTAAGTTCCAAGCAACTAATCATTTTCCTTTTTGCTCCTTATGGAGCATGGTGTTACCACTACATCTGGTCCCCTTGCAGGAAACTTGCACCAACAAGGCTCTTGAAGTGGTGGTTTCTGTAGCAGTTTGTTTTGCATGATAAGGTCGTTAGCCCCATGCTCACCCTCATATTAGCTATCTTGTATTACATGCCTGAATGAGCAGTAGTACTATTATTTCTTCCTCTAAACAACTAATACTGTTTTTTAGTTTGCTTACGTTTATTTACAACCTGACAAATAAATCGCAATGTAAAATTATTAATTCAGCAGTCTGTTTGATTGTTAATTTAAAAAGAAACTTACTTGGTCACTGATCGTCACCTCAGAAACGTCGCCTATTCCATCTCCATTTTTGGCCAAAATTGACCTGAGATCATAAATCGACATCATATAGTTTAATCTATCATCCTACACAATAACTTACAGTTAACAGTTAGGATCATCATGCAAAATTTCATTTTAATGTGATATATCCTCTTTTCAACTAGTAACCCAAAAATTGTGAATGTGTTTTTCCCATAACAAGCTGAAGTGTAGATGGAATAAAGCAGTACGAAGGCGACGTGATGTTAAGAATTATGTTGCAGCTTTTCCTCAAACAAGAAAATCAGGGTGCGAAGGATGAAAGTGCATATTGCAGGTTATTTTTGTTACCACATCTTGTCAGATCCTATGTTTTGTTGTTTTTTTGTTTTAACTGATGAAGTTCAAAAAACATGTTTCACATAGGCACATGGAAGAAAGCTGGGGTATAATACCCAGGTATGGTTTTACGACATCTGTTTGTGCATACTAAACCAGAGTCTAGTCACCAGCCATCACTGCCTGTGCCACAAACAGATGAAAGTGTGGAGCGAAGAAAAGGTAAAGGTGGTCGGATAACTGATAATGTGCAGGGAAATGAAGTTAGAGACTTCATTACACTAGTTTCAGCTTTATGAGGTAGAGGGTAAACAGTTCCATTCATTGATTTGCCTTCCCTAATTCAAGAGCAGAGTCAGGTACCCATTTACACTATGGTAAACAGTGAGGGAAGGCATTCCAGAATCATGACATGAATATTAACAATTTTTCTTTGGCTACCCTTACACTTCCCTTGAAATTCCCTTATTCATTCTGTGTGGGACTCAATGTGCCAGCAGGAAGGATGAAGAGAAAAAAAGCTGAGAATGATTTAACTTGAAGGATCATAAGAAGATTGGCAGAATTAAACTATGGACAGTGCTGTAGAAGAGCCTTAAAAAAAAAAAAAGCGGATTTTTTATAGTTGAGGTTCATAAAGTAGAAAGAATGATGGTGTGGGATTTTCACAGCTCATTTATCTGCTAGATTTAAATTCATCATTCGATCATTATTCAAATAGAACCATACTACACAACAATTTGACTCAAGAAGATTTGAGAAAAGATGGTAGATGTTGAAATATTCAAAGTTGTTATGCTAATTAATAATTTGATTTGACATTTTAAAATACTTTATACAAGTTTTTGTTTTGAGTTTAGTTGACACTAAATCAGAAACTCTCATATGCGGGAAGAAACAAGTAATTTCCACTAGGCCTAGTAATTAGATCACAAAGGGTTAATGGTTGCTTTCAGTGCTAGGTTGGCATCTGTGACAGTGTAAAATGTATTCTCTTTTATTGACATCTTCAGTACTAGACAATTCTCTGTGATAATGTAAATTGTATTCCCTTTATTTTCTGTAGTACAGGATAAGCACCATTGACAATGCAAGATGTATTCCCTTTCATAAGACACCTCAGTGCAGTATAAATATCTGAGGATGTGTAAAATGTATTCCTTTTCATTAGAAACCTCAGTGCAGTATAAATATCTGAGGATGTGTAAAATGTATTCCTTTTCATTAGACACCTCAGTGCAGTATAAATATCTATGACTGTAAAATGTATTCCCTTTCATAAGACATCTCAGTGCAATATAAATATCTGTGGCTGTGTAAAATATATTCCCTTTCAAAAGGACCTCAGTACAATGTATTCCTTTTCATAAGACACCTCAGTGCAGTATAAGCATCTGAGGCTGTGTAAAATGTATTCCCTTTCAAAAGAACCTCAGTGCAATATAAGCATCTGAGGCTGTGCAAAATGTTTTTCCTTTCCTGGACACATTCATTGCAAAATAAACACCTGTGATAATGTCAAGTGTATTCCTTTAATGTATACCTTAGTGCAAAATATGCATCTGTGACAGTTTAAAATGTATTCCCTTTCATGGACACTTTCAGTATAACACAGTATAAATGGAGATGTGATCCTTATTAGTTATTTTTAACCTGAGATATATACTGAAGCACATTAAAAACGCACCACCTGTATAATCCAGGAACAGAGTGTGAAATGTAAATATAAGTGTTTACAAGTTTACATATTTGGAATCTTTATTCATTTTCCTATGAATCCATGCTGGTCATTAATTTGTACATTTGATTGTTATGAAATTCATTGCATTCAGTGCAGGCAAGGGAGAAAACCAAAAATGCAACCAATAAAAAAATTCATTCACACTATCCTCAGTATCTGGTATGTTCACCATGTGCTTGCAAACAAGCTTGGTAGCGGCTCCGCATAGAACGCACAAGTCTCTGAAGGAAATTCCGGGAAATCAAGTCCCATTCACGTGTAAGAGCAGCTTCGAGCTGTTGCAGATTAGCTGGAGAACCTTGCCTGTAGACTCTGCGTCCAAGCTCGTCCCACAGATGTTCTATAGGGGACATGTCTGGTGATAGGGCAGGCCAATCAATCGTCACAATGTTCTGCTGCTGTAGATATTGCTGCGTAATGCATGCGGTGTGCGCACGTGCGTTATCCTGCTGGAGAAGCTGCAAGTCTGGATAATTTGTGAAAGCAGGAGCAACCAATGCATCCAGAACCTCATCTTGATATGTCACAGCATTAACATTTCCACGGAAGACGTGAAGAGGCAAGCAATGGTGAAAACTGAATCCTCCCCAAATGTGAATACTGCCACCTCCAAATCGGTTGTGCTGACGAACACAGCAATCTGCAAAGCGCTCTCCACACCGTCGCCAAATCCACAAACATCCATCAGCAAAGGATATGTTGAATCTGCTCTCGTCTGTGAATAGGACAGCATTCCACTGCAGTCTAGTCCATCTGACATGTTGCTCTGCCCATTGCAGGCGCTGCTGACGATGTCTGTGAGTCAAGTTTGGCCCAACATAAGGTCGTCTTGCAGTAAGGCCTGTATCTCTGAGTCGTCGCATGACTGTCATTCGAGAGACTTGCCCACGTCTACCCACTATTGCTCTTGCTGTTTGACTTGCCGGGAGAGAACGATTCCTTAGGTGACTCAGCACAATATGACGATCTTGCGCAGGGGTAGTAACTCATGGTTGGCCACTCCGAAGTCTATCCCGGGCACTGCCAGTGGTTCCGTAACGTTCATTGAGACGTACAATAGTGCTGTGGTGGGAATTCATCCTTCTGGCAATGGCCCGCGAGCTCATTCCGGTCTCCAACATACCAATGGCTCGTTGGCGGTTGTTTTCAGATAGTCGTGGCATTTCAAGCACATGTACTGGGTGTTTTGTCTCAACGGCCTTTTTATACCGAATATACTGCCACAACGCATACACATTTTCAGGGTCATAGCTGTACGCGTTGGTTGAATCATGCACTTTCCATTCCAGCAGCCATTCGCTCTCTACCTCACGACAAACACAGGGAAAATCCATTCCCACACTTTTTTTTTCCAGCTTCTCAGCATCAGTATATATAATAGTGGTGCATTTTTAATGTGCTTCAGTATATAATACAGTATGTATACAGAAATTCCTGGGAGTAATACACACACTGTTAGTACAATAATGAATCTTTATTGAATTATATATCATAAATAAGTCATTACATTAGTAAAACAGTAATACATCAAAGCAGCAGTTATAGGCTACATCTTAGATGAGGGACCAGTCTGTGGGTTTTCCTCAAACTTTGGCTTTCATTGATTGTAATTTCTTAAGTGTGGTGAGGTTTCTTTTGAATGGATGACCTTTTTTGCTGACTGATTCAAAGACACCATTGCAGAGGCTTTTATCTTGTCTGCATTTTTTAATAATTAATAGATGTAGCCAAGATCAAAGAAGCATCTGACACTCACCAACTTTTTACAACCTTAACAAATTCAGTTCTACACCCAAGCAAATACTTTGCTTCTACAACTTAGATGCACTACCAGCACTTGAAGTTGCATGCTGTTTTCCAGAAATGATAGATGAAGAACGGTGGAAAAATTTTGCAAGAGAACAATAATATATGCAAATGTGATCAAGATAGCGTTTGAACTAAGAGACAAATAGACTACACATTCTAAGAAGACAGCCTTGATCGGCCATGCACATATGTGTTGATGAGCTAAATGAAAGTTAGCAGTGATGGTCACTTTTAGGAAGTTCTGAATCTTGTGACTTGCATTTTCAAAAGCGTTATAATCTAACAGGGCTAACTGGTGTAGCGTTTTTTGTTTGTTTTTGG
Source organism: Oreohelix idahoensis (assembly GCA_024509875.1). NCBI lineage: Eukaryota > Metazoa > Mollusca > Gastropoda > Stylommatophora > Oreohelicidae > Oreohelix > Oreohelix idahoensis. The sequence goes on along the minus strand of JAMPIV010002679.1, from coordinate 77,361 downwards.
TTTTAAAGACTATCTTCATTGTACACGGACAACTCTATCAGTGCTCTGATCTCCTCCCTTAGACCACACAAGGAGGGTCTCAGCACAGTGCATGAACTCCATAACACCGGCGAGAATGCCAATGTGTGTATATAGGAATCACACGTTCTGTAAATATTTTTGTGGTGGGTAGCTCTAAGCAGGGTAAGACTGTATTCCGTTTCATAAACACATTCAATGCAACATAAGCATCTGTGCCAATTAAAATGTATTCCCTTTAATGAAACTTTCAGTCCTGTATAAGTGTGTAACATTGAAGAATGTTAAGTGACGAATGTTTTGGTAGTCTTAAGTAACTCAGATCAAACATAGGGCACCCATTTTCCAGGGCATCTAGTCTGTACTTGTAATAGGCATTAGCTGAATGTGCATACGCCATTAGTCACTTCTGCAACAGTTCAAGCACTTTTATATTATTGTGTGGTTGATGTATTATAAGTAATATATAAATCTATATCATGCATCATCTATTCCTCTTTATACTTTTTACAAATCTTTTATCGTCAGTTTTTTTTTATATTTTGTATATGAAAAGAAATGATGACCGTTCAACAGATTACCGCTTTGTGATCTGTAAAGCTTTGAATTTATTTATTTGTACATAACACTGAATCATGTATGCGGAAAAGATATTTTACAACTAAAGACTTTTGCACATTTTCTGACTGATATATGTCTGTTGTCATTACTGTTATTACTTTTGCATTATGAATTACAGAAAAAAAATTTGGTATTGCAATAAAGGTCTGTGTATATCTCTACCATCTGTAAAATTATAATAGGTTACAGGTTACTACAGTACAAATGTTGAAGGAAGTTACAAACACTGTAAGCTGTTGATCATCTTCACATACAGTTAAAGATAGTCCTAAAGCAGATGCTGCCATAGGGACTGAAGTGTTAGTGACTTCAGTATCAAAAGGTGGAGGTGACCAGTTCCCTTCCTTGCTGCCATTTCCTTCCCCAACTCAAGCACAAAGTCAGGTACCCATTTACAGCTGGGTAGACTGGAGCATGTCAATACCATGAATCGAACCCAGCACCTTTTCTGTTAAAGACCATCGCTCTAACCACTCTGTCCCTACAGATAGGTCAATATTTGACTTATATAAGTGATGTTTTATTGAGAATACCACAAATTAAAACCAACAAAAATGGAGTAGCAAGAGAAAAAAAATGACAACAAAAGAGATGACCCCATGTTTAAAATAAATTAATAAACAAATTAGATATTCATTGTTGATCTTGTGTAAACATATATTTGTATGTGTTTGTATTTTAACCTGAATCCTCAGTTATCTGAACTTGTCAACAACATTCATGCTAGGTCTTCCTGTCTTGTGCCATCTACTCAAGATCTTTCCGTGGTTTTGTTTTTATCCATTTTATTTCTGTCTCCAATTCTCTGCTTTGTTTGATTTGTGGTCTCCCCTCTAGCTCTCTTACCCTTGGGATTTCAGATCAATTATGTCCCTACTGTGGACCAACCGAAGATCAGCCAAACAAGTCATCATGAAAAAAACACATGATTGTTTCACATATTAAAAAGTAAGCAGCGAATGTCAACAAAATTTTCTTTTAAAGGATTTCGGTTTTCAAGACAATCGATAGAAAGTAATGCATCAGAGCCGACAGGGATCGAACAAAATTAATCAGTCAGTCCTTTAATCTTTTATCACTACTGTATGATGATTTCTACTTTACCATTATTTATTATTTACTTATTAACTCTCTTCACTTAATTTCAACTGTCCAGCAATCTGTAAAGCTAATTCTTTAGCTACACTACTTGTGATCAAATTTTCCACTTTAGAGTGGTAAAACCAGTTAGCGTATCTTATTTTGACTCTATTTTGTTTTGTTTTCAACCTAACTTGTGCATTTGTTTCAATACCCAGTTAACTTGTGCATTTGTTTCAATACCCAGTAAACTTGTGCATTTGTTTCAATACCCAGTTAACTTGTGCATTTGTTTCAATACCCAGTTAACTTGTGCATTTGTTTCAATACCCAGTTAACTTGTGCATTTGTTTCAATACCCAGTTAACTTGTGCATTTGTTTTCAATACCCAGTTAACTTGTGCATTTGTTTTCTTCTTCTTCTTCTTGCGATCGCATCTTTGATGATTACACCGTCAGACGAGTTCTCATGATGAATTCGACTGTTGTTTGAAGTTCCTCTTTAACTCCATATAGCTTTGAGTTTAGTGTTGAGTCATTGGGCCAGTATATCTTTCTTAGCTGGTCATACAGAGGACAGTCCTGTAGAACATGCTCAGCAGTTTGTTCGTTTAATCCACATGTGCACAGTGGTGAAGCAGACAATCGTAGCTTGTGCATGTGTTTATTCAGTTTGTTATGCCCTGTCCTGAGTCGAAAAATAGTTATCTGTCCGTGCCGGTCAAGAGTGTGATAGTCGTCTTTGGGTTGGTTCTGTTCTCTTCTGATAGTCTGGATAGCTCTCTTTTTCTCAAAGTATGTGACTTCATTATCTTCTTGTTCACATTCTCCTCCCTTTTTTGCAAGTTTATCTGCCTTTTCATTTCCGGGTACACCACAATGAGATGGTACCCACTGAAGTATGGTTCTCTTTTTGGCAGCTACCTTGTTTAGTTCATTTCTCAGATGCGGGAGTTTACCACCCTTGAGAGCTTGCAGGACAGACAGTGCATCTGTGAGGATGACTACCTGGTGGCAGTCAGAGTTGGAGTTATAAATCATATTTGCAGCTTGCTCTAGAGCTTGAACCTCAGCTGTATAGTTGGAACAGAATTTACCAGTGGGAATGTGCCTAGTCTCATAGTGGTTGTCAGGATATGAGATAAAGATACCGGCACCTCCATTCCTAACAGCATTAATTGCTGATCCATCTGTATAGGCATGTATCCATGATTGATCGGGATAGCTTTCTTGGATCATACTCAATGTAGCAGTTCGTTTTTGCAGATCATTATACTCACATCCACTTGTGAGACCACTGACTGATGTATTAATTTGGAGGGCACTGCTGGCCTGCTCCCATGGTACAGGGTATAGGGTGGGCTTCAGTGGTGTTGTCTTCATGGATAGGTCTTCTTGATGCTGTCTTATAAGTCTTTTCCCCCGATGCACAAAGCTGCTACGCTTTAGACGTCCTAATGCCAGATCATCTAGTCTTGCTTTCATTGGGTGCATTGGCATACTGTTGTACTTTTCCATCTGGATCATAGTTTTTGTGTCTCTTCTATGGGACAATGTCTGTAATCCAGCAACCTTCTGCATCTCTGCCATTGGTGTAGTTTTCATGGCTCCTGTAATGAGCCTGAGAGCTTGATTTCGCACCTTGTCTAAAGACTGCAGATGTGAGTTAGCAGCTGATGACCATGCTGCTGAGCTAAACTCTAAGTGTGGTCTTATTACTCCATTATAAATCTTCTTTAGATTTCGTTCATTTGCTCCCCAGTTGGTACCTGCTAATTTTCTGAGTTTGCCTAGTCGTCTTCGGGCCCCTCCTTCTGCATTTTCAATATGCTTATTCCATGTAAGCCTTTGGTCAAATGTCACCCCAAGATAGGTGGGGTAGCTTTCTTCCTTGATCACGGTTGTCCCTAGGTGTATGTTAGCTGATTTGTCCTTGAGGGCGAGGGAGAACAGTGTTGTGGAGGTTTTTTCTGTGTTTATTGTGATAAGCCATTTCTCTGCCCATGACACTAGCATGTCTGCTGCCCGCTGCATTCTATAATTTGCTGTGGTGACATTTTCATCAGCGCACCAGAGTACTAGGTCATCTGCATATAAGGCAGCTTTAACTCCTGCAGGGAGATCTTTCACCAGGTCATTGATGTAAACAAGGAAGAGTGTTGGGGAAATTACTCCTCCTTGAGGTACCCCCTGATGGAGCAACACTTTTCTGCTCTGCAGACCGTCAAGAGTGACTCTAGTTCTCCTGTTATGCAAGTATGACTGGATCCATTTCATCATGTTGCCTTGGATTCCACTTCTCCTAAGTTTTGCAATGAGGCCATCTTTCCACACCTTGTCAAAGGCCTGCTTGAAGTCGACCCAGATCGTTAGGACCTTTTTCTTCTCCTGGAAGGCATCTTCTATTGCTTGAGACAAGTAAGTAACTTGGTCTTCTATACTGTAGCATTCTCTAAATCCAGCTTGTTCCGGCACCAGGATCTGCTCAGACTCTAAATACCATTTCAATCTGTGGTTGACTATTCGCTCCATAGTCTTCCCAACACAGCTTGTGAGACTGATTGGCCGGTAACTTGCAGCCTCAGTCTTACATTTCCCTTTCTTTAGTATGGGTATTGTGATGGCTTCTCTCCATACTTGGGGTACCGTTCCTTTCAACCAGCTGTGGTTGAATATCTCAAGCAGTTTTGTCTTTGCTGCTGAGCTCAGATTTACTAGCATTTCATTGCTGATTTTGTCTGGGCCGGGTGACTTTTGAAACTTAAGCTTGGAAATAGCCTTCTGTAGTTCTCCTAGTGTGATGGGTTCCCTCATTGGGGCAGGAGTATCTGTCTGTCCCATGGTTGCCAGTATTTCTTTTCTTATCTCTCTCTGATGACCCTATGTTAATGGGTAAGTTGCTTTCTGAACTGTATCTTCTAGCAAACAAGTCTGCAGCTTGTTTTCCTCTGAAAAGTTTGCCACCTTCATCCAATGTGATAGTCTGCCTAGGTGAGGAACGCTCTTCATTTAGAGACTTGACTAATCTCCAAAGTTTCCTGCCGTCTTTCTCAAGGTTCAGCGATGCCGTTTTAGTTCTCCAGCTTTTCCGTTTTTCTTCTAGCTTTGTTCTCTGAAACTCTGCTACAGCCTTTTTCCATTTGTTGTGAGTTTCAAGTGAAGGCTGAGACTCTGCGTCCTTTCTAGCCCTGTCCATAGCTTCCTGACGTTCTTGGAGTGTGCTGGACCAGTATGGTATGTAGTTACGCCGGCATCCTTTGGGAATGGTTTCTTTTGCTGCTTGTAGTATGCATCCGTTGAAGTCTTTTACCACTTCATTAATGTCTCTGTTCTGTACCTTGAGGGTAGACAGCAGCGTGTTCACCTGATGCCTGAACAAACCCCAGTTGGCTTTTTTGTAGTTCCATCTTGTAATGGCTGGGCCTGTACTGAGAGTTGCACTCTGGACAGTAAGAAAGATTGGGCGATGGTCGCTTCCCCCTAGTTGGTCTCCTACTTCTCTACTAATAGATCCAGCTATATCTGGTGTGGAGAAGGCAAGATCTGGTGTTGAAGTTGTGTGCCATCCTCTGGAGTAGAAGGTAGGAGTATCTGTGGCATTATTGACTAGGATTAGGGAGTGATCATCTTGCCAAGTTTCAACCTCTTCACCTCTGTGATCCAGATGGTTATAGCCCCAGCTCTGGGAGTGGCTATTAAAGTCTCCAACTGCTATAAAGTTGGTGGCTGGTACCTGTATAGAGCTGAGACTCAGGGGTTTGTTGTTTGGACAGTAATAGTTCAGGAGTTCTATTTCCATCTTGTCTACCTTTATCTGCAACAGCTGATATTCTGCTCCATCCATGAAGGTTTTCCTTTCGTGTGCAGGAATGTTATTCCTTACAAGAGTAAGTACTCCTCCTTTTCGTCTATCTTTTCTGTCGGATCTGAAGCATTGATATCCCCTTATTTTAAAGGTTTGATCTGCTTTCAAGCGAGTCTCTTGGATACAGCAAACACTGACTTGCTTCTCATACAAGATGTTTTCCAGCTCTGTCTTTTTGCTGTATCCAGCCTGCTTGCTGTTCACTCCCTCTGCATTCCAGTGCATCATGACAAGTGGCACTCTGGGTTTCTCTTTTGTTTTGGTCAGTAGTTCTCCTCCGCCGTCTGCTGACTCCACAAGACGGTCTAGAGGGTCCTCCAGTAGCTGAGGGTGGGCTCTGTCGAGGCTCAGAGCCCGGCACTGCACCTGCCTGGTGGAGCTCCACAGGGCGAGCACCAGTACGAGATTTATTTGACGGTGTACTCTCCATAGAAAAAAAAAAAGCGAGTTGCGTGATACTGTGGTTTCCGGTGCGCCTTCTGGCCCAGTATCTACGACTTTAGCACCTGTTCAACGGGAGAGTGGGCTCATCCCTAATCTGTTTATGTTCCCAGTAGTAGACTATTCGCAAGCAGCCTGGGGGTGTCACTGCTCTGCGCGGACCTTGTTTACCGAGGCGGCGTCCGAGCTCGTAGGTGAAAATATGGTTGCGTTATCTTCAAAATAGCCCTGTCTTTCCCATGGCTTTTCTGCCATCCTGCAACTTTGAGTTAGGGAGTTCTGAGCTCCAGTCTCTTTCCCAGGCATTTTATCCTGGCCTGGCACGCATACAGAGGACCCCACTTCTGGTTCTAAGTTAGCAGTTGGGGATAGGTGGGGTAGCACACTGTGCATTCCCCGTCATCCAGGGGGCTCTCCAACTATGCAGAGCTTGCACAATGCTGTGCTCTGGTTCTGGGCTCTCCCAAGGAATCCTCACGTCCTGCACAGAGCCACTTCCAGATACCCACCACCTGCCAACCCTCCATTGTAGAAATCTCCTGCATGCGGCCATCCAGTCAAGAGCCAGTATTAAGTCTGGTGCCCAAGTGATCCCCCCAAGCTCAGTGTGCAATGCTGGGTTCTCATCATGCTGCAACAGAGGGGGGATTGTGATGCTCAGCCATCTCTCTCAACTCTGCACCGATAAGTGACATCGGGGACTTAACTGTGCCTCAGTACTGGGAGGCCCCGTTTCCGGGTACACCACACACAGCCAATTGAGGCAACGGTCGCCGTGGGTGTGTCTTCAGTGGGGAAGTTGTGGAGTCTTCCTGTCCATGTTCTTGCACATCCTAACACTGCCCGCAAGACATCGGAGGTTTGGAGAGTGGCCTTCTCTGCTTTTTTGAGCCGGGGTGGGCTCCCCGGGCAAGTCTCGATGGGGATCGGGACGTGTCCACGCGCCAGTGGGCCCAGCATCGGCCACATCTGATGGAGGTCTTGCTCTGCCAGGTTTGATGTGGATTTCCTACCGCCCCGGGTAGAAGCCAGAAGTGTACTGTGCCAGCTCTGGGGGAGATAAAGGGGGTGTTTCTGCGTCTCCTTGTGATACGTAGCCAAGGTAGGGCTCACAGTGCTCTTTCCCCGCCACCAAATTGCCTGCTGGTTACGCCGAGTTCTCCGAGGCTCTAGTCATGTGACCAAGAGTTGAAGGCAATAGGATCGTCAAGTCCTGAGTCTCTGTGCCTGTACGATGGGTTCCGATCTTCAGGGAGCAGTCCACACTCGTTCCCACTCCCAAGACTTGTTCAGTATCCATCTGGCTCCTTCCCACCCACAGAGGGCGTGTACGGTGTAGTGCACCGGTTTTATTATCGAGGTTTGCTCCTCTAGATCCGTTGTGTTTAGCCTGAGGATTCACACCCTCAGTTACCAGGACTACCTCGAGGAGGGTGTGGCTCTTCACCACGCACAACGATCTTGGGGTATGAGAGGTTTTGCTAGGCCAAGAGACTAACACCGCAATGGTCGCTCCTTTCATGAACAAGAATTCACTAGGCCTAGGGTGAAGCAAGGGGGGAAACCCACTACCCACAACACCAGCACATCATACCCCCTGTCTGTAAAAGACTTTGCCCCTCGTTTGTTTTCAATACCCAGTTAACTTGTGCATTTGTTTTCAATACCCAGTTAACTTGTGCATTTGTTTTCAATACCCAGTTAACTTGTGCATTTGTTTTCAATACCCAGTTAACTTGTGCATTTGTTTCAATACCCAGTTAACTTGTGCATTTGTTTCAATACCCAGTTAACTTGTGCATTTGTTTCAATACCCAGTTAACTTGTGCATTTGTTTCAATACCCAGTTAACTTGTGCATTTGTTTCAATACCCAGTTAACTTGTGCATTTGTTTCAATACCCAGTTAACTTACTTTGTGAAGCTACAGCCCTTCTTCATCATCATTTTCCTTTGCACTCCTTACGGTGTGTGCAGCCCATCACTGTAGCTGGTTCCCCCACAGGAAACCTTCACAAAACATTCACATGTTCTTGCAATGGTGGTTTCTGTGGCAATTAGTTTTACATGATGAAGTTGCCAGCCTCATTAGTCGCCTTATACTTACTTACTTACTTAGTCGTTCCCCTTCTACCGTGAGGTGTAGAGGTTTGGAAGAGAGAACGCCAGACTATCCTATCGGCTGTCTTCCTCCTGGCCTGGTTCCATTCTAGTCCTCGGTCCTTCAAAGATTGTCTAATGTTGTCCTCCCAGCGGACTCTGGGTCGTCCTCTGGGTCTGGATCCTTGGCTCTTTGTTTCCCATGCTTGTCGTGGTATCCGATCTTATACAACGTCCTATTCTTTCTTGAGTTTCTCCAGAGACCTCCCAATATATAGCCCCTGGTCCTTTCTTATCCTAGTTTGTTTCAGTCCTTGTCATACAGTCATTTAATCTTATATAAATTCATAGAAACAAACCACAAGTAAGTCAACAAATGTAATATGTATGAGCTGTCTTGCCCATGTGCATGCATGTGGTATTTTGAATTAGAACAAGCAAGAGGTTATTTATAAGGGTTATTCAGGACCACAAGGTCTTTAATATTTAGACATGCACCCTAATATAACCAACAGTGTCTAGGTTGAAAGAGGCACGCGTCACCAAGACAAAGTAATATTAAAAGAATGTTTTATTAAACAAGGAAGAGACGACCAAAACCTAAAAAGAGAAATAACATAAATTCTGTGACAAAGGAGGAAATATTTTATTTACGCTGGTGTTGCATAGACAGAAATATGTTTATTACATTATTAAATTTTACAATAATTCCATAAAAGTTTTGCATAGAGGAAAAAAAAAAAAAAGATAACATCACAGAATTTCTTTAAACAGTAGTTGCAAAAAAAAAAAAAAATAAAGCCGCATTTGCAAATGAAAAATTATTTTAACTCCATATTGTAATAATCAAAAGATATGAATATCTATATCTGGGTTAATCTCAGCTAACATTTTTCTGATAATGTCTGCAAAATAACATTTTTACAGTACAATGACCAACACATTTTTTAGGTAAATAAATAAATGCTTCAAAGATTACATGACAGGCAGCTAAAATACCTGAATACAAGAAATTTTACTACAGTTAAGTAACATAAATGTGTGATAATTACCTTGCTGTTGGTAATAACATAATTTTCATACAATCTGGTGGCCAAACAACAGGGTGTATATTAATATTCACTAAATTAACTGTATTTTGTTATCATGTGATATATTTGCTCCCTGGATTCCATAAGAGATCACATTATTGCTTTTTCTTGCAGAAGTGATAACAAAACAAACATTACGTTAAGCACTTCCATGAGAATATGAACTTCCAAAATGGCAGGGTCCCATTAAAAGTGTTGACTCAGAATTTGTTGGATAACAAAAAAAATTTCCCGAGTCATACACAATAATTTTTCCATGTTAGATTTAAAAAAAAAAAAATTTTAAACTATTATATTCATGTATCTAGTTTACTGAAGTTAAACAACTGCTAATGTAAGCGTGCAACTGCTGTAAAAATGTGATTATTCAGAATGATCTCACCCTTCCCTCCTTTCAATTCTGCATTTTTTCTATCTAGACTTATAATCTACTGCTGCTATCATTCACCTAGCATCACTCTGATAAATTATGTGATTTATTTCCAAAATTTTAAAGGGTTAGCATCACTCTGATAAATTATGTGACTTATTTCAGATATTTTAAAGCAGTTAACATGATTCTGATAAATTATGTGATTTATTTCATATTTAAATGCAGTTAACATCATGCTGATAAATTATATGATTTATTTCAGATATTTAAATGCAGTTAACATCATGCTGATAAATTATCTGATTTATTTAAAATATATTAAAAAGCAAACAGTACGTGGAAAAAGAAATTTCCAAAAAAACATAAAAGAGACTTATGAATATTAAAATTATAATTAACTTATTGTCAGTAAAATTTTGCTAGTGCTGAAATGTGTACAAGTATATATATTTAACACCACAGGGTAGAAGAGAAACTAGTAAGGAACGACTAACTAGTAAGTAAGTAAGATTAATATTCCATCTCTCACGACTTCAGAAATGTAAGATGATCAGAAAATATCAATGAGTTTACAATATTCTAACTGTAACTTGTTGTCATCCATAAGCCAGTACACATCTGTCCAAAAAGTGTGCAGCAGTCTCTCACTTCTAATGACTGACAACCATGTCCTCATAAATATACTGCTGTTTAAAATATGTGTACACGTTCAAAATGATATTACTGACCGTTTCTTTATGAGGAAAGATACTTCCTTTTTTTTCTTCTTTATTTAGTCTTGTCGTTCTCCATAAATTTCACCTAAGTGTTCAGTCTTTCAATTATATTATCTTTCTTCGTTAACACTCATTCTTTGATTTCAGACATACTGTGTTGAATTGTGTTATCTAGCCTGCTAGTTACCTAACCCTTTTGTCAGCAGTTTTTGGATCATTAAAATGCTCTTCTATTTTTTGGCATTGCTGGTTCAGCCATATTTCTGTTACACTGCTGCATTTGCTTTTTTTATTTTTATTATTCTTAGTCATTTCTGCTTTCCTTTCTTATATCCTTTAATGCAGTATTTCTTCCATTATCCATTTCTTTTTTATGGTTTCTTTCCTTTTTGGTATTAATTTTCTTCCTGTAATTTTTAAACTGAGTCTTTCAGCATTTCCAACTATTCAACTATATTTTGTATTTTTTCTAAAGCATTATACCCATTCATTACAGAAATTTTATATTTGTCTCATTGCTCATCATTCACTTTTAGTAGTTCTACATCTTGTTTGATGTTCCAAATGTTTCTGTTTATTTTCTTTAACTTTATTCTTATTTTTCCACCACACCGTTATGTAATCATTATTAAAGTCAGCTCCTGGCCTTGTTTTTGCTGATAATAATGCATTTCTAAATCTTTTATCGTTCAATATATAATCAATTTCATTACTTGTTTTATTAACTGTCCACAATCTTCTCAGATGTTGCTTGAACCTCATGTTTCCTATGAACCATATTATGCATATTTGCCTCCTCTATTAATTTATCTGCACTCATTTTTTTCTCGTAATCAGTAGCTGCCCAGAGCATCTTTAACTGGTTCCTTCCCTATGTTGTCATTAAAATCTCCAAAGATTATAGCAGCTTCCTTTGATGTCTAAAGCAATAAATTTTGCAACTGATAAGCAACAGATAAATATAATATAGTGCAAACTGTGTACTGGAATAAAATACTGTAGCAAGTAAAAAAAAATATGCTCATTAACGACAACTATATCCAGAAAATTTGAAGGAAACAAACTCCCAAAAAGGAAGTTTGGAAAACAAACTTTAAAAAGTCTGTGAAGTTTAGAAAACTGTGTGTAAATTTAAGCATCACTTTGATCAAAGAGACATTCTCTAAATATTTTTAATATTTGTATTTTATGTACAAAAAAAAAGAACTGTCCAAAAATATAAAAGGATCAAAATATAGCATTAACGCCTGTAAAGTTTTGATCTGTTGGCCGCAGTTCATGCAAAAATAACTTGAGAGAATGAAAGGTTTAAAATTTTAACACGGATTAAAATCACTGCCGCCAAGGATACATTCTATCGTCCTGTATCAGGTCCAGTGAGATCTTACACATAGACAACTCTCATGGCTGTGGTCACCTCTGAAAATAATTAAAAAATAATAATAAATTTGCATTCTGGTCAAACCACTAAAATGTACAAAATTTACTGATAACCATAATGCAGGAAAAGGTTGAAGACAAAAACATAACTTACCTTAATAACTTACTTTACTTCTTCGGTCCACTGTTGCCATGAAGTGTAGTGGGAAGTTGAAGTTTGCATTATTGAGACAAATGTGTAGCACCAAATGCTGTGAGCTTGTGTAGTTGTAAAATTTCTGTGATGTTGTCTACCCATCTGCCTCTTGGCCTTCCCCAAGCACTGAAACCAGATCTTCAACTGTTGTAGGCGTGTAGTGGTAATTTATCGCATTCCATTTTCAGGAGCTAGCCGCGCCACTTTAATTTCTGCCTCTTTATATGCTTGATGCAGGATGCCATCGTTTCTCATCCTGTATCTTCTGGTAACATTAATGATTTTTTTTTAAAGCATCTTGTCTCTCATGATGTGATTTTTCTTTCCTGTGCTTTGGTCAAGGACCATGTTTGACACTGATAGCAGAGAATTGGTAAGAATTATTTATCAGCTATCATTTAATTTCCATGCTGATATTCTGATGTTTGCACTAGAAACAAAAATGGATTGAAAGGCTGAAGACAAATGGGCAAGAGAATGACAATGATACAGGTGGGAAGAAAATACCAAGGCACAGAAAGGAAGTAGTCTTTCCCAGTGTACCATCAAAAACAAGATCAACTACCATCTTCACATCGAAGGGTCAGCCGTGTAGGATCTCCAACATCTTCTGTCTCTTATCTTGATGGTACACTCTGACAGTCTTTTCTGTACATCTCTCGATGTTATTTTCCCACTTATATTGCTGTCTTTCTCTTGCACATTTGCCTTCACCTCTTCCTTCCATTATGGTTTTCAACAAGGTGTTATTTCTTTTTATATGACCAAAATATTTGAACTGTCTAATTATGAATGCATTCATCATTTCTCTTTTCATTTCTAGCTTTTCTAAGACCACTTTATTTGTCCTCTTCTCTTTCCATGAGATTCCCCCCATTCTTCTGTAAATAACATAATGGATCTACACCTTAAAGATACGTACCTCAAAAGCATGAGCAAAAGTGCTGACGACCTACTGCAGCCAACTTATGACAGGTAGGCAGCACTTGATATAAGAAATCCTTAAAAAATGTACAAAACTATACTGTGCACTTCTGATGGCAAGCAGTACCCATTCTAACTGCATATATAATTTGATGTCAGATGCTAATCTACGAAAGGCTGTTGAATACTTCCATTTAAAATGTAGAATATTTTCCTATGAGTTATTCACAATTCCTGGTACATTTTGATCTGCTATATATTTCTTTCATACATTAACTTCATAATAATATTAGTATTGTACTTGTAATACCACAGCTGAAGATGAGCAATGAGGATGTCCTGAAAGATGCCAGTCCACAAAGGAAATTACTCACATTAGAAGGAAGCAATCCATTTTCTTTGGGCATGTTATAAGGAAGAAAAAAAAACTGGAATATATCATGACAACAGGAAAGACTGAAGGAAAAAGAGAGAAATGCTGGAAAGTCTGACATAATGGCATGGAAAGAAGTCAACAACAAAACTAATAAACAGCACTGGGGACAGGAGTTGTGGAGAGACATTGTAGCCGGGAGAGTTGTTAGGAGGAAAAGTATTGTTAAATTAGTAATGTTGCTTGTCTGGATTTTGATGTATGATCAAAGGGAAATAACGTAATAATAACACAGATGGACAAAAATAGATAATAACATAGATGGACAAAAATAGAGACAGGAGTTTGATACCTTTATCTGGCAGATGATCATAAATAAACCACTGGGTAAGCAATATTTTCCACGTGAATTTAGTGCCAGTGAGTTGTTAGTGAGTGAGAATTTTGTTCTGGATAGTTCGGACAAAGTTATAGTGGTAAATCGAAGTTTTAGTTGGTTCTGAGTCTTGACAGAGTGAGCATTTGTCCGAAGAGAGTTCGCGCATCGAATGATATAGCCAAATGTATCTTGGTTGACCTGCGGTTGCAGAAGTTTACAAATATCATTTCGAACTTCACTCTCAATGCCACTTTGTTGAGTGACAGTGTTCTATTTTGTGTGATGACGAGACGTCAGTTATTTCATGTTGGAAGACTGTGTTTGTTCATAACAACAGGTACGTTGAAAGTTAGAAAAACTTGTTGATGAACTTTTAGTTGTAGTGAAGAACAATAGATAGACAGACAGTCCAGAATCAGAATTAAGCTTGGTAAACATCCATCCCTGGCAGTTAGGCCAGTTTCTTTAATAACATATACCAAGGCAGCAGCAGATGACTGTGACAGAATGTAAGAGACGTTTTTACAAATAGAGATATATTGACAGTAAAAATGAAAACAACAACAGTGATTCTCAACGTTTGGACCTCAAATAGCCACTAGAGACAATAGCACAGAGAGTTAGAGAGTGAGGAAGCTATTACATACTGAATGTATTGTACAAGCTCGCCAGCCACATGTGGGAGGCTGGAATTTATCATGAAGTCTGTCAAGATCCAATTTTTGCACACATTCTTCATTTTAAGTAAATAAAGTTTTCTACAATTGAATTGAGAAGCCTGCCATCATCTTGAGTCATTTTCAAGTGTTGAGTCAGCAAGTAATTGTTGTCGTCTTTGAGGTTACATAGATAATAAGGAAGAAGTCTACTGAAGAAGGGTAGTGATGTTGAAGCCTTATACAATCAACATTAGAAGTAGCTAACAAAAGACCAGTTAGTCAACAGCCACAACATGATCATCTAAGCCACCAAGTACGGTACTTGAAAAGGAAAAAGACTGTACTAGCATCTCCATTTGGTAACTGCCATAAACTTACTACTAGCTGTATTTTTTGTACCTCACAAAACAAGCGCTGTAGAACGTACCAACAGTTTAAAAAAAAATTACAGGTGAAAGAGTATTCAGTTAGACTTGTCAAAATCTCTGTAAATTTATAATACCACCTTGCAAAGTTACTTAAAAAATAATACTAGCACTGTAAATATAAATTAATACTATCTTGCAAATTTACGTATAAAATAATACTGGCACTGTAAATGTAAAATAATACCTTATTCTAATTTACCTATAAATTAACACTAGCACTGTAAATGTAAAATAATACCTTATTCTAATTTACCTATAAAATAACACTAGCACTGTAAATGTAAAATAATACTTTATTCAATTTACCTATAAAATAACACTAGCATTGTAAATGTAAAATAATACCTTATTCTTATTTACCTATAAAATAACACTGGCATTGTAAATGTAAAATAATACTTTATTCTAATTTACCTATAAAATAACACAAGCACTGTAAATGTAAAATAATACCTTATTCTAACTTACCTATAAAATAACACTAGCACTGTAAATGTAAAATAATACCTTATTCTAATTTACCTATAAACTAACACTAGCACTGTAAATGTAAAATAATACCTTATTCTAATTTACCTATAAAATAACACTAGCACTATAAATGTAAAATAATACCTTGTTCTAATTTACCTATAAATTAACACTAGCACTGTAAATGTAAAATAATACCTCATTCTAATTTACCTATAAAATAACACTAGCACTATAAATGTAAAATAATACCTTATTCTAATTTACCTATAAATTAACACTAGCATTGTAAATGTAAAATAATACTTTATTCTAATTTACCTATAAAATAACACTAGCACTATAAATGTAAAATAATACCTTATTCTAATTTACTTATAAATTAACACAAGCACTATAAATGTAAAATAATACCTTATTCTAATTTACCTATAAATTAACACTAGCATTGTAAATGTAAAATAATACCTTATTCTAATTTACCTATAAAATAACACTAGAACTGTAAATGTAAAATAATACTGTATTCTTATTTACCTATAAAATAAGGTTCTTGTGCGTTAATTCACCGGGAAATTATTATTTTGTAAATTTATTACCCAAACCGATCACCGTACTCTTTCTTGACTGAAAAAGTGACATTTCACATTGTGAGCTCTACCCCCATCCCCCGCAGTGTAGAAATTTTTTTTTTCTTAAACCGCTGGGTGTGGAGGGCTGGGTGGGGAGTTGGTCCCCTCCCTCACTATACACTGATCCTTGTCAAATATTTACCTAATCAGAGCCGGATTAACGTAGTAGCAAAAGTAGCATATGCTACGAGCCCCTTTCTTTTAGGGCCCGGCGCCAATAAATATGTACATCATTTTTTGGTCATCTTCTAATACGAGCGTTAAACCAATGATCTTGTGATTTATGCCATCTTTAGCGCCTTTTCATTTAGTGTCACGAAATTGTGAGAGAAAGAGCATAACAGGGTGACTTAGTGTGACTCTTTATTACTTTTATCTTAACTGTTTGCGGACAGAAGCAGTCATTTTCTTTGGATTTGTTGAAACCTGTACACCTTCTTTTCTGCTTCTACCTACCGGTGGGGTCTCCTTTCTACTGCATTATGTGCTAGTGGTACTCATTTGCCCTTTGTGAAAAGACTGTCAGATACCAGGTGGTCCGCTTGGGCAGATGCGACAAAAGCACTTTTACACAATTCATCAATTCATAACCCTCCACTCCCAAGGGAGCATAGGCCTTCAACAAACACATGCCAAGTCCTCCTGTCACGTGCCATCATCTCAAGTTCTTTCCATGTTCTCCTCATCATTTTCACCTCTGTTTCCAACTCTCTTCTCCATGTACTTCTTGGTCTTCCTCTGCCTCTCCTGCCCTGGGGGTTCCAGAACAAGGACTGCCTTGTAATGCTATCAACAGGTTTCCTTAGTGTAAATCCGATGTATAGTGGTGAATTCCATTCCAGACTTTGTTCAACTATTATTCTCAAAGTGGCTATCTGGTCTGTACATGATCTGTTTTGTCGAAAACCTGCTTGTTCATCTCTCAGTTTCTTGTCTATGGACTCTTTTAATCTCTCAAGGATAATCCTGTTTAATACTTTTCCTGGCACTGATAGTAACATTATTCCTCTATAATTTGTGCACTCTTGTAGATTTCCCTTCTTAGGCAACTTAACCAGATATCCTTCCTTCCATTCTGCTGGTATCTCTTCCTTTTTCCAGACTTTACCAAGTAATTTATATAACATCTCTATAGCGGTGTCGATATCTGCTTTGATGGCCTCTGATGGAATGCCATCAGGTCCAGACGCTTTTCCATCTCTTAGAAGCTTTATGGCTTTCTTTATTTCTTCCTTCGTTGGTCTTTCACCGTTAATTTGTAGCTCTTCTTCTGCTGGCTGGATGTCCGGCGGGTTTTGTGGAGCTGGTCTATTGAGAAGGTCCCCAAAATATTCTGTCCACCTCTTCATTTGCTCTTGTATATTGCTGAGCAGTTTCCCATTCTTGACTTTTATGAGGCAACTTGTTTGCTTGTATTTCCCTGTTAGCTTCTTTGTGCTGCTATACAGTTCTCTCATATTTCCTTTGGCTGCAGCATCTTCTGCCTCTCTTGCCAACTCCTCAATATACTTCCTCTTGTCTCTTTTGATACTTCTTTTTACTTCTTTGTTTGCTTCTGTGTACACTTCTTGAGCCTTGGCTTTGGAACTTGGTTTTGCTTGTGTTTAACTCTGCTTTCTTGTTTTTTCTGTCTTTTAACTTATTGATGGTTTCTGTTGTTATCCATGCTTTTTGTTGTCTTTCCCTTTTCCCCAGTATTTCTTCACATGTCTCCTTCCATACCGTTTTGACCTGCTGCCAATAGTCTTCTGTATTCTCTACATCTTCCAGCTGTTGGAGCACTTGGAATTTGTTGGATACTGTGACCGCAAATTTGTCTCTTGTTTCTTGATTTCTTAGCTGTCCTACATTAAACTGTTGTCTATAATTTTGCATTATTGCATATCTCTTGAGTTTCATTTTTACTTTGGCTATCAGAAGATGGTGATCTGATGCCACATCTGCTCCTCTATATACCTTTACATCCTGCAATGATGATCTAAACTTCTTCTTCATGCATATATGATCGATCTGATTTTCTGTTCTATGGTCTGGTGATATCCATGTTGCCTTGTGTATTCTCTTATGTGGAAACATGCTTCCTCCTGTAGCCAGTTGATTTGAAGCACAGAAGTTTGCGAATAGTTCTCCATTTTCATTCATTACTCCTAGCCCATGTTTTCCCATGACTTCTTCAAATCCGGTGTTCATTCATAACCCTCCACTCCCAAAGGAGCATAGGCCTTCAACAAACACATGCCAAGTCCTCCTGTCACGTGCCATCATCTCAAGTTCTTTCCATGTTCTCCTCATCATTTTCACCTCTGTTTCCAACTCTCTTCTCCATGTACTTCTTGGTCTTCCTCTGCCTCTCTTGCCCTGGGGGTTCCAGAACAAGGACTGCCTTGTAATGCTATCAACAGGTTTCCTCAGTGTGTGTCCTATCCATCGCCATCGTCTTCTTCTCATCTCTTGTTCCACTGGCATTTGTCCAGTTCTTGTCATCAGTTCCACATTGGTAACCTTGTCATACCATTTTAATCCCTCTATTCTACGCAAGCACCCATTTATGAAAGTCTGTAGCTTTTTGGTTGTTGTCTTTGTTGTTCTCCATGTCTCCGAGCCATACAATAGGACTGACTTCACATTTGAGTTGAAGATTCTTATTTTCGTGTTGGATCCTATTTCTCTTGATCTCCATATATTTCCCAATGCAATGAAAGCTCCTCTTGCTTTTTGTATTCTTATTTTGATATCGCTGTCTGTCCCTCCAACTTTATCTATATTACTGCCAAGATATGTGTATGATTCTACATCTTGTATTGGCGTTTCTTCAAGTTCAACCCTGTTTTCATTACCTGCATTTATTCGCATTATTTTTGTCTTTTCCCTGTGTATTTTCAGACCCAATTGCTGTGACCTCTCATCGAGTGTTTTCAATTTGTCCTGCATCTGATTACGGTTATGGGACAGGAGAGCCAAATCATCAGCAAAATCCAGATCATCCAACTGCTTAGTCAGAGTCCACTGGATTCCATTTCTGTTGTGTGTTGTCGATGATCTCATAACCCAATCTATTGCCAGCAAGAAAAGAAATGGAGACAAGAGGCATCCCTGTCGCACTCCTGTTCTTATCCCAAATGGTTCTGTAAGCTGTCCTTCATGAAGAACTCTGCACGTCATGTCTTCATAGGTTTTCTTTATTAAATTAATGATCTTCAGGGGAACTCCATAATGCCTCATCAATTTCCAAAGTGATTCTCTGTCCACACTGTCAAATGCTTTTTCGTAGTCCACAAATCCGATGTATAGTGGTGAATTCCATTCCAGACTTTGTTCAACTATTATTCTCAAAGTGGCTATCTGGTCTGTACATGATCTGTTTTGTCGAAAACCTGCTTGTTCATCTCTCAATTTCTTGTCTATGGACTCCTTTAATCTCTCAAGGATAATCCTGTTCAATACCTTTCCTGGCACTGATAGTAACATTATTCCTCTATAATTTGTGCACTCTTGTAGATTTCCCTTCTTAGGCAACTTAACCAGATATCCTTCCTTCCATTCTGCTGGTATCTCTTCTTTTTCCCAGACTTTACCAAGTAATTTATATAACATCTCTGTAGCCGTGTCGATATCTGCTTTGATGGCCTCTGCTGGAATGCCATCAGGTCCAGACGCTTTTCCATCTCTTAGAAGCTTTATGGCTTTCTTTATTTCTTCCTTCGTTGGTCTTTCACCGTTAATTTGTAGCTCTTCTTCTGCTGGCTGGATGTCCGGCGGGTTTTGTGGAGCTGGTCTATTGAGAAGGTCCCCAAAATATTCTGTCCACCTCTTCATTTGCTCTTGTATATTGCTGAGCAGTTTCCCATTCTTATCTTTTATGAGGCAACTTGTTTGCTTGTATTTCCCTGTTAGCTTCTTTGTGCTGCTATACAGTTCTCTCATATTTCCTTTGGCTGCAGCATCTTCTGCCTCTCTTGCCAACTCCTCAATATACTTCCTCTTGTCTCTTTTGATACTTCTTTTTACTTCTTTGTTTGCTTCTGTGTACACTTCTTGAGCCTTGGCTTTGGAGCTTCTAGTTTTGCTTGTGTTTAACTCTGCTTTCTTGTTTTTTCTATCTTTTATCTTATTGATGGTTTCTGTTGTTATCCATGCTTTTTGTTGTCTTTCCCTTTTCCCCAGTATTTCTTCACATGTCTCCTTCCATACCGTTTTGACCTGCTGCCAATAGTCTTCTGTATTCTCTACATCTTCCAACTGTTGGAGCACTTGGAATTTGTTGGATACTGTGACCGCAAATTTGTCTCTTGTTTCTTGATTTCTTAGCTGTCCTACATTAAACTGTTGTCTATAATTTTGCATTGTTGCATATCTCTTGAGTTTCATTTTTACTTTGGCTATCAGAAGATGGTGATCTGATGCCACATCTGCTCCTCTATATATACCTTTACATCCTGCAATGATGATCTAAACTTCTTCTTTATGCATATATGATCGATCTGATTTTCTGTTCTATGGTCTGGTGATATCCATGTTGCCTTGTGTATTCTCTTATGTGGAAACATGCTTCCTCCTATAGCCAGTTGATTTGAAGCACAGAAGTTTGCGAATAGTTCTCCATTTTCATTCATTACTCCTAGCCCATGTTTTCCCATGACTTCTTCAAATCCGGTATTGACTGTACCTATCTTTGCATTCATGTCACCCATCAAAATTGTGATGTCTCTTCTTTTTACTTTATCCATAATTTCCTGTAGTTTAGTATAAAATGCTTCTTTCACAGACTCTTCTTTGTCATTAGTTGGTGCATAACATTGGATGACATTGACATGAATTTTCTTTTTAGCTGTTTTGAAAATAGCTGTTATTATTCTGGGTCCCACAGCTTCCCATTCAATGAGTGCTTTCTGTGCTTCTTAAGATAACATAAGAGCTACCCCTTCACTGTGGTGTGAACTTTCATCTTCATGTCCTGAGGACAGCACCAATTCACCTGTGATGAGTTTCTTCCTGTCTACCCCCTTCCACTTTGTTTCACACATTCCCAGAACCTCGATTTTTTATTCCCTCATTTCTGCTGCTACTTGCGCCACTTTCCCTTGTTCGTTTAAAGTCCGAACATTCCAGGTGTCAAATCTGGAAGTTCTCCTAGAAGAAAGAAGGTTAGTCAGCAACACAGACTCCTTTCGGCTTTCTTTGTGTTGCATCATACGCCTCCCCGCGAGAGGACCTTCCCCTGTCTTGGATGGCTGTGTTTTATTTTCTTTATTTGACTTGTCCATATTTGTTAAGTTTTTTGTGGTTTAAAATTTTTTACAGGATGGGGTAACCGGCCCCATGCCCAACCCTCCTTAGTAGCTTTCTACGACATGCTTGGCAGGGGACAGTGTTACTATTATTTGCTCCCCTTTCGGGCCCCGGTAACACACGGGTGAACTTTTACACAGCTTTTCAGCAATAAAACAAGTCTTGGACCCATGCTACTACCCCTACCTGCGAAAATGCATAATAGACTAACCCGCAACCCCTACCTGCCAAATGGATTAACCCAGCGCAGGCGGAAAAAAAGAAACATTATTGTAAGAAAAACAATGTAAGAAAAAGGACGGTGCTCGGTTTGGGTAATACATTTACAAAATTATAATTTCCCGGTGAATTAACGCACAAGTACCTAAAATAATACTGGCATTGTAAACGTAAAATAATACTTTATTCTAATTTACCTATAAAATAACACTAACACTGTAAATGTAAAATAATACCATATTCTAATTTACCTATAAATTAACACTATCTTGCCATTGTATGGTCTATTGTAAACTAACCTGTCTCCTCAATCTCCATGACCCAGAAGGAGTTTCCACTCACACAGTGAGCATATATGTGGATATCCCCCACGTGCTGGAGTACCTCTACCTCAATGGGCTGACTGATCACTTTCAGGGTTTTGGGATCCCTTCCAACGTTCTATTTTCAATGCACAAAGAAATAAATCAAAGACATGAAAGTTATCCATCTAATACTCATTATTTTTAATAGCTTGGTTCTTAGAAAATAGCCAGGTTAGTTATGGAAAATAAAACAAAGGGTACACAGGCATTCCCCAATGTATGTAATGCATGACTTATGTAAACTCTAACTTATGCAAATTTTCCCATAAGAAAAGGTTTTGCTCTGCATTTGATTTCCAAGACAGGAGAATTTTCATCAATATCCCATCACATGGACAAGAGCTAAGAAGATCAATCAATTAATATCCTTTAGCTCCCTAAAGGAGCATATGCATTCAACACACACATGCCAAGTCTAACTGTTTCCATGTCTTCAACACACACATGCCAAGTCTGACTGTTCAAAATGTCTTCCTCGTCATTTTTATTTCTGTCTCCAGTTTTCTTCTCCATGTGTTCTTCCGTCTGCCTTTAATTTTCTTACCCTGGGGATACCAGAACAAGGACTGTCTGGGAATGCTACCAACAGGTTTCCTCAATGTGTGTCCAGCCATCATCTTCTTCTCATTGAGCTATGATGACGCTGCAGACAAAACTGCAATTTGCTGAGCAGCAGAAATTGAAGGTTGATATGAAGGATGTGAATGAATCAACTGAATCACATGGAAACAAGATTAAAGGTTATGGACCTTATATTGTTTCAAGGCTATAAAATGATTCATCATTCTGATTTTTAACCTGACTGAAATAATTGTTATTGTTGAACAGAATCTACATCATTGCACTCTGGGCAAACCCACAGGTGCCCAGTCTCCCTCTGTATATGTTGAAGAGTGTGACTGCCAACTGTTCCTGTAGCTTGCTGGTTGCATACTTGATGGATGCATTCCCTCATACATCCATCTTTGCTAGTCTTACGTTTGATGCCAAACTCCAACAGTCTTAACCTTGATGATTCATCTATTGCAGTATCATTCTCTAACAAGCTATCATTAATTGTTCTCAGTATCTCTCCCTCATCCATAGCCAGTGTCCCCACTGTGGGTGCTCTTGATGCTAGTCTATCAACTCTCTCATTACCGCGTTCCCCTGCATGACCAGGACAGTAGATCGACACCAGCTTCTACAGATTTTATGTTTTCCATTCATGCCATAACCAACCATTTTGAACCTTTCAAAGCATGGACTGATATCATTAAAAGGCAGATGTGGTTGTCATACAAATGTCTATGAATGATGGGTTAACAAAATATTTTTAACAATAAATTTAAACAAAAACAAAGGATGCCCTGAAGACACTGTAAACTGTATACTCTGCTTTTTTTTTTCTTAACAATTGTTACTGTTCAGTGTCCCATGGAGATTCAATAGAATTTTTTGCCAAGTCAAGTGGCCTGGTAAATCATTAAGCCTGTTCTCTTTCACATTTCAACTACTCCTTAAGCTACATCTTCTTTGCATGCTTTTGAGACTTTCATCTCCTGATACAAAAGGCCTATGTTACTGCTTGGTCTGGATACAGTCTGTCAAGGTGGTCAAACCATCTCATTCTCAGATTCTCTGTATTCAAAAAAAATTACTGACTTTTAACATTTTCTGCATCACTGAATTTTTCATTTCATTTCTTCTTGCCTTGCTGGCCACTTTTCTCAATCTTAATCTGACAGATTAAAATACAAACAGGATGTAGACTGTATTCAGCATCTGCTGCTTCACAGCCAGTGAGATATATGGTGTCTGGGTATTTTATAGGCCAATCAGCCCAACAACAACTCTGGAAAAATATTTGCTGACAGAAAAAACATTGCATGTAAAACATATGTAAACGTGCACAGCACAACAGATAATATTGCTGATGCAGTATACATTTTAATCTCTTTATAAATAGTTTTTTTTTAAAAACAAAATATTCTATTCAACCCTCGATGGGTTATAATTAGAATATATAGTGTAATAAATTCAAGACAATATAGTAACTTCTTCTCCCCTCCACTCAGTCCTAATAAAGTAAATCAAAACTAAAATTGTGTATGTGTGTGTGACCTCCCCTTTCTAAGCAACAAACACAATAAAAATGAACAGAAAAAAAACAAAGTAAAGTCTCTATAAAAAGTATCATCCACCTCTGCTATAAGGCATCTTGATATCCCTTTAATCTTCCCCTGCTCAGACAGCTTATCCTCCCACTGCTTAAAGTAACATGTGGGAATGAAAGGACACAGTATGAAAAATGAGAGAGAGGAAGGGCAGAATGTTAGACGTGCCCAATTCTTAACCCTTTGAAAATAAAGTTTGTTCGTTCATTCTGCCATAGTGTACATCATGCTCTCCCTCTGCTATAATATATATAGCCACTGTCATCTTCTATAATATAAATCCAAATCTCCCTCCACTGTGATATACAGTGTGTTCTTTGTTAACGCGAGTTCTGTTTATCCACATATGAAGTTGCATGGTCCAATTTTTATATGGTTATATTCACATCTCAAAGTTACACATTTTGTGCCAGTCTGACAAAACGTTAAGCATTCTATTTCCTTGTATTGTGATTTCATTTTGTTAGCTTTTGTTCTGTGTCCATTTAATTAAAAGTGGGCATCAGCTGTAGACATGGCTTGTAAAATTATGTATTAGTGCCTAATTAAATTGATAACAAACTGTTTTAGTGATATTTTGTGACTTTAAATTATTATGTCCCATAACGTACTCAAAGTGGTTGTCTTTTTGCCAGTGCAGAAAAATGTGAAAGGAAATTCATAACTTTTTTTTTGGAGAAAAAAATATCCCATTCAACTCTTGATGGGTTATAAAGAGGATATATAGTAAAGTTATTCAAGATAGTAATTTGGATTTCTGATATCAAAATATGATATATCCCCAATCCACTCAGTCCAAATGGGGTAAATGAAAAAAAGCTAAAATATGTGAATGTATGGTGTGTGCCCTCCCCTTTCCTGAAGAACAAAAATAGTCTCTCACAACTGCCATGTTGTTTACAAGGGGGACAAGGGTGGGAAAGCCCGGGTGTCCAAGATAACGCCCAATCCACCAATCATTTTCCATCATCAACAAGCATTACGAGACCTCTACCAGACTCCCACTTTCCTGTCACACCATCGCAATCCTTATATATTAATTTTAGCCCATAACCTTGAACATAAAACTATATGTAATTAAGCACTATGATCATAATAAACTTTCATTCATCTCCCTGTTTGGCTCCTTGTGGAGCAGGAGCCACCATTACAGCTCATCTCCTTGTGGAGCAGGAGCCACCATTACAGCTCATCTCCTTGTAGAAAGCCTGTACTATAACATTCATGTGCTCTTGCAGCAGTGGTTTTTTGCAGCAGTTTGTTCTAGATGATGAGGCTGTCAGCCCCCATGTGCAAATTCATATTAGCCACCTCATATGACATGCCTGAGACAGCAGTTGTCATATTCTTTGTCTTCTGAGAGACCCCTGGGAAAACAAGGGGGAGTAAGTGGATTTATAATAATGGCCCCTACATGTGCATACCATAATTTTGTGTGCCAGTGCTACTGGGAGCACAGAAAGAATGTGCTAGAATATCCTTAACTTACTTACTTAGTCGTTCCCCTTCTACCGTGAGGTGTAGAGGTCCTTAACTTACTTACTTAGTCGTTGCCCTTCTACTGTGAGGTGTAGAGGTCCTTAACACTGGAACAAAAATTGGACAAAAGTTTCAGCCACTTTGGGGAATATATAGGGTAGTGGACGGAAGGGACATACAAGAAATCTTTAAGTTGTGCTTTGTCTGCGTATATTATTTTGTACTGTTACTTAATAAAATGTGCATTATTATAACTTTAAAAGCCCAGTAAATGAATGTTAAGTGCCATTTGTAGATATTCTGGGGTGGTGGAATGCAAATTCTATTGTACATGCATTTCTATGGAAAAATGAATTTTCTATTTAGGTGTTTTTCCTTTACGCAATAGTCTCAGGAGCACATCTAACGTGTAATAAGAAAACTTACTATATATCCTAATCTCACTTCACACCCTACATCTTAATCTCCCGTGGCTTTAATGCACATCTTGAGCTACAATATACATCTCAAGTCTTTTTTAAGCCTCACCTCATAAGATTCCCAGCGCTCATACCCAACCTGAAAAGTCTCATCCAGACGGTCAATGTAACAAGTGCTGTTGACCACATCTTTGTAAGCAACCAGGTGCTGCAGGGCAATAAAATGACAAAATAATGTTCTTACTGCTCAGCTGGTCATAAACATGCAAACCTCTAGCGATGACAACAGTTATTTCACAAGAGTATTTGAATATCAGACGTACGTATGTGTATGTGTGGTTTGGTTTTAAGGACCATCTTCATTGCACACGGACAACTCCATCGGTGCTCCGATCTCCTCCCTTAGATCACACAAGGAGGATCTCAGCATAGTGTATGAACTCCGTAGCACCGGCTAAGATCCAAATATGTGTATCACACATTCTATAAATATTTTCGTGGTAGGTAGGTTTCCAAATTTTTTAATTTTGCCAGGGCAGCGGCCGTAAGGCTTATCTTTATGGTTTCCAACTGCCAAAGGATTTTTAATGTGCACAACTTGCACATGAGACCTCCTATTTTTTCACCCTTATCCGTGAAGGCTAGGCATCTGATCTCACTAGCCAGGAGATCAGGGGGGAGGAGTATGGCATTGTTATGAACACAAATTTCATCACTTATATTCCCTGTACTGGGAGCGAATGCAGCATCTTTCGAAATAGAGGTAGAAGACATACCTCTTAGCCACTCCGTGTTTGTATGTGTGTACTTGCTGACAATTAAAGAGAAAACTATTTGCAAGCATAACACTAATAATGGATGACACAAGACACCACACAAAAAGGGGAATGTGAAACATAAATCAAGACATGGAAGATGGTGAAAAACTACAAGTAAAAAGCCCTTTACATGCAGGCTTGGAGAATCGTATGAAAATTTATACTCAAAGGTGAAAAGAAGAAGATATGAATTTATTATTACATAAGCAAAGAGAGAAAAGTTGCTTTCTTTACAGACGCACTGTCGGTAATTGCAACACTAAAGAGGCAGAATAATGTAAACCTGGATGACCTAAGAGTAATACTCCACAAACTGTGTCAGCGTTTCAAAAGAGTTGTAGTACAGTGGATTCCATGTTATTGCAACATCCTCGACAATGAAGAGGTTGACAGATTGGCAAAGGAAGGTGGAAAACTACCTCAGCCTGATACAAGTATAAATTTTGAAGAGGTAAAGAGTTTTATCAGAAGCAGATACAGGAATAAATAGGAAGCAGAGCATCCAAGCCACACACAAAAATTAAGCATATTATCAGCTCAGCACAAGTGAACAAGAAGTAATCTTCAGACTCCACACGAGCCACAACAGATTGGGATATCACCTATTCAACAAGATAAAGATAGGAACTACCGATGAGTGTAACTGTGGCACAGATACAATGACTGCTGAACGTCTGCTTCAAAGATGCCTAACATATAAGGTACAGAGAAAGAAACATATGGCCGTCACCAGTACCATTCCTGGAAAAGCTCTATGAAGACAGAAATAGCCTCAAGCTGACTACTGCTTTCTTTGAACATATTCAAGCTGACGTCTGAGCATGAACGAAGAAGAATGTATTATTATACTAGACAACCTACAACTGTACAACTGCACTGTTATGCTTTATAATTTAATATAACATATTCAGTATAGAACGTCGATTGACAGAACGCTTGCTTTTGCTTTTAAGAATAAAAACAAAATTACAGCATTTGATTGTTTACCCAGCTGCACTTGGGTACCTGGCTCTGCTCTTAACTTAGGGAAGGCAAAGGCAGCAAGGAATGGAACTGGTCACCCTATTTAATAAAAAGCTTAACCAAGTATAGTGAAGTCTCTAACAATTCACTCCTTAAAGGTTGTATCTGCTAAAGGACTACCTTTATCATATATATTTACTATAATACAATGAAGCCCACAACAAGCAATGAACACAGAAAATACAACTACTGCCATATTTGTTAAAGGTGGAGATGACAGAGATAGCACAAAACTGAAATCATTGTCAAGCAACAGCTGCAGCTCTATATTCCACATGGAACTAAAATGACTGATGACTGACTCATGTTTATTACCAACCAATTCAGATTAGGAAATTTAACATGTTCCCTCTCTTTTTTCTTTTTTAAACAGGAACTTTTCATGCCAAATACTGTACACTGGGCATAAATTACTACAGTGAACATTGTCAAAACCATTGTCTATAGCTGGAGGCATTATTGTTTTTCAAGTTAGCGAATCCTTGCTAGTAAGAAGCAATCCTCAATAATGGGCCAATTTATTTTTATTTTGAAACAAAACAATACGCCCATGTCATGACAAATGCTAGTCCCGATATCATTTATTTGTCATTCCTCAAGGAAAAATATCTGTTTTAAGAATAAAAACATTAACTCAGAGAAATTGGGATAAAATAAGTGTGTGCCCGACAGCTTGTTGTCCCCAGTACTGTTTGTTAGCTCTGGTGTTAACTTCTTTCCATGCTACGAAATCAAACTGTCCAGTATTTTCTCACTTTGTTTTTTGAGTTTTTTTTTTTAACAAAGTATTCCGTTCAACCCTTGATGGGTTATAATTAGGACATATAGAGTAATAAATTCAAGACAATAAAATAATATTTCCGATATCCAAATATAGTATCTTCTGCCCTCCACTCAGTCCTAATATAGTAAATCAAAACCAAAATTGTGTGAATCAAATTGTGTGTGACACCCCCCCTTTCAAATGGAAGGGGGTGAGAAAGCCTGGAGGTGTTCATCCACACGAGTACTCTGTCATTCGTCTGTCCTTTTTTTGTCCTTCAGTCTTTCCTATTGTCACAATAAATTCCAGCTTTCCTCTTCTCAAAACGTGCCCAAAGATTGCCTCGCTCAAATGTAAGTAATAAGCTTCCTTGGCTATTTTCCAGCTGTAAGGAGCAGAAAGGAACATTAAGGAATTTACACACTAAGCTACGAGGGGCGGAGGAAAATGAAGGAGTTTACACACTAAGCTAGTATGGCGGAGGAAAATTTGAAAGAAATAACAAGAACATGTACAGCTAGAAAACTTACTCGGCTATACTCATGGAGAATCTCCATGACGACAGTTTGGCTCTGGTCATTGTGATGATTAGCATGGATCAACTGTTTGCCATCATCAACAGTCACATGTGTGGACTGTCCACTCTTGCCAGGAACTGTCCACGACTACAGAAAGAATGAACAAAAATTGAGTTTTAAAAAAATATTAAACTGAGAAGAAAATTCAGAAAATGACATGGTGCATAATAACTAATGAGAAACTGATGACAAGAACCAGACAAGTGCCAGTGAAATAAGAGAGGAGAAGAAGACACTGGTGATGGATAGTACATACGCTGAGGAAACTTGTTGATAGCATTACATGGCAGTTCATGTTCTGGAATACCCAGGGTAAGAGAGGTAGAGGGAGACATAAGAACACATGGAGAAGAGAACTGGAAACAGAATTGAGGAAGACATAGAAATACCTTGAGTTGATGGCACAGGACAGAAAGACTTGGGGAGCTGAAGGGTGGTGATGATGATAATTACAGGAATAGAAAGCAAGACAGATGTGAAGGAAAACATATAGACAGTTACAAGACAAGACTCTGAACAAGATTCAGTAAACCACAAGTCAAACTAACTGATCAGAACAACCTGAGTTCTTCATGGCAAAATACATACACTGCGATGTTTGTGCAGGTATTTCACTAGACAGACGGTCACACCAGCAGCCACAGCAGCAATGATCAAGAGGGTTGCTGCACAGGCAATAAGCCTGCACCGTTTTCTCTTCGTCTGCCGGCGGAGGTTACGTGCACGTTGCTCAGAATCAAATGCGATGACAGCGGGGGACTCCTCACCGTCTGCCTTCTCTGGAGGAAGCTTAAAAAAAATCATAATAATAATAATTCATGAAACAGATAACACTAGGGTAGCGTGCAGTTTCGCGCTGTGTATAATATTCTGCTTTAATGAAAATGTCTATATTAATTTTGA
The DNA here is from genome assembly GCA_024509875.1 of Oreohelix idahoensis. NCBI lineage: Eukaryota > Metazoa > Mollusca > Gastropoda > Stylommatophora > Oreohelicidae > Oreohelix > Oreohelix idahoensis. The sequence continues at coordinate 47,603 of JAMPIV010002679.1, read as the reverse complement.
TTCATGACCTAAGGGATATCACCCAGGATTTTACTGGGAGGAGTATTTAACAGTGGTTGTCTGTCCTCTGGTTTCAACTTTCCGGTTTAAAATGAGAACCGAGGTTTAGTTGCATGTCCATATTTGGGCTTATGACTAACTTTTCTAGGAATGTTTGCAACTAGAGCTTAGGTCTTAACTCATGACCATATAAGGCTTCAATGGTCAGTCTTTACCTGGAATGTGTTGAAACACTGCGTTTGAGTTTCGCTCAAGGAAGCGTAGCGTCCAGCCGCATGCGCGATTTAGTAGGGGGTTAAACGAGATTTCCAATCTGGAGGTCGAACGAAAAATGTCAGAGGGTCAAGACGTGTTTTTGACGTCTTTGTGTTTCGGCTTCATGCCTGGGGAAATGGAAAACCTCTGTGGATAGACTTAGAAGTATTTGAAGATATTCCCCGATGATAGTGATATATTTAGTACGTCTTGGAGACGTGTATGTGTGTGTGTTATTAGTGCATTCTGATGGTCTATCAAGGTAAATGGACATTTTGTTATTCTCCTTGCCTATCAGTGTCGCACCACATATATTTGTCAGCTCATTGACTTTTTCCAGGGTGGGAAAGCATCTAACAGTTTTTATGAGCTTAGGGCTTGTGTACGCCCAGGAAACATTGCATTTTGATGCATCCCGCTGTTTCAGCGGTAATATATTATAGACAAGGTCTGACCCACCTTGCCTGCCAGTCACAGAGGCTAGTTAAACTTATAGGCCTGCTACCTTAAGGCCTGTTGCATGCAAGCAACACATCTGATGAACTCATGTCAGGAAAGAGTTGGTTAACTCGTGTATCAACACCCGCGAGCAATGCGGGGTATTTTTGCTGAGGCTTGTTTGGAAGGGAACTTAGATTGTGATCAACAATCATGCTTAGGCCCAGCTTACTGACTTGTGATATATGATGCTATCCATGTACTATCGTCATGTCTACATGTTCCTGAGTCTTGTTAAATGATCATGTCCTGATGTCGTCCGTACTACATTAAAGTTTGAGAAAAAGTCAGTTGCTGTTACAACCTTCACTGACTTCTACTTGTGACTGAGTGTGAGTACTGAGCCAGACTTTAGAACTGTACCTGCATTCGCATATATTACATCTACACTCATACTCTATATCAACACTGCACTTTGCCAGCGTCTCAAGACTTAACGAACAGGCTGACCTACATTCACGTTCCTGCACTGCTTGGCTGTTTTATATTTGTACCTGACCTCAATGTGACACCAGAATTTACACCTTATCACAGTGTACTGCCTAGTGGGCGTTTGCATTTTTTCTAATGACCAATAAAAATGTAACTAGAAGTTGATGATGCAATCCTACCTAGGACATGTGTGAACAGTGCTAATAATTTCTGTTATTTATGTGGTGAGGTGACATTTCTATCACAAAAACGAAATATAACTAAAGTGATTAAGAAGGCGTACAGTTTGTATTTTGGCTGCAGAATAGGAGATCAAGATAAGAGCTGGGCGCCACACATATGCTGCAATACATGTGCAGCACATCTTAAACTGTGGTTGACTGGCAAAAGGCAAGCTATGCCTTTTGCAGTCCCAATAATTTGGAGAGAGCCCACTGATCATCTCAACAACTGTTACTTTTGCATGGTCCCTCCAATTGGGAAAGGCATATCAAAGAAGAAAAAATGGACTCTGGAATATCCAAACATCCCCTCTGCAATACGTCTGGTACCACATGGCGATGACCTACCAGTTCCCAAAGTGCCAGAATCATTTTCAGCTGCTTCCACTGATGAAGAAGAGGACATTGGTGGTTCTGAACCATCAACCTCAAGCGACCCAGATTTTGAGCAAACTACATCCACTAACCACACTTAATAACCCAAGGTGAACTGAATGATCTTGTAAGAGATCTGAATTTACCGAAGAACAAAGTGGAGCTTTTGGGTTCCAGATTGCAACAGTGGAATCTCCTGACAGAAGATGTTACAATTTCTGTGTATAGGAACCGCCAGAAGCCGCTTATTACGAGGGAAGGTAAAAAAAGTAATGCCTCCTATTTTTTATGTATGTAAATACTGCATCAGTGTGCAATTTGTAAATTTAGCAGGATTCCTCAAACATTCTTCTGCACTGTATAGCATTACCAACCTGTTTCAGTAACAGGTGGCACCACTGTAACAGTTTAAAAATGGCTGCCAAAGTCGTTCGGTTAAAACAACGTTATGTCATAGAATTCCTCAATGCTGAAGGCGAGACCCTAATTCGCATCCACGAACGTTTGAAGAATGTTTATGGAGATTCAACAGTGGATGTTAGCACTGTCTGACGTTGGGTACATTGTTGTGACGAAGCTGAAGTAGGTCAATCCTCAATGGCTGTCGCAAAGCGGACTGGCCGTCTGTCTACCGCAGTGACTCCACACAACATTCATCGAGTTGATGGCATCATTCGTGGTGACCGTCGGGTAACACTGGATGAACTTTCTTCCATGTTGTCCATTAGTAAAGGCAGTGTCCAGAACATCATTAAAGACCTGGGTTATTCAAAAGTTTGTGCACGGTGGGTTGACAGACAGACATAAAGAAACAAGGAAAACCATAGCCATCAACCTCCTGCACCGTTACGAAACTGAAGGAGAAGAGTTTTTATCGAATATTGTGACAGGTGATGAGACTTGGGTTCATTTTTTGAACCAGAATCAAAGAGGCAGTCAATGGAATGGCATTACACAACATCGCCGACAAGAAAGAAGTTCAAAAGTTCACCATCTGTAGGGAAAGTTATGGCCTAACTGTTTTGGGATGAGAAGGGTGTGATTCTTCTCGACTTCTTGGAACAAGGAAACACGGTGAATGCAGACCGTTACATTGAAACTTTGAAGAAGCTTAGAGGTCATCTTCGGCGACTTTACCCATTAAAAGATCAGAGAACTGCACTACTGTTGCACGATAATGCCACGCCACACACCGCTAAACGCACCATTGATGCGATTGCAGAATTTGGCTGGACATTATTACCACATCCCCCTTACAGTCCCGATCTTGCACCTTCTGACTTCCATCTGTTTGGACCACTGAAAGAAGATCTTCGCGGACATCACTTTGAGGACACCGAGACCCTTAAATGCGCCGTACGCCAGTGGTTTAGGAAAAAGGACACAAATTTTTACCGTGCGGGGATACATGCCCTTGTGAGAAGATGGACCAAAACTGTAACAAATAATGGAGACTACATTGGGAAATAAATTTTTGAAGTTCAGACTTGGGGCTACATTTCAATGTGAATTTTATCTGTTTTCTTGCCTATTGAATGAAATTAAAAATTACGAGGCATTACTTTTTGTTCGTCCCTCGTACATTCTTTTTCAAAGAGGGTGACCTTTCTGCGTGCCACAACATTTCTGGTTTAATGGCAGCCCTCAAAATCAATTACATACCGGAAGAGTGGAGGCTTTTCATTGATTCATCCAAGACGAGTCTTAAAGCTGTTTTGTTGAATAATGGTAATGTGTTACCTGTAGTGAAATTGACAGAGATACAACGGTAAAATACCTCCAAGGATAACATTTAAGGATAAAAACATAATGCGTAGGCTGCGAATAGTACATGATCGCCTAGACCGCGGGTCATCATCCTCCATAAAAATTGACTTGCTAGACAGGAGGGGAACGGCGGATCAAAAAGGAAAAAAATATGACTGGAAAGATTGCGTGAGACTAGAAAGGCTAAGGAGACGCAATTGGGGGGGAAACGGAGAAAAGTCACGTTTCCCAAGTTGACATAAAAAGTAAGCAACTCGACAGAAGGGACCATGGATATGATACGCCACAGTCATTTATTGGACGCTTTTGCAATACCAAGCCCTTGATTTGAATTCAGCGGCTAAAACGCAGATGTTTGGCATATTACAAAAATTAAAAAGTATTTTTTTCTTAATATTAATGTTAGGAATATAAAAATTAGCTGGCCGGATGGCCCATTCTGAGCAGTGAACTAATATGGTCTTAATTTTACAAACGGATAGATAATATTGAAGATAATGACAAAAGACAGTGTTGTTCACATCATCGACAGACTGTATTGAATCTAAAAGTGTCGCGATTTGCACAAAAAAACACGACCTCGAGACGCAGGTGTTCAAATCTACGTAGTATGGAAGAGAAGGGATATTTGTGGTGGCTGTGTCTAAAAATAACTTTTAACGACAAAATTTTGGAGGGGAGAGAAAGGTTGGTTCAAAAATCAAGTACATTTTTGTAGAAACACAAGTAGAGACGGACAGACTAACAGATAACCATCCATACTTGACTGAAGCATGACTGAAATGACTTTAGTGTAGGAAATTTGAATTTAAAATAAACCTAGGCAGTGATTGGCCACAGACAATCATATCATTAGCGCTCAGAGCGAAAGTGGGGCCATTCTTCAATAGTTGTTCAGTGATAGACACAGATTTTAAAGTGTGGTGATTTCCATATGAAAGAAAGTGAAATAAATTTAGGGACGCCATACTATAGCCAGCAGCTCAGCTGAGTTTTGCTAGCAATTCTGTGTTATTTATTCATAATCTGGTAAGATTGAAATTATTTCCTTATATATTTTGAATATTGTTTCATGTTTCAGTGATTTGATACTGCCATATCGAAATCTAGCCTTACAAACAAGTAGGGATTTGCTCTAGACCCCCCGCCCTAGTCAGGGTCTAGGGACCAACAATGTACATAAACTCCAGCAAGGGTTAGGCAAGACAGATCAAGTGTTGAGAATAATGAAACATATTACCTATCCTCTTTTAGGGCAGAAAACTAATAAATATTTTTCAGAATCTATAGTCTGGGAGGATCTATCTGATGTAAAACCACCATGGTAAATGTGCTGTTTGGTCAGAGAGATCTGACCTGTCTGTATGATGTGGTTGTTGTGTCAGTGTTGTGTCCAGACGTGGGTAGAGAATAGATTTTGACACATGGCCCATACTTTGATTGCAGAGCTGTGAGTTTCTGTTGTCAACAAAGCAGTGTCTATTCAGTTGGTGACTTTACTCGAGTGTATCTGTGCAGTACTTGTGACAGAGACCACCATTATTGCCCGCCAGCACGGAGAGGTGGGACCACCTGATTTCAGCACCAGAGCTACAACTACAAGATGAGTGAGCCTCTGGTCTGCTGGACATTCACCAACGCTGTGTAGTTACTAATACCCCCATAAAAAATTCCCACCATTTTCTGGACACTGTGTAGTCAATATAGACAGGTGTGATGAGGCCACCCCAACAGCACAAACATTAACTATCCTCCCAAGTAGATGACTACTAGAACATTTTAATAAAACTAACTAGTATAGTACATATATATGTACACTATTGCATTTATGATATAATATTCCATGCATTTCTTTCATAATCTCTAAATCCTTTTAAGTTCTGGTCAACCTAAAAAATTGATCCAGAACAAAATAAATGTAATATAATTCTATCAAAAAATTTTACACACGTGAGTTAGTTCAGTGTATTTTAACATTTATTAATATTATTAGTCTTGTTAAATATCTGTGGGTATATCTATAACCTATTACACCATACTACATATCATAACCCTAGACACTTTACGTAGCCCCACATTCATAAAAAAAAATTAAGTGTGAGGTCGTAGTGGTAGCAAGAAAGGCCTTCTGACAATTCTCAACTACATTTTATCTCAGGAGCCTTCACAGCTGGCCTCATACAATTACATTTAGTAATATCAACATCATACAATACCATCAAACACCACTACATATATTGGGGGGCTCGTCCGGGATAATTAGCCCAACAGTAATATTAGGATCTCCTGGTGGGAGAAATAAAAGTAGGGAAATAAATTGTAAAATTCCCTTTAACATTAAAAGTGTCCCTGCAGATAAAAGTTGGTGAATCTTCACAGCCAGTAATAATTAATTAGTTAACTGGTTGGTTAGAATTGGTTAGACTATAGTCATAAGAAGTACTTAGTGTATTTACTGGTTAGAGATTTATCTTGTATATTATTATATTGTCTAAAAAGTATGGCGGAGCTGGCAAAATTTAGATCAGCTGCTGTGCTCACCGCGAAGGAGATGGGAATGGATGGTCAAATTTTAATTCAATACGTAACGGCTGAATGTGATAAATATATTGAACGGGAAGAAAGGAGATTAGAAAAAGAGGCTGAAAGAAAATTAGAGGCTGAAAGGTTAGCTGAAGAGAAGAGGTTACAAATTGAGGCTGATAGAGACATTAAGAGGCTGCAGATTGAGGCAGAAGAAAAACGACAGCAAAGGGAGGCAGAAGAAAAAAAGGCCGAAAGGGAGGCAGAAGAAAAAAAGGCCGAAAGGGAAGCAGAAGATAGAAGGTTGCAAAGGGAGCACGAATTACGACTAAGGGAGCTGGAATTACAAGGCCAGGCTCCTGAAAATGGTGCCAGCCCTTTTGCCTCAGATGCTACGCCCAGTCTGGGAGCCTCAAACTCCGCTATGGGGTTTCATTTAGACTATTTTGTTGAAAAAGACGATGACATAGAGGGGTACCTAGGACGTTTTGAGTTATTAGCTACTACATATGGGTTAGAGAGAGAGAGGTGGAGCTTAAAGCTATCACAGGGATTGAGAGGTACTTCTTATGAAGTATTTGCCAAAATGAACAGGGAAGACCAAGACAATTATGACATGTTAAAGCAGGCTTTGTTATTAAGGTACGAGAAGAATGGTGAATTTTATCGTAAGAAATTTAGAAATGCCAAACTGTTGTCTGGGGAGACATACCACCAATTCTCGGCTAGACTAGAAACCTATTTGGAGAAATGGACGGCTCTGGGGAAGACCCAAGATCTTAAAGAAATGATCATGATTGAGCAATTGAGAGAGTCCATGGCTCCAGACATGAGAAAATTTCTCATGGAACAAGGTGCAGAGAAGTTGGGGGAAATTTTAAATGTTGCTGAGAGGTATCAGGCAGCCCAGGCAGAGGTAAGTGGTGCTAAAAAGAAGCACATAGACAATTTTAAAGCTCCACAGCAATTTAATAAATTTGATAATAGAGAGCAGGGAAATAAAGGTAGGACAAACTTTGAGCGGCCAAGAAATGACTATCGCGACAGAAACTCACAGTTCAATGACCAAAAGTTCAATGAAAGAAAACCGTTGAACCAAGGGAAAAGATGGTGTAAATGGTGCAAGAAGGATAACCATAACACCGAATTTTGTAGAAGGAAACCTTCAAACATTGCTGCAATGAAGTCGGGGACGCGAAGATTAAAGGTTAATCCTAATGGACAACAGGAACTTTATCACCCCCCAGTTTGTGAGGATGTTATTTGTAATGGGGTCACCATAAGGTGCCTTTATGATACAGGTTTGGATTATGATTCAGTTGTGAAGTCTAGCCTAGTGGACCCAAGTCAGTATACCACAGAAACAGTGGAAATACAAGGGGCGACTAAGGACATACCACTCATGACACTTCCCATCGCAAGGATAACGGTGAAAACTCGCTATGTGGAAGGAGAAATCAGAGCAGCAGTGATAGATGAACCAATCTACCCTCTGATATTGGGGTGTAGATACGTCTTCTTGGGGAATCCCGAGAAACCTGTGATCATGGCGACAGTGCAGACCAGGTCACAGAAGAAGGAGGAAGAAGGTGAACCTATAAATGCTCATCCAGAGGAGATGAGGAAGGCGCAGGCTGAGGATAGGACACTCAAGCCATGTTTTAAAAAAATTGCCCAAATGCCACACACCTCCGAGCAAGGGGGAATATTTCATGAAGAACAAACTCTTATACAGGAAGGCCGGAACTGGAACAAATGGTCACAACCAGCTGGTTCTTCCCACTTCATATAGAGATAAAGTGATGGAACTCGGGCATGCGATTCCCTTCAGTGGTCACATGGGGATCAGCGCCACAGGACAGCGTATAGCTTGTCATTACTTCTGGCCAGGGATAACGGAGGATATAAAAAGATATGTCAAATCCTGCCCAGAATGTCAAAGGGTAGCTCCAAAGCACTGGACTGCTCCTGCAACTCTAGGGGAAATGCCCATAGTGGGAACACCTTTTGAGAGAGTTGCAGTGGATATTGTAGGACCTCTCACTCGGACCAAGAGGAGGAACAGTTACATCCTTACTCTGGTGGACACTTGTTCTATGTGGGGAGAGGCGGTAGCCCTGCCATCAATTGATTCAAAACATGTAGCAGAGGCACTACTTACAATATTTACCCGATTAGGATTCCCGCATCAAATCTTGACGGATAATGGTTCTCAGTTCAAGGGGAAACTAACGGAAGAAGTTTTTAAGCTATTTCAAGCCAGGCATTTTCATTGTAGTCCGTACCATCCACAAGGGAACGGCCAGGTAGAGAGGTTCAACGGGACTCTCATTTCTATCCTGAGAAAGCTGGCACACGAAAAACCGGATCTGTGGGATCAATTCCTGCCCGCCGCATTGTTTGCGTACCGGGAGGTACCACATAGTTCAACCGGGATGGCTCCCGCAACTCTGCTATTTGGGAGGCCAATAAAAGGTCCATTAGAAGCCCTATTAAGGACCTGGACAGATGAGAAGGCGGAAGAGACTGTTACCTCATCGTATCAATACGTGAACGAACTGACCACTCGTTTGAAAGCTGGATGGAAACTGGCAAATGATAATTTGAAGCAAGCCAGGAAGAAACATGCAGCATATTTTAATAGGAAGGCAAAGGACAGGGAACTGGCAGTCGGAGAGAAGGTGCTGCTTCTACTACCCGGAAGCCAGAATAAATTACAAATTGGTTGGCAAGGTCCATATACGGTTCTAGAGAAGGTGTCTAGAACAAACTATAAAATTGACAAAAAGGGGAAGGAGAAAGTTTATCATGTAAATCTGTTAAAGAAGTATCTGGACAGACCACTCCAGGAAAGCACCCCCTTACTGACCTTAGCTATCGCAACTCAGATGCAAAGAGAACCACTCACCTCACATGAATACCCATTACATCCTTGTGAAACCGCAGCACAGGTAAAAGTCAGTAAGCACCTGACTAAAAACCAGAGGGAGAGAGTTCAACAGGTTCTGGAGGAACATACAGATGTATTAACAGATAAACCAGGCCATACAAATTTGCTACAGTATGACATGAAACTGGTAGACTCAAACCCAATCTGTATGAGAGCCTATTCTATTCCGTTCGCGAAGGAGAAGGCATTGAAGGAAGAAATAGAGTATTTGTTGAAGGAGGGGATTATTTCGCACAGTGAATCATCTTTTAGTTCTAGTGTCGTTTTGTTGAGAAAACCGTCTGGGGAACACAGACTGTGCATAGATTACAGGAAACTGAATGCTGTCACAGAAGGACAAGTGGATCCATTACCAGACACAAAACAGTTATTTGCCAGACTGAACAAGGCAAAATACTTTTCAAAGGTGGATCTTAGTAAAGGCTATTACCAGATCCCAGTGAAGCCTGAAGTGAGACCTTATTTGGCTTTTAGCACTTCGGATGGACATTATGAATTCAATATGCTACCATTCGGACTGAAAAATGCTCCGAGTGTGTTTTCAAGGATGATGCGAAAATTGTTGGATCCCCTGAATAACCCATGTATCACGAATTTCATGGATGATATTCTCGTCGCCACAGAGACATTTGAAGAACACATTGAAGCTCTGGAGATGTTGTTTGATAGACTTCGGGAGGCGAACTTAACTGCTAGGCCAACAAAATGTTGTATTGGATGCAAAGAGTTGGAATTCTTGGGACACACTGTATATCAGGGTAATATGACCCCTGATCCTAAGAACTTGGAAAAACTGCAGAGAGCACCTAGGCCACAAACAAAAAAAAGACGTGCGATCATTCGTGTCGTTATGCGGATTTTATCAGAAATACATCAAAAATTTTAACGCTATTTGTGCTCCTCTGACTGATCTGACTCGCAAGGGACTTCCAGATAAAATTATTTGGACTGCACAATGTGAACTAGCGTTCCAAGAGTTAAAGGAAAAACTCACTAGCAAGCCTATTCTCAAACTGCCTGATTTGACACAGGACTTTGTCTTAAGAACCGATGCAAGTAATGTAGGACTAGGAGGGGCTTTGTTGCAAAGATCAGCTTCACCTGATGGGGAACTTAAACCAGTCGCTTATGCAAGCCGCAAATTGAATAAGGCGGAACAAGGATACTCCACAAGCGAAAAAGAATGTTTAGCATTAATCTGGGCAATAAAGAAGTTTCAAATCTATCTGTATGGTAGGACTTTTGTGGTGGAAACGGACCATCAGCCTCTCGTATTCTTATCTCAGGCTAAGCATGAAAACGCAAGATTGCTGAGGTGGTCTTTATTGCTTCAACCTTATCAGTTCAGTATCCAATATATCCCAGGCAAATTGAATGTCGGTGCAGATTTCCTCAGTCGGCACCCCTGTGATCAAAATTAGAGTAGTGGCAGACGTGAGGAGTAATTTTACCTATGTGTATCGCTGGTTTTGGAACTTGCCATAGGCATGTTTTCAAGTGGGGAGATGTGTAGTGAAATTGACAGAGATACAACGGTAAAATACCTCCAAGGATAACATTTAAGGATAAAAACATAATGCGTAGGCTGCGAATAGTACATGATCGCCTAGACCGCGGGTCATCATCCTCCATAAAAATTGACTTGCTAGACAGGAGGGGAACGGCGGATCAAAAAGGAAAAAAATATGACTGGAAAGATTGCGTGAGACTAGAAAGGCTAAGGAGACGCAATTGGGGGGGGAAACGGAGAAAAGTCACGTTTCCCAAGTTGACATAAAAAGTAAGCAACTCGACAGAAGGGACCATGGATATGATACGCCACAGTCATTTATTGGACGCTTTTGCAATACCAAGCCCTTGATTTGAATTCAGCGGCTAAAACGCAGATGTTTGGCATATTACAAAAATTAAAAAGTATTTTTTTCTTAATATTAATGTTAGGAATATAAAAATTAGCTGGCCGGATGGCCCATTCTGAGCAGTGAACTAATATGGTCTTAATTTTACAAACGGATAGATAATATTGAAGATAATGACAAAAGACAGTGTTGTTCACATCATCGACAGACTGTATTGAATCTAAAAGTGTCGCGATTTGCACAAAAAAACACGACCTCGAGACGCAGGTGTTCAAATCTACGTAGTATGGAAGAGAAGGGATATTTGTGGTGGCTGTGTCTAAAAATAACTTTTAACGACAAAATTTTGGAGGGGAGAGAAAGGTTGGTTCAAAAATCAAGTACATTTTGTAGAAACACAAGTAGAGACGGACAGACTAACAGATAACCATCCATACTTGACTGAAGCATGACTGAAATGACTTTAGTGTAGGAAATTTGAATTTAAAATAAACCTAGGCAGTGATTGGCCACAGACAATCATATCATTAGCGCTCAGAGCGAAAGTGGGGCCATTCTTCAATAGTTGTTCAGTGATAGACACAGATTTTAAAGTGTGGTGATTTCCATATGAAAGAAAGTGAAATAAATTTAGGGACGCCATACTATAGCCAGCAGCTCAGCTGAGTTTTGCTAGCAATTCTGTGTTATTTATTCATAATCTGGTAAGATTGAAATTATTTCCTTATATATTTTGAATATTGTTTCATGTTTCAGTGATTTGATACTGCCATATCGAAATCTAGCCTTACAAACAAGTAGGGATTTGCTCTAGACCCCCCGCCCTAGTCAGGGTCTAGGGACCAACAATGTACATAAACTCCAGCAAGGGTTAGGCAAGACAGATCAAGTGTTGAGAATAATGAAACATATTACCTATCCTCTTTTAGGGCAGAAAACTAATAAATATTTTTCAGAATCTATAGTCTGGGAGGATCTATCTGATGTAAAACCACCATGGTAAATGTGCTGTTTGGTCAGAGAGATCTGACCTGTCTGTATGATGTGGTTGTTGTGTCAGTGTTGTGTCCAGACGTGGGTAGAGAATAGATTTTGACACATGGCCCATACTTTGATTGCAGAGCTGTGAGTTTCTGTTGTCAACAAAGCAGTGTCTATTCAGTTGGTGACTTTACTCGAGTGTATCTGTGCAGTACTTGTGACAGAGACCACCATTATTGCCCGCCAGCACGGAGAGGTGGGACCACCTGATTTCAGCACCAGAGCTACAACTACAAGATGAGTGAGCCTCTGGTCTGCTGGACATTCACCAACGCTGTGTAGTTACTAATACCCCCATAAAAATTCCCACCATTTTCTGGACACTGTGTAGTCAATATAGACAGGTGTGATGAGGCCACCCCAACAGCACAAACATTAACTATCCTCCCAAGTAGATGACTACTAGAACATTTTAATAAAACTAACTAGTATAGTACATATATATGTACACTATTGCATTTATGATATAATATTCCATGCATTTCTTTCATAATCTCTAAATCCTTTTAAGTTCTGGTCAACCTAAAAAATTGATCCAGAACAAAATAAATGTAATATAATTCTATCAAAAAATTTTACACACGTGAGTTAGTTCAGTGTATTTTAACATTTATTAATATTATTAGTCTTGTTAAATATCTGTGGGTATATCTATAACCTATTACACCACACTACATATCATAACCCTAGACACTTTACGTAGCCACATTCATAAAAAAAAAAAATTAAGTGTGAGGTCGTAGTGGTAGCAAGAAAGGCCTTCTGACAATTCTCAACTACATTTTATCTCAGGAGCCTTCACAGCTGGCCTCATACAATTACATTTAGTAATATCAACATCATACAATACCATCAAACACCACTACATTACCGTCAATTCCAGTTGGTCACGCAGTTCATATGAAAGAAACTTATGAAAACATTAAGCAGCTTTTGAAGTGTATAAACTACGATCATCATCATTGGTCACTTTGCGGTGACTTAAAAGTGGTCGCTCTTTTGCTTGGACTACAGGGTGGATACACCAAGTACTGTTGCTTTCTCTGTGAGTGGGATAGCCGTGCACAAAGTGACCATTACATCAGAAGACATTGGCCAATCAGGCAGTCATTGCAGCCTGGCAGTAAGAACGTTGAGAACCCAGCACTTGTCGACACCAGCAAGATTTTGTTGCCACCCTTGCACATTAAGCTCGGTCTCATGAAAAACTTTGTCAAGGCAATGGAGAAAACAGATGAGACTTTCAAATACCTCATCAGAAAATTTCCAAGACTGAGTGAAGCTAAAATAAGAGAGGGAGTATTTGTTGGTCCGCAAATTCGAAAACTTCTTCATGATGACGAGTTTCTTTGCGTGTTGCATGGCAAGGAAAAAGCAGCATGGCTAGCATTTAAGTCAGTGGTGGACAATTTTCTTGGAAACAACAGATCTGATAATTACAATGAAATTGTAGAAAATCTCCTTCTGAAGTATAAGAGTCTTGGCTGCAACATGTCTTTGAAAATTCATTTTCTGGATTCTCATATGGATTTATTTACGTCAAACTGTGGAGTGGTCAGTGATGAGCATGGTGAACGATTTCACCAGGACATTGCTGCTATGGAGACAAGGTATCAAGGCCATTGGAGCCCTTCAATGCTTGCTGATTACTGTTGGACTGTGACAAGAGACACCTCATCGATTGACTATAAGAAGCAAGCAAAGAGTTCTCGAACAGCGACTGAATAATGACGGAATGGGTTCAAATGTGCCTTTTTAAAACATGATATGTGAACTTTAAATAATGTTTTTATTTTTTCTATCATTTTATGTTGAAATATCAATTAATTGAGTTTGTAACCATAATTTTTATAATGCTAAAGTAGAAAGACTAGCTGTTCACCCCAGAGAATTAAACAAGCATACATTATTTGTATTACTGTAATGTAAATTCATCATTTTTTTTTAAAACCAGAGCCAATTGGTGAATTTCATTATGATATTTGAAATCAGCATGTCAAAATCAGTAAGAAATGGTATATTTAATTTCTGGTACAAAAAACTTTTGAAAATTTGTTGACTAGTGTAACAGGATGTTGAATAAACCTTAAATAAAACTAAATACTTAAAATATCAAATTCAAGACTGTGAAAACAGGATGTAGGTTAACAACCATTAAGAAATAAAAACTTAGATTGCATCTAATTCATGCCCATGGTCTCTAATCGTGTAAGTAAATAAATTAAGGGGCTGCTGTAAAACTGCAAAACTGGTAAGGAATATATATAAGTATATAAACCAATAAAATGGTATTGAATCAGTTCTACAAATTAACGTTCACATAAAACAAGTGACGTTTCAGGTTTTACCCTTCGTCAGTCTAATCGTGCAAAGAAAGAAAAGAACTACGCTCCCTTAGTCATGTCATACAAGATGACTAATATGAGGCTGTGCATAGGGCTGGCACATGTCAATGCTTGGTGCAGGCTTCCTGCAAGGGGACCAGCTGCAGGGGTGACTCCATGATCCATAAGGAGCGAAAAGGAAAATGATTTTAAAACTGTCCTATTAGGTCATTGTTGTGTCAAAGTGTGCGGTTGCAATGTTACTGGGTTTCAGTAAATTTCTCATTTAATGAGCAACCTGCAACTATTCTGCACATATTCCAATTCTCGCAGTCTTAAACTGGTTTTAGGAAAACTCAAGACAAAGTTAAGTACTTCCCCTGTGTTATCCCAGGCCTACTTATGCTAAATCAGATTTACCATCTAGTTAAGGGGCCATCAACTTAACACACTTCCTCCCTTAATTTGATATCTCTGACTAACAGTCATCCGTACATGCTGATGGCCTTAAACATACGTGCAACTACGAGAAAGCTAACATCCAAACATAATTGGAGTTTCTGAACAGACAAATAAAGAATAAGACTACTACACCCTCAGGCATGTCATACGAGGCAACTAATATGAGGCTGGTAACCTCATCAAACGAGGCAACTAATATGAGGCTGGTAACCTCATCATACGAGGCAACTAATATGAGGCTGGTAACCTCATCATACGAGGCAACTAATATGAGGCTGGTAACCTCATCATACGAGGCAACTAATATGAGGCTGGTAACCTCATCAAATGAGGCAACTAATATGAGGCTGGTAACCTCATCATACAAGGCAACTAATATGAGGCTGGTAACCTCATCATACGAGGCAACTAATATGAGGCTGGTAACCTCATCATATGAGGCAACTAATATGTGGCTGGTAACCTCATCAAACGAGGCAACTAATATGAGGCTGGTAACCTCATCATATGAGGCAACTAATATGAGGCTGGTAACCTCATCATACGAGGCAACTAATATGAGGCTGGTAACCTCATCATACGAGGCAACTAATATGAGGCTGGTAACCTCATCAAACGAGGCAACTAATATGAGGCTGGTAACCTCATCATACGAGGCAACTAATATGAGGCTGGTAACCTCATCATACGAGGCAACTAATATGAGGCTGGTAACCTCATCATACGAGGCAACTAATATGAGGCTGGTAACCTCATCATACGAGGCAACTAATATGAGGCTGGTAACCTCATCATACGAGGCAACTAATATGAGGCTGGTAACCTCATCATACGAGGCAACTAATATGAGGCTGGTAACCTCATCATATGAGGCAACTAATATGAGGCTGGTAACCTCATCATACGAGGCAACTAATATGAGGCTGGTAACCTCATCATACGAGGCAACTAATATGAGGCTGGTAACCTCATCAAACGAGGCAACTAATATAAGGTTGTGCATGAGGCTGGTAACCTCATCTTGTAAAACAAATTTTCACCAAAATACATGGCTGTTAGAGCATGTGTCTGCCTGGGCAGGCTTTGTACAAGAGTGCCAGCCACAGTGGTGGCTCCATGCTTTGTAAGGAGCGCAAAAAAGAATGATGATGATTGAAGTACACATAACTGTTGTGTATTGACATCATCACTATGTTACAATGTCATTTAGCAGTTTTGTTATCACCTTTTACTCCAAATATGAACAAAGCTTCTAATTCATTCATTGTAGCACTAACTGCAGGGTCCACTTGGCAGACAGGTTAGAGCAATTGCCTAACCAAGCTGTAAATGGATACCTGACTCTGCTACTTACTGAGTCAGAGGAAAGGCAAAGGCAGTGAGGACAGGAACTGGTAGCCCCATCTCATAAAGCTGAGATTTAGTGGAATTAAAGTAGAATTAAGTCTCTAACACCACCCCCCTATGAGTCTCCTCTTATTTTATTCATTTTCCTAATACACTCTTTCAAGATAAATGCTTATTCATCCTTCTGTGTGAAAATGTGTTTTTCTGCAATATTTTTTGTATTGGCCTTGTCATAATAGTACTGTCCTAAACTATTCATTTAGCCACATTTCTTGCACACTATTGTATTTGCTTATCATTTGTTTACATATTTTTTTCTTAAATAAAGAGAAAATATCCCTTCACTTAGCGTGCCTTTAAGAGAGGATAGTTTGAACACACTAACACAACAGGAAAAAACTGAAGACAAATGAGACTCAGGATAAGTGACAAGAGAAAATACTGGGGAGTTTGGCTAATGGTAGGGACAGAGTCAACAATCAAATAATCAAGGACTAGCAACTGCAGAAGGTTAAGACTGCCTACATCAGCTGCATGTCTTGTGATCATGTCAAGTGATCATGTCATGTGATCATGTCATGTAAAGCTGATCATAAGCATCATTTTCCTATTTGCTCCCTACTGAGCACGGAAGCCTGCACAAAGCATTCACATGCTCTTGCAACAGTAGTTTCTGTAGAATTTTGTTTTACAAGATGAGGTTGCCGGCCGCCATGCACAGCTTGATATTAGTCACCTTGTATGACATGCCTGAGAGAATAGCAATCCTATTTTTTCTTTGTCTGAAAAGAGACACCTAGGAACTGCAGCAGATGCCCTGTAGAGCTGGTATTGACATATTCGTGTTGAGTTCTGCACAGCTGCTTCAAGAAGTTAATGATCTTCTAAACCACAGCTTCTTAACCTTTCTTGACGATTGGCCCTTTGATTGTTGGGTAAAGGTTATGAACCCCTTTGATTGTTGGGTAAAGGTTATGAACTCCTTTAATTGTTGGGTAAAGGCTATGAAACCCCTTTGATTGTTGGGTAAAGGCTGTGAACCCCTTTGATTGTTCAGTGAAGGCTACGGACTTCCTCTTAGAAAAAATGTACATAGACACATTTACTGACATTTTTACATACAAATAATACATTTCATTCCAAATAAACATGGTTAAGCTTACATATAGTCCTATTAAAATAGAAAAGTAATCTGTAAACAGAATATATTTCTTCAAATGAAAAAATCTATGATAATTTTCCGATAAAAGATATTGGTGAAAATAAAATTCATATTATTTGGGTATGTACAAGGACCCCCTAGAATCCATTCATGGACCCCTCAGAGGTCCACAGACCACCAGTTAAGATACCCTGTTCTAAACAAACTTCAGACAATCTCACACAGTATATTTTTTTTTCCTTTATTCTGAATGATCCTGCCATGCATTGCTGAAAAACCTAGGTAGGCTAAGTTCATGTGACCTTAATTTGACAGAAGGCCTAGCTAACAGGTCCTTTACAGCACCAGACTCTATTTGTGCACAGTCATGTGTGAATTGAATGTCAATACTGTCAAGCAAAGCTTTATGTGACGGGAGTTACAGGTTGGCCTTTCTTTCTTTTCACAAAGGCATGCCTCTTACATAAATGTATATTCAAGGACATCCTGTTGTAGGAGACACACTGACCTTATTATGACATCGACAAAAACTTTAGAATTACTTTTTTATAAGCTATATGGCAACACGGAGATGGGGGGAATGAATCTGGTGTTTAATAATACTCT
The DNA here is from genome assembly GCA_024509875.1 of Oreohelix idahoensis. Taxonomy (NCBI): domain Eukaryota; kingdom Metazoa; phylum Mollusca; class Gastropoda; order Stylommatophora; family Oreohelicidae; genus Oreohelix; species Oreohelix idahoensis. The sequence goes on along the minus strand of JAMPIV010002679.1, from coordinate 29,781 downwards.
ACTTCAAAAGAAAGAAAAGATGTAAGTTATAGATTAACACCAGTGTAGGAAAAAGGGCTTCATGGAAGAATTGCACTGGACTTCATGATTGGCTAAGCAGTCACAGCACTTGCCTCTTGCAACAAAGTTACCAAGTTCCGGGATTGAAAAGTGGCTGCGTCACCCTCCAGTCTACCCAGCTGCAAATAGGTACCTAATTCTGCCTTTTAGTTAGGGAATATAAAGGCAGTGAGGAAGAAAACTGATCACTCCACTTGATAAAGCTGGACCTAGTATAGTGAAGTCTCTAACACTTCACTCCCCTACAGCAGCACATGCTATGGGACTATATTTACCTTTACATGACAAAAACTCATGAATTAACAGCAACAAGCATCTATTAAAGTCTACGAGATAAAAACCATATACTAAGAATTACAAAAAAATATTGGGATGAGTAAATCAGAGATTAAGAGCTTAATTAAAGATTTAATATCAGATGAATGGAAAGCAGAGTAGGATAAAAATGTGAAAGGAAGATGTGCATATAAGATGTTCAAGGCTCCATGTTAGATATCTAGGGAATTGAAAATTCCCAGTAATAAGAAATTTCTCAGACTACAGCTGGGAAAAGGCTATTTCAGAATAGAAGAACCTTACTGTACAGGATGTCTTCAAGACAATAATACTTGTATAGAGCATTTCTTGTTAAAATGTAAGAGGTATGAACAAATGAGAATATCAATATTAGATTATTTGCAGGCATCAAATTTACCTATAAATATAGAAGAGGTGTTAAGAATAGACAGACCTAGAGAACTGCATAATATAGTCAAACAGTATTAACAAGAACAAAAGTTAATATATAGTAATTGGGAATGTGAAGGTCTGATGCTGATCTTACATTGCATATGACTTTTGACAGGTGAAAGTCAATTAAATATCTGTTAGAGTCAGTTATATAATTGGAATCACCCTTCCCCCTTAATATTATTTTTTTTTTTTTTGGAGTGTCTGTTTGATTTTGTTCAGTTTAATCTCGTTTTTGTTTGTTTGGGGTTTTTTTTTTTTTTTACATACAAGCATAATTGGTAATTGTGATTTGCCCTATTTACAATGATTTGACAGGTGTGATGCCACTTTCCCATATCAGCAGGTGTTCATATTATTTGGAACTGAAAACAATATATATCATAATTATAACCCATCAGAGGTTGAACGGGATATTTTTCATCATAAAAATAAAAAAGGAGGTAACCTGATCTTAAGATAGTGTCCCATGCCAGACAAGTATTTTTGCCCTCTTGTCTCCTTGATGCTCAAAAGGAAATAGAAAAGGGGAGGGTGCGACCATGGGCCCACTTGGATCATAATCTAAAGGAGCTGGCTGTCGTGGTAGCCCAGAGCTCCTTATGGAGCATAAAAGAAAAGTAATATTGTGTTTTTATAAAATATTGTTGCTATAATTATCAAATTATACAAATTACTTGTATTATCTATTCTCTTGTATGGGTGTGAGGGCTGGACACTCACTGCAGATACGGAGCGAAGGATTCAGGCTTTCGAGCATAAATGTTATAGAAGAATTTTGCGCATTTGCTATAAAGAGCACAAAACAAATGTCTATGTTAGAGAGAAGATAAACACCTATGCAGGCCACCAAGAACCACTTTTGTCAGTAGTGAAACGTTGAAAGCTTGCCTGGTTTGGGCATGTAACTCGTCATGACTCCCTTTCGAAAACGATCCTTTAGGGAAGTCGAAGGTAAACGGAGAAGAGGAAGGCAGAGAAAATCCTGGGCTGATAACATCAAAGAATGGGCAGGACACGGTTTTTCCACACTTGTACGCATTGCTGAGGATAGAGAGCAGTGGAGGACCCTGTCTGCTGATGCTTCCACCATGGCACCCCTACGACCCATGACGGGTTACGGGCTGAGATGAGATGATGTTGCTATAAACTACAGTGAACATGTACAAAACTGCCCCACTGAAATTTCAAATAACTTTCTCGTGTGAGGTCTTTCCCCTGATTTAACAATAATTACACCCAAAAACATTTACATATCTTAACAGGGCACCATAATGAAAATATGAACAGTAATGGGTTATTACAATGCATTAATTTTGTTGATTGCAAAAAAATTCTACTCATCCTCACAGTGGAAAGTATTTAACTAACATAGAAATTTATTCAAAGATCGTGGAATAAATTAAAACTTTCTCATATTAAAGACAAAATGACAGATGTGAAACAGAAGGGAACATGAGAAATGGCATTAATGAAACTACATTTAAAAACAAGATACAGATATTTTAATAAACAAGTTCTCAAGTTTTAAGTATGTACTTCATCACTGTCTGTGTAATATCCAGATGTCATTATAGAAGAATGCGGGCACTATCATGGAATTAGAAAACAAAAAATTGCTGGCAAAAAGATCATTTAGAGACAGAGGAGATCAAAATTATACAAATATGTTGGACATATAAAGAAACATAATGCTTTGTTAAAAACATAATTATGACAAAGTTGAAGGTATCTGTTATGAAAGAAGATGAGAGCACTTTTATGTGATGGATTTTATTAGTTTGATCTCAATCTAATCTACAGCACTGACAGAGCATTAAGCCAGTCTTTGCTTATCACGTTCTTTAGGCCGTTTTCACAAGATTCAATGTAGAGAAACAGCTTTCCAATTCAGATGCTGTTGGATGCTGACATGGGTGAGGTGATAATTATTTTAAGAAGTTTGTTCGTTTCGCTGAAAGCAATAGTAACATCACCTAGTGCCAAGAATAGACAGCTCTAGTTATTATGGGGACAGCTACAAGTATCCCCATTTGAGTATTATGTGCACTTAAACACATTTTCCCAGTGTTGTGACGTCTATATTTGTGAAGCGTAAACTGCGTCAAAAGATTCTTTCACAGTCACTCTTAGGGATAGCCCTCTGTCATTCCTCGAACTCAGAAAGGTTCAGAAGATGAAGCATGCACAGTAACGAAGTGGGAATGGGAAGGAGAAGCAGGAAGAGAAGGGGTGGGAGAGCTTGAGGATAGGTCAACGTAGAATCACAGATGGATTGAAATGAAGAACAGTGGGATGTGCATTTGATATGGCCTTTAAAAAAAATACAGTAATAAGGCGTGTGAGTTAGAAATCCGAAACCTAACCCTGAATCCTAACCCTAATGTCATGGGTGACTTATCTGGATGGAATAGACAAACATGAAGAACACGTCCTGCTTTTCTTCATTTCAACCTCAAAGCTGTTATAACGTGTTTAGAGACTTATTAAATGTCACTATATAATCATGAAAAACAAAAAGGTTTTGGTTTTCAAAGTTCTAGTGAGGGATTGACCGCACAATTCCCTAGAATAGAGCCACCACTAATTCCAGTATCCAGCTCCGTCCTGTCATGTCTGACCATTGTTGTTTCAACTGCTCCCCCTTCTTCTTTTGACGAGGCTACTACATCTTGCTAATATATATAGCGCTTTTGTATATACACACACATATACTCTGTATGAAATGTGTGTATATATATATTTACAGATGTTGAAGAATCCTTCCATCATAACTGACTATGGGAATGCACCCTAGAGGTGATAGTCCTGAGTGTGCTTTTTTTCCTGGTGTTCCTTTCAGCGTGTTCTTGTCTCTTCTGCCTGTTGTGGAAGCTTCTTTATGCCCGATTTGAGGTGGCAGTGAGCTTGGCCACTTGGTGCGATTGACAGCTTCATTCTTCCAAGTTGCTGGATTTATACCCAGTGCCTTCATGTCTCTCTTGCACAAATTTGTGAACCTCAGCTGCAGGCGCCTGGTTGTTCTTTTGTCATCTGTCAGTTTTTTTTTTTTTAATTACTGAAGAAAAATATCCTGTTCAACCTCGGTTATAATTAGGATATATATATTGTTTTCAATTCCAAATAATATGAACAACTGCCGATATGAGAAAGTGGCATCACATTTGTCAAATCATTGTAAATAGGAACAATCACAATTATGCTTAGGCTATACGTTAAATAAAAAATAAAATAAACAAAACAAAACGAACAAAATCAAGAAGAAACTCTGAACAAGATAGCCTAGGCCTATATGAAAGTTAATATTTAAATGTTACATACCTCGTCAAAAACTAGTGTCATTGGCTCTTTTTTTGACAAAGATACTGTAGGGGGAGACATTGTTTCACTTAGAAAGAACGTCGATTTTAAATAAATATCCAAACTTTCTACGACTCGTCGATAAACGTAAATAACTTCTCAGTTCTCTCTCTGGTAAGCCGCATATACGCCCCGAAAACTAGCCAGATACTACATCACATTTCCATTTTTATAATATTCAACCTGCAAGTCAATTTGATTCAAAGTGCTTGTCTGGTCTAAAAATACATTCACCATAAAGTGTAAATTAAATTCATTGTTTTTGTTTTAAAGATTAATAGAAAAGTTGATAACTGTCAATACAATTTAATTTTAAGCTTTTTAATTTAAGGGAGAGAGCGAACATCTTAACTGGCAAAATAGTCCATGTCCTGGTTCACATTTACAAAGAGGTTATTGTCACAGAACGAACACGATAAGATAGAATTAAAAATAGAGTAACTGGCCAATCAATACCTCACCAGGAAGCTGTTTTCTTCTTCTTATTATTTTTTTTCTGAAAATGTCACTAATTCAAAATAATAATTTTGTTTTTCGATATCTGACTATGGTAGGGTTCCCATTCGTCCCGTTTTTCCCGGGACAGTCCCGCTTTTTTATAAAATGTCCCGGTGTCCCGAATTTATTCCAAATGTCCCGCTTTTTAATGGTCCTTCCTGAAAAAAAAATCTTTGGGTAACGGATTTTATTCCGTGTTTTAGTAGTGTTACTTTATCAATTTCCGGTTACAGTGGAAGTGTTACAGAAGTCAGATCTCCTTAAAAAGGTTATTGCTATATCAGCAGATAATACAAATACAAACTTTGGTGGAAAGAAGAGAACGGGACAGAATAATCTGTACTTCAAAATGCAAGAAAAACTGTGAACAATTTAATTGGTATTGGTTGTCCTGCACATGTGATACATAATGCTGTGCAGATTGCTGCGGATTGCTTAACTATTGATCTTCGGTTAATAATTAACAAGATTTACCAGCATTTCCACATTTATTGTGTACGAGTTGAGGAACTCAAATCATTTTGCGAATTCACCAATACAGAATATAAAACTGTTTTTGGTAACAGCAAGACAAGATTGCTCTCTCTCTCTCTCTTGCCTGCAGTCCAGAGAGTTATTGACATTTTCCCTGCATTGAAGTCATATTTCCTTTCCATTCACAAATGTCCTACCAGTCTCAAAAATTTCTTTAAAAATCCACTTTCAATTACACTCCTGCATTTCATTGCCAGCCAGTTAAAAACCTTTTCTGATACCATCAAATGTGTTGAAAAGCAAGAAACAACAGTAATTGAAGTGAAGGATGAAGTAAACAAACTGGTGGAAAAATTAAACTACAGGAAGGCAGAAAAGATTCTTACCACTACTATGAGAAATCAGTTGCAAGAATTAGAAAAAGAAGGACACATAACAGTTGAAAAGTTTCAAAGCTATGCAGTAGATTTCTATGACACCTGCATTGAATATATTCAGGAGTGGTGTACACCATTTCGTACGCCTCTTCAGTCTATGGATTGGATCAATTTGAAGGGAAAGGAGTCTGTGACTTGGAAGAACATCCAAGAAAGCTACATATTCATGAAGACAGTGTCACCAAATTTTACTGTGAATGAAGAGGACTTATTTGATGAGTTTGCATGTGTGAAAAAATATTGTGAAAGCAAATCTGATGTGTGGAGTGAACTGAACGATCAAAGTGTCAGTGAAAAATGGTGTGAGATGTTGGCTCATTTTACACAGCAGGATATAAATGCTGAGAACCTGAAATGCCTAGTTAGATTTTGTTTGGCACTGCCAGGATCCAATGCAGCTGTTGAACGTGTTTTTTCATTATTAAATGCGCTTTGGACAGACGAAAAAAAAAAACAGACTTAAAATTGAGACAGTGAAAGCTTTAACCATTATAAAGACCCATTTTAAGGATTTCTCTTGTGCTGAATTCTATGTCCAAATATCAGAAGAAAAAAAAACTTCTTGAACAGGCCCATAAATCTGATAAATATTCTGATGAATCTGAAATATAAACTTGACTATTGTGTATTTTTAAAGGTGCGATTTTTCTAATTAAGTATGTTTGTAATTTAGAATTCTTTTTTTTAAGTGGAAGTTGTGTTAGTTAATGTGTGTATTTTTATACCAGTATCTTATTTTAAGTAAAACATATAATATATAATAGATTTATTTGTGCTTTACCTTAATTTTTAACATGTCCGGTTTTTTTACAAAATGTCCCGGGTTTTTTAGGTAAAAATTTGGAAATGTCCCGGTTTTTAAACAAAACATTATGGGAACCCTAGACTATGGTATTTCTCGTCTTCAATCCGTCCAAATTGGATTGTCAACTTACGACGTCACGCAGTGAAAAAATAAAGGGGGGAGGGGGTCCACAATTTGGTGACAAAATGTAACGGGGGGGGGGGGGGGCGGGGTGTTTGTGCAAAACTGATATGGCTACTATTATAAACAAAGCCAGGAAATATATTAAACAAATTGTCACAGAACGTCTAAACATGCTCTTTTGTGTGATCTCTCACACCTTCAGCCCTACGGCATTATCATTTTGTTTTCTTCATTTTTCTCACCAATCGCTTTTATTTGGCATAAATCATGCCTTTTCATTCTTTTTACTCTCTATGTTGGATCAGTACAGTGAAGTCTCTAACACTCAAATCCACTACGGAAGTATCTGCTATGAGACTCTTTATTTTTTACATTGTGCTCTGAAGCCGATCCCAGACTGGTTACGTTCCGCCAGGGTAATTACTGACCTCAACGGGTGATTCGCTTATCAGCTGAATCAGTCTGACCACCTGGGTAAGCACGGTCTCGCCCGATCGACACAAAGGAAGGCCAGATTTGATGCTTGGGAGTCTGGGTGATCACACCCACATGTGATAATTAGATTAGCGCATCCGCTTGCCCCTGTCTGTCTGGGTAGTCAATCTTGGCGATGGCATTAGCCAGGATAGTTCACACATTTGTGTGTGAAGTTGCATAAAGATGCCGGCGGAAATATTACCGCATGATTTGACAGAGGTCACGCGTTGGACTACTAAATGTAATATTTAAACCACGTGGGGGGTATTTTTAAATTAGACACCCCAGCCCAGTGCTAAAGAGATTCTATTGGTTTGATTTGAGGGCCGGAATAAACAATGAATTTCATTGGAAAATTCGGCGGAAACACAATCTGTGATTTGAACTGAGAATGAGAGATATAATCTAGCAAACTCAGAGACACAGAACAGACAGCTCCGCAACTTCAAACGAGCAACTCCCAAAAGCCAGAAAGAGAAGGATCGGACCTAGAATTCCATACTTATAAGTGACAGATCGAAATATTTGGGAAACTTACAATCTTAAAAAGTAAGCCCGCCTTTATAAATACAAACTCTGAAAAACTTAAGGGACCAGGATGTCGTGAAATATTCTAATCCACATATATAAATTATCAGGTAAATATAAAGCCTAACAAATACATTTAATAAAGGAAAGAGAAATGGTAAAGAACAGTGCTGTCACAATGACTGCACTCGAAATCCCCTTTGTTTTATGCTTCGTCTGCAAATTGTAACGTTTCCACGTTAAATATAAGCCACTGCATAAATACAAGCGTTTCCACAACACATTAAAACGGGTATTGCATTTCTAAGAAAAACATTGAGAGGCACACTGCGTAATGACCTAAATTAATCCTAACATTAATTATACTACGTTACCAAAACGAACGAACAGATGGACTCAAATAGAAAGAGAGAGGGGCGAATGAAAGCAAGGACACATGCAACACTAAACTCGCGTCGCGCGATACACAATTACTACTATCACGCGTGTAGGGCCACATGCACTAACTTTTTTTCAGACGGACAATGATAAAAACACTAACCTTCCCAGAGTTAGGTTTTAAAAACCTGGAAAACGCTTATTAGAAAAGATGACATTAGATGAGTTTACGTTTGAAAACATTACAGTACCCAGACAGCACATCTTCGAAACAGGAGGTAGAAGAAATTGCATATTTTGAACGCAGCCACGTAGCTCTTTTAAATTTGTATATTTGGGTTCCTTAGGGCTTGCTGACAAAGAATATGTAAAACGTTACGCAAATAGTCTAGGAATTAATAAATTATAACCAAAATAAAATAGTGGGGATGCCTGACAGCATGAAATCATTTCTGCTCATAAAATTTTTTTTTATAACGTGTTTGAAAAAACCTTACGTTACGGAAATAGCCTACCATGTTAACTCCTAATTGATTGGAGCGCAACAAATATAAGACTAAACACGATTGGTCGGGCTATAAATACTATATTGCGTTGTTATGGGAAACGAATAGAAGGGGTACTTTTTTGAAAAGATGTGGAGACGTGGTTTCATTGGGTAGAGCTGCGAATATACTTGATTCAGAGCGTCTGTTCATTGCCACATCTTGTAATAAACCTACTAAGAAGCAGTACGTTGAGCACCAGTGTATATTTTATATAAAATAAAGCCTGGAACATCGGCAGATCGGAGTTGTGCTATATCCATTGCCAGTCAACGAAACTGTTTATTATTCTATGAATTGTGGTAAGCTTGAAATATTCAATATCTTTTAATGAAAATTGAATGTAAATTGTTAATTTATGCCTGTATATATGTGTAGTTCAGTAGCAAACATGATGTAAAGCCTATAATGCTCCAGCCTGAACAGAAGGTGTCGGAGGAAAGTAAAACGGCATGGAATGGCCAAACAGTACACTGACACCTAGATTATTGATTAGACAGAAATAATGCTGGAATTGCAGAGGCGTAGTAACCATTAGGGAGGGAAATACTGGTATAAAGTATTTCAGATGAAGCTGACAGTTGGCCTAACGCTCTGAACTCAATGTTTGTGATGTATTGTGCTCAGTGTAGAACTAGAGTATCAATTAGTTATGACGTAGAAGGTACATCCTTCTTGTTTTCAGGGACCGTGGTCTTAAAGTTATTGAGCAGCACCTGGTCAGAGCTTTGCTGAAGCCAGAGGTGGACAGCATACTCCTTGGTCCATATAGCTATCAGTGAGGTGTCTCCAGAGCCCAGGGGAGAAATCGAGCAGAGGAGCCTTTTTCTGCAGTCATCACTCAAGATAAGAGAGTGTGGCCATGGAGCTCAACATTATGTACCCCATCTTAAAATGACAGTGTAAAATACAATTAAGAGGGGAATTTAATTGTTTTAATATCAGGAACTGAGAACATCTCCAATACTAGTTCCAATAAAGACAAACTATTGAAGTCATGATGACAAATACCAACAGAGCTTGAACAAAACAAAACCAGTATTACCTCATATTACTACTACACAACTAACACACATAGGATACTATTAAAAATAGATGTCACTACAAGATTCATATTAATAAATTCTGTACATATAACTTGTAATTAAAATTGATTGTGATTCCTGGTTCCTTTGTATTTGAATCAGGACACATATACATTCATGACAGCAATGAATACATATTGTTATTTGAAAAGTTATCAGTGACTCCTTTAAGATATCCTTGTAGAGTGTTTTATGTATGTGAGTGTCACAGTGTTGTCAAGTGTAGTGGAATAAATTAAATTGTTTATCTGTCTGTTGTTGTTTTGACTTACACTTCATCATACACATACCCTAGACATATAACGTAGTCATCACACTATTCCAGAATAATTCTGACTGAGGTATACATATGTGGCAGCAAGTAAGGTTATATATAATACACTACTCTTATTAGATATATATATATACCTTCACAGCTGATCTCAGTCAGTACACTTAGTCCCCTATAAATATTTATAACATCCCACTTCACCACATATATTGGGGTCTCGCTCTTGGGATTTTGAATCTTTACCTATTACAAATATTGGGGGTAATTCACTTCAGGGAATAATAAGAATTAAAAAGGTATCCTTCTTCTTCTTCTTCTTCCGTGGGTGGAATTAAATAAGGTTGAGCTCTCGGTGCCTGTGTTGTCCATTAGATATATATTTAGAGATTGAATTGTTAGTTAGACATTGTATAAACTTACCTGATAGACAATGGCGGACCTAGCCAAATTTCGATCTGCTGCTGTTCAGACTGCAAAAGAGTTAGGATTAGATGGGCAAGTTATGGTTGCCTATGTCACTACTGAATGTGACAAATTTATTGAACGCGAAGAAAGAAGGTTTGAGGCCGAAAGAAAATTAGAGGCTGAAAAAGAAATTAAGAGGTTGCAGATTGAGGCTGAGGCTAAGAAATTGGAAGCAGAAAGAGAAGACAAAAGATTAGCTGCAGAAAGGGAAGCCGAGGAAAGAAGACAGGCTGCAGAAAGAGAAGAGAAGAAATTAGCTGCAGAAAGAGAAGAGAAGAAATTAGCTGCAGAAAGAGAAGAGAAGAAATTAGCTGCAGAAAGAGAAGAGAAGAGATTAGCTGCAGAGAGGGAAGCAGAAAAGGAGGAGAAGAGATTACAAAGGGAACATGAGTTACGACTAAGGGAGTTTGAGTTTCAGGGCCATGCTCCTGAAAATGGTGCCAGTCCCTTTGCCTCTGATGCCACTGCTAGCCAAGGAGCCTCAACCTCAGCTATGAATTTTCATTTAGATCATTTTGTTGAGAAAGACGATGATATAGAGAGCTATCTAAATAGGTATGAACTATTAGCTACCACGTATGGGTTAGAGAGAGAAAGGTGGAGCTTAAAGTTATCTCAAGGACTTCGTGGGGCAGCTTATGAAGTTTTTGCAAAAATGAGCAGAGGTGATCAGGAAAATTATGACATGCTAAAGCAGGCTCTTTTGTTAAGATATGAAAAGAATGCAGAATTTTATAGGAAAAAATTTAGGAATGCTAGACTACTGTCAGGTGAAACCTATCACCAGTTCTCTGCACGAATAGAGACATACTTGGAGAAATGGACTTCTCTGGGGAAAACCCAAGATCTTAAGGAAATGGTCCTTATAGAGCAATTAAGAGAGTCCATGGCTCCAGACATGAGAAAGTTTCTCATGGAACAAGGTGCAGAGAGGCTGGGTGAGTTGCTAAATGTTGCTGAAAGGTATCAAGCAGCTCAAGCAGAGGTAACAGGTAATAAAAAGAAACAAGTGGATAACTTTAGGGCACCACAGAACTTTAATAAATTTGATCCTAGGGATCAAAACAAAGGTAAGCACCAGTTTGATAGGCCACGGTATGAAAATAAAAATAAAACCCCACAATTCGATGAAAGGAAATATGATGAAAGAAAATCTTTCAACCAAGGAAAAAGGTGGTGTAAGAATTGTCAGATGGACAGTCATGACACTGACCGTTGCAGAAGGAAACCTGTGTATATGGCAACCCTTCAGGTCAGGTCGACCTCAAGACAGGAGGAGGATATTATGTTGGATACCACTCCAGAAGAGATGAGGAAGGCACAGGCTGGGGATAAAACACTCAAGCCTTGTTTCAGGAAATTGTCAACTTGTCATACAACTCCAGGCAAGGGAGATTTTTACATGAAAAACAAGTTGATGTATAGGAAGACTGGAGCTAGATCCAAAGGTCAGGGACAGCTGGTACTTCCTAAAAGATATAGGGCAGACTTAATAAGGAGCCTACATGTGAAACCAGATGGGGGCCATGAGAAGATAGGTACCATCATTCAAAAGGTGGCTCACAATTATTATTGGCCTAAAGCAAGATGGGACATTGAGAATTTTGTAGAAAGGTGTAGCATAGCACATGAGGGAACACCCACAAGTGGGAACATTGATCAGGACCTGGACACGCCACGGGGCAAAATTAGGCCTGATAATAAAAGGAAAAATAGATTTGAAAAAGTGGACCAAATGGAATGGGAAGCCCCTTTTCACGGACAAGCTTCACTTAACTGTTTTACAATGGCCACTATGCAGAGAGTGCAAAAAGATGTCTTACCCCAGGATAAGCCGAAAATCCCTCAATCGGACTTAAACAAACTGGAGGAAGAGGATGTAGAGAGGAAATCTCTCATCAAGAATTTTAAGTGGGGAGAAAGCCCCAAAAGAAAAATTGGTAGCGATCGTTTTGTGAATGATAATTCTGGGAAGAAAAATCATCACTATAGAGCTTCGAGTGGAAGAGACCATACCGGTGCATGGACAAATAGGTCCACAAAATTAAAGGTCCATATGTAGCTTTGTTAAGAACGTGGACTGATGAAAAGGCAGAGGAAAACATTACATCTTCATACCAATATGTGAATGAGCTGACCACTCGTTTAAAAACTGGCTGGAAACTTGCCAATGAAAATTTGAAACATGCCAGGAAGAAACATGCTGCCTATTATAACAGGAAGGCGAAAGACAGAAATTTGGCTGTGGGAGAGAAAGTACTGCTTCTTTTGCCCGGGAGTCAGAATAAGTTACAAATTGGATGGCAGGGTCCATATACAGTTTTTAGAGAAGGTGTCTAGAACAAATTATAAGAAAGGAAGGGAAAGAAAAAAAAAATCTATCATGTGAATCTCCTGAAGAAATATTTGGAAAGAGAACATCAGGAAGAGACACACTTGTTGACCTTGTCCATCGCCATGGAGATGAAAAAGGAACCACTTTCATCATTTGAATATCCATTACACCCCTGTGAGACAGCAGCACAGGTGAAAATCAGTACACATTTAACGAAAACTCAGAAAAAGAGAGTGCAACAGGTTCTAAATAATCATGCAGAGGTGTTAACAGACCGACCAGAGCATACAAACCTATTGGAATATCATATGACACTGATAGACCCCACACCTGTCTGTATGAAACCATATTCGATTCCGTTTGCTAAGGAGAAAGCTTTGAAGGAAGAGATAGACTATCTGTTGAAGGAAGGAATTATTTCGCACAGTGAATCTTCGTATAGTTCCGGTGTTGTACTCTTAAGGAAGCCCTCTGGAGAACATAGACTCTGTATAGATTACAGGAGACTGAATGCTATTACAGAAGGACAGGTGGATCCATTGCCGGATACAAATCAGCTGTTTGCCAGACTAAATAAAGCTAAATATTTCTCAAAAGTGGATCTGAGTAAAGGACTATCAGATTCCAGTAAAGCCTGAGGTTAGACCATACCTAGCTTTTAGTACCTCAGAAGGACACTATGAGTTTAATAGATTGCCATTTGGATTGAAGAATGCGCCTAGTGTCTTCTCTAGAATGATGAGAAAATTGTTGGATGTAAACATTTCGGAGGAACGTAACGAATCCCTGAGTTGCCTCTTTGATTGAGGATATTCCGAATGTTTCATACAGGATAATAAGAAGATTATGGGATCCACTACGAAAACTCTGCTATCACCAGGTATATGTTATCTCCTCATAACGTACATTTTGAGGGAAATATAATGTTCTCTGGACATGTCATTGCGCAGACTCAGAGAAGAGAAATGGTGAATACGGGTTGCGAAGCAGCATTAAGACAAGCATTCACACTTGCGGCTGTTCAGTAACATAACCGAAATATATTATTGGTTGTAGAAGTCTGAGGCAGATTTCATGAGTAGTGCCTACTCTGAATGGACCCAACTACATAAAACCATGATAGCACCACAGCAGAGTAAAGTCAAGTTGACTTACATTTATCTATGTGTATATAGAATAAAGGACTGACATGGGATGTCTGTTTTAAGAGGGGAGGTGTCGTGAAATATTCTAATCCACATATATAAATTATCAGGTAAATATAAAGCCTAACAAATACATTTAATAAAGGAAAGAGAAATGGTAAAGAACAGTGCTGTCACAATGACTGCACTCGAAATCCCCTTTGTTTTATGCTTCGTCTGCAAATTGTAACGTTTCCACGTTAAATATAAGCCACTGCATAAATACAAGCGTTTCCACAACACATTAAAACGGGTATTGCATTTCTAAGAAAAACATTGAGAGGCACACTGCGTAATGACCTAAATTAATCCTAACATTAATTATACTACGTTACCAAAACGAACGAACAGATGGACTCAAATAGAAAGAGAGAGGGGCGAATGAAAGCAAGGACACATGCAACACTAAACTCGCGTCGCGCGATACACAATTACTACTATCACGCGTGTAGGGCCACATGCACTAACTTTTTTTCAGACGGACAGTGATAAAAACACTAACCTTCCCAGAGTTAGGTTTTAAAAACCTGGAAAACGCTTATTAGAAAAGATGACATTAGATGAGTTTACGTTTGAAAACATTACAGTACCCAGACAGCACATCTTCGAAACAGGAGGTAGAAGAAATTGCATATTTTGAACGCAGCCACGTAGCTCTTTTAAATTTGTATATTTGGGTTCCTTAGGGCTTGCTGACAAAGAATATGTAAAACGTTACGCAAATAGTCTAGGAATTAATAAATTATAACCAAAATAAAATAGTGGGGATGCCTGACAGCATGAAATCATTTCTGCTCATAAAATTTTTTTATAACGTGTTTGAAAAAACCTTACGTTACGGAAATAGCCTACCATGTTAACTCCTAATTGATTGGAGCGCAACAAATATAAGACTAAACACGATTGGTCGGGCTATAAATACTATATTGCGTTGTTATGGGAAACGAATAGAAGGGGTACTTTTTTGAAAAGATGTGGAGACGTGGTTTCATTGGGTAGAGCTGCGAATATACTTGATTCAGAGCGTCTGTTCATTGCCACATCTTGTAATAAACCTACTAAGAAGCAGTACGTTGAGCACCAGTGTATATTTTATATAAAATAAAGCCTGGAACATCGGCAGATCGGAGTTGTGCTATATCCATTGCCAGTCAACGAAACTGTTTATTATTCTATGAATTGTGGTAAGCTTGAAATATTCAATATCTTTTAATGAAAATTGAATGTAAATTGTTAATTTATGCCTGTATATATGTGTAGTTCAGTAGCAAACATGATGTAAAGCCTATAATGCTCCAGCCTGAACAGAAGGTGTCGGAGGAAAGTAAAACGGCATGGAATGGCCAAACAGTACACTGACACCTAGATTATTGATTAGACAGAAATAATGCTGGAATTGCAGAGGCGTAGTAACCATTAGGGAGGGAAATACTGGTATAAAGTATTTCAGATGAAGCTGACAGTTGGCCTAACGCTCTGAACTCAATGTTTGTGATGTATTGTGCTCAGTGTAGAACTAGAGTATCAATTAGTTATGACGTAGAAGGTACATCCTTCTTGTTTTCAGGGACCGTGGTCTTAAAGTTATTGAGCAGCACCTGGTCAGAGCTTTGCTGAAGCCAGAGGTGGACAGCATACTCCTTGGTCCATATAGCAACCAGTGGGGTGGCTCCAGAACTCATCGAGCAGAGGAGCCTTTTTCTGCAGTCATCACTCAAGATAAGAGAGTGTGGCCATGGAGCTCAACATTATGTACCCCATCTTAAAATGACAGTGTAAAATACAATTAAGAGGGGAATTTAATTGTTTTAATATCAGGAACTGAGAACATCTCCAATACTAGTTCCAATAAAGACAAACTATTGAAGTCATGATGACAAATACCAACAGAGCTTGAACAAAACAAAAACCAGTATTACCTCATATTACTACTACACAACTAACACACATAGGATACTATTAAAAATAGATGTCACTACAAGATTCATATTAATAAATTCTGTACATATAACTTGTAATTAAAATTGATTGTGATTCCTGGTTCCTTTGTATTTGAATCAGGACACATATACATTCATGACAGCAATGAATACATATTGTTATTTGAAAAGTTATTAGTGACTCCTTTAAGATATCCTTGTAGAGTGTTTTATGTATGTGAGTGTCACAGTGTTGTCAAGTGTAGTGGAATAAATTAAATTGTTTATCTGTCTGTTGTTGTTTTGACTTACACTTCATCATACACATACCCTAGACATATAACGTAGTCATCACACTATTCCAGAATAATTCTGACTGAGGTATACATATGTGGCAGCAAGTAAGGTTATATATAATACACTACTCTTATTAGATATATATATACCTTCACAGCTGATCTCAGTCAGTACACTAAGTCCCCTATAAATATTTATAACATCCCACTTCACCACACAGGACTTCAAATATTAGGACTGGATACCTAAGGAATTGGATCACCCGTCATAAGAGAAACTTTCCCAGACCAAGTGTTTCGCAGATTCACCCGTCATAAAAGGGATTCAAAATTTCCAGACCAAGTGATTCGACAGCAAATAACCTAAATTGCTCGTGTCCATTCTAAACTGTGCGAGGAGATTGTGTATAACCTAATTGGGGTAAGTGTAAACCTTTATTTTACAAATGTGAATTAACATGTATTCTTTCTAAGTGGCAACCTCAACATACGAAAATAGTATAATCATAAACCACTACCGCAAGCGCTGGTGATTTCTTTTTGCTAGTCGTGCGGGAAAACCCGACAGCAGATGTGACCCCAGACTGCGACTGGAGCAGTGATGAGTGATTATTACATCACATGTGCCTCAAGTGTAACATATCATTTTGTGAGATATTTTTAACTTTTTAGTGTTAGTTCAGGCACAAAGCATTATTCGCGCCGTCCAGACACATGTTCCCAGTTTAATAGCCAGAAGAAAATTGGTGAATTTTAATCATATTCTTGAGCTACACTGTGTACTCGGGAATTTAATTCTTCTGAGAGATTAACATTGGAGGGTGGACAGCGAGAATGTGCATGTTAATTGGCAGCCAACAAATGTACTTAGCAGAGGCATTTGTTTTTTTTATTTTGTCTAAAAAATTCGTGGAACAAAAGTAGTTGTGAGTGAAAAGCAGGGAATCCACACCAACTGCCTAAATCGGACAAGTTGTGTGAAGAAGTGCCCTCATCACCAAGAAGTGACGAAAACCACAGCTGCAGGACCCCGTTATATCAGTTAAGTGCTTATAAAAAGACACCAGCAACCGGACATAATTTTCTGAACTATATCCTCACCCTAAATCTCAGTGAAGAGAAAATTTAATTCCATTTTAAAATTCGCCAGCATTTCATTTATTTTAAACTGTTAATTCTAAATGATTATTAAATTTGTTACCTGTTGTTTTAAAAACTAAACTATAGTTGTCTATTCAGTTATTACATGTTTTAAAACAAACGTATGGGCCAGAATATATATATATATATATATATATATATATATATATATATATATATATATATATATATATATATATATATATATATATATATATATATATATATATATATATATATATATATATATATATATATATATATATATATATATATATATATATATATATATATATATATAACCTCTAAAGAGAGCTATACCATTATAAGAGGAAATTCGCTGAATTAACTCAGCTGGGGGGCTTGAGCGGGCTAAACCATTGCTTAATTCCTTCACAAAAGGCGACGGACAGATATATACTGAAGCACATTAAAAACGCACCACTATTATATATACTGATGCCGAGAAGCTGGAAAAAAAAGTGTGGGAATGGATTTTCCCCGTGTTTGTTATGGAATGGCTGCTGGAATGGAAAGTGCATGATTCAACACACGGGTTTGTGTACAGACTACATGAAAACAATGAAAGTTACACGTGCAACACGATTCCCAACAGCTATGACCCTGAAAATGTGTACGCGTTGTGGCAGTATACTCGGTATAAAAAGGCCGTTGAGACAAAACACCCAGTACATGTGCTTGAAATGCCACGACTATCTGAAAACAACCGCCCACGAGCCATTGGTATGTTGGAGACCGGAATGAGCTCTTGGGCCATTGCCAGAAGGATGAATTGACACCACAGCACTATTGTACGTCTCAATTAACGTTACGAAACCACTGGCAGTGCCCGAGATAGACTTTGGAGTGGCCAACCATGAGTTACTACCCCTGCGCAAGATCGTCATATTGTGCTGAGTCACCTAAGGAATCGTTCTCTCCCGGCAAGTCAAACAGCAAGAGCAATAGTGGGTAGACGTGGGCAAGTCTCTCGAATGACAGTCATACGACGACTCAGAGATACAGGCCTTACTGCAAGACGACCTTATGTTAGGCCAAACTTGACTCACAGACATCGTCAGCAGCGCCTGCAATGGGTAGAGCAACATGTCAGATGGACTAGACTGCAGTGGAATGCTGTCCTATTCACAGACGAGAGCAGATTCAACATATCCTTTGCTGATGGACGTATGCGGATTTGGCGACGGTGTGGATAGCGCTTTGCAGATTTCTGTGTTCGTCAGCACAACCGATTTGGAGGTGGCAGTATTCACATTTGGGGAGGATTCAGTTTTCACCATCGCTTGCCTCTTCACGTCTTCCGTGGAAATGTTAATGCTGTGACATATCGAGATGAGGTTCTGGATGCATTAGTTGCTCCTGCGTTCACAAATTATCCAGACTTGCAGCTTCTCCAGCAGGATAACGCACATGCGCACACCGCATGCATTACGCAGCAATATCTACAGCAGCAGAACATTGTGACGATTGATTGGCCTGCCCTATCACCAGACATGTCCCCTATAGAACATCTGTGGGACGAGCTTGGACGCAGAGTCTACAGGCAAGGTTCTCCAGCTAATCTGCAACAGCTCGAAGCTGCTCTTACACGTGAATGGGACTTGATTCCCCGGAATTTCCTTCAGAGACTTGTGCGTTCCATGCGGAGCCGCTGCCAAGCTTGTTTGCAAGCACACGGTGGACATACCAGATACTGAGGATAGTGTGAATGAATTTTTTTATTGGTTGCATTTTTGGTTTTCTCCCTTGACTGCACAGAATGCAATGAATTTCATAACAATCAAATGTACAAATTAATGACTAGCATGGATTCATAGGAAAATGAATAAAGATTCCAAATATGTAAACTTGTAAACACTTATATTTACATTTCACACTCTGTTCCTGGATTATACAGGTGGTGCGTTTTTAATGTGCTTCAGTATAAGTTAACCATTGCTCAGCCCTATGTCGCATGGTTCTTGACTTCTGAATTATCTTGTGGACTACTCCCTTATGATATAAGTTTCATTACACTTCTATCTACATCTCTGCCAAGAGTAATCTTGTGCGAAGGTAGCCGCCTTCGACGACCCATTTTAGATACTCTTGACTTTTGGCCACTGTTGGACTACTACTGCAAAGCAGGGGAGGCAATCCGTGACACAAATATCAAAGGACAGTATTACAGTGTACACAGATGGATCTAAAGGATATGATAACAAATTGAGGATAGGAATGTATGTTCCCATGTGGCAAATTGATGGGTAACCGCTCCAAGTCGGTTTCGCCTGGAACAACGCCTCATCCATCTTATGGGTTGCCTTAAACCCAACGGTTTGAATACCCAACATTCTTTTGTCTAAGGCGTCCTTTTCTATCTAGTCCCAGTTGTATTATGACTTTCTACTATGACTGCTTCTTTCTTTTCTTCTTTGATCCCTAGCCGCCGACCGTCAAAGCAGTCAGTGGCCATCACGCCTAGTGGCGTCTTGTAGGGCAACAACAAATTGATTCCACTTTGCTCGGTCGGTGGCCATCCTTCGTACAGTGCCCCAACTCTAGTTCATTCTTTGCCTCTCAGCGTCCACAGTCCTCCGCCAGGTTGTTTTTGGTCGGCCTCTCTTTCGTTTTCCTTCAGGGGTCCAAAGCATAGCTGTTCTTGTGATGGCATCGGGGTCTCATCTGAGGACATGACCAACCCAGCTCCAGCGTCTGCCAGCTATGATGGTGTGCATGTCCTGTTGCTTGCTCCGAGCTGTAACTCTCCAGCATTCCGCACCATAGAGAAGCACCGAAAGCTCACAGCTCTGATATAATCTTAATTTTGTGCTTGTGCTGTATTGGGAGGACTTCCAGATGTTGTTTAGGCTAAAGAAGACTGTTCTTGCCTTATTCATTCTGATGTTGATGTCTTTGCCTGCCCCGCCATCTGGTGTTACTATGCTTCCTAGGTATGTGAAGGTATCTGTCTGTACCAATTGCTGATTCCTTACTGATATGGGCTCAGGGTTGCTCACATTGAGCGTCATGACCTCAGACTTCTTTAAATTGATGTTCAAGCCCACCTGCTGGCTGAACTTATTGAGTCTATCCGTTTTTTCCTGGATGTGTTGATGTGAATGTGCTAGTAGTGCAATGTCATCTGCATATTCCAGATCTTCCAATGTAGAAAATGTTGTCCATCTTATTCCTCTTGGACTGCCCTCTGTTGTCTGGCGCATCACCCAGTCTATGACTGTTAAAAATAGAGTGGT
This sequence comes from Oreohelix idahoensis, assembly GCA_024509875.1. NCBI lineage: Eukaryota > Metazoa > Mollusca > Gastropoda > Stylommatophora > Oreohelicidae > Oreohelix > Oreohelix idahoensis. The sequence goes on along the minus strand of JAMPIV010002679.1, from coordinate 9,415 downwards.
TGATAAGGGGCATCCCTGTCGTACTCCTGTCTTCACCTCAAAGGTTAGGTTGCTCTGCCCAACACTACACGTAAAGTTGGCATAGAGACTTTTTATGATTGACACTATGCAGCTTGGAATTCCATAAGCCCTCAGTATTTTCCATAAACTGTCCCTATGTATGCTGTCAAAAGCCTTTTCAAAATCAACAAAATTAATGTAAAGCTGTCTTTGCCATTCTGAGCACTGCTCTATAATGTTCCTGAGAGTGAATATATGATCTACACATCTCCTGTTCTTTCTAAATCCTGCTTGTTCTTTCCTCAGTTTGTGGTCTACTGCCTTTGAAATTCTCTGTATAATTATCCTGCCTAGTATTTTGCTGGGAACTGAGAGAAGAGTGATTCCTCTCCAATTATTGCAGTCTGCAAGATCTCCCTTTTTGGGCAATTTGACAATTATTCCTTTGTTCCACTCTGATGGTGTTGTCCCCGTTTTCCAGACTTGTGCAAATAATGGTTCTAATAGTTCTGCTGCTAGCTCAGGGTCTGTCTTAAATAGTCTGCATTTAAGTTATCATGGCCAGGAGCTTTGCCGTTCTTTAACCCTTTGATTGCTGTGATGATTTCTTCTTTTCGTGGAATGTCTGTATTCACATCTAGATCGTTTTCAGCTTCAGGAACATTCAATTGTGTCTCTGGTGGTTCCTTGTTCAGAGTTTCTCTGAAGTGCTCTGCCCATCTTGTTTCCTGTCCCTCTGCTGTCGTGATGAGATTACCTTGCTTATCTCTTACTAATGTAATATTGTTTGCACCTCGTTTTCCGCTGATGAATTTAGTTATTTTGTATACTGTGCTTTGTTCATTTCTCAGTGCTGCCTCCTCTGCCTGTCTTGCAAGATCATCTAGGAAATTCCTTTTGTTGGCTCGGGTTTGGCGTTTAACTTCCTTGTCCAGCTGACTGTACTGTTCGCTATATAGTTTCTTTAACCTGGGGGACTTCGCTTCTGTTTTCTTTCTCTTCATTTCCTTTCTCATCGTTATGGTGTTTAATGTTTCTGGCGTTATCCAGTCTTGCTTCTTCCTTTCCTGGAATCCCAAGCATGATTTGCTGCTTTCTTTGTATATTGTTGAAATGGTGTTGAAATTCTGGTCTATATCATCAGTCAATGTCTTTTCCTGACTTTTGGCAAATTGATATCGTTTCTTTATGTCGGCCGCAAAAGCTTTTCTGGTAAGGGAGTCCTTCAATTTGCTGATGTCAAACCTTTTCTGTGTAGTTACAGTTGGTGCAGCCCTTCTTAGTTTCACTTTCAGTTTTGCTACTACTAAATGGTGATCACTTCCCACATCTGCACCTCTTCTTACCTTCACATCTTGTAATGCATGTCTCCATCTACCGTTAACCATGATGTGGTCTATCTGGTTTCTGTCCCGACCATTTGGTGATTCCCATGTTAATTTGTGAATTTCTTTATGTGGGAAGAATGTTCCTCCAATGACCAGGTTGTTAATGCTACAGAAACTTATTAGTTTGTCCCCATTTTCGTTTGCTGTTCCGCTGCCGCATTTCCCCATTGTTCTTTCATTATTTGTATTGTGTGTACCAACTTTCGCATTGAGGTCTCCCATTACTATAACAAGATCATATCTAGGTGTGTCTTCCATTTCTTTCTGCAGTTGTTGATAGAATTCATCCGTGACCTCCTCATCGCTATCATTCGTTGGTGCGTAGCATTGTATTATTGTAGTGTTGGTGAATCTCCCTCTCAATCTTAATCTTATCAGTCTGTTGTTGATGGGTTTCCATTCCAGTAATGTCCTTTCTATTCCTTTCTGTAGAATAATGGCTACGCCTTCATTGTGCTGTCCATCCTCTCTTCCAGAGTAAAGTACTGTTTCTCCTGTTGCTGTTTTAACTTTTCCTGTCCCTGTCCATCTGCTCTCGCTTATCCCTAGAATGTGTAACCTATAGTTTCTCATTTCTGCCGTGACCTGTCTTAGTTTACCTGGCTCGTACATTGTCCTGACATTCCAAAAACCTATTCTTGTATCCTGTTTTGCGGTCAGGACATCCGTTTTCATGTCAGTGGCTTCCTTTCGGCTTTCACCACTGACAGTCATACGAGCCACAGACTCCGAATGTCCATCCCGCAGCAAAGTTTGTTCATTTATTGCTGTTTCCGTAACTTCATTGTTTTTTTTTTACACAGACAGGGGTGTCAGCCCTATGATAAAACCCCCAACCTGGAGAACCAGGGTACCAGCTTTTGTCTGACCCCTACCCACACAGACCAGTCCAGCTTGGTTGAACCTACCAGGAGTAAAACTCCCACTGGCATAGCTCTGGGGATTGTCAGGGTACGCAAGCTGCCATACCGCTACATGGTATAGGTACCATTAATGGCAGACTATGACTGCGATCACCCATATTTTAATTTTTTTTTATCCCTTGTCCCTAACTTTTTTTTTTTTTTTTTTTTTTTGGTTATTAATTATTATCTTACTCCATTTAATTATAATTTCTAATTTTTTATCTTTTCATTTTTTATTTTTTATTATTATTTTTATTTATTTTTGTTCTTAATTGTGTTTTCCCTCACTCTGTTTTCCAGTCCTTGTTTTCATTATTGGTTATTTTTGGTTTTAATTTACTATCCACTTCCGCTTTCCAGTTTAGTGGCAGCCATCTTTGCTCCAACATGTGACTGGATATAAGGGAGTGTTTTTTCTGTTATTTTTATAGTTTCATGTTCTCTACTTAATTCTCTCTTTCTCTCCTGTCTCTTGTTTGTCTGTCTCTGACGAAGGCCTTGTGACCGCAACGTAGGTTTTTCTTGTCCTTTCTCTTTGTAAGACGTATTACTATTTGTTTGTTTTTGTATATATTTTTTTCATTTTACTGTTGGACTACTACTACAAAGTAGGGGAGGCAATCCGTGACACAAATATCAAAGGGCAGTATTAGAGTGTACACAGATGGATCCAATTCACTACTCATCTGTCATTGTCAGTATGCATTGCGAGAACCCGATGTTGTCGACACGAGTTACTCCTGTCGGACTTAAGTCACCACGGCGACTCGACTCGAGACGACTTGAAATGTAGGCAATAGCGATTCGATTCGAGACTTGCCAATTTTGGTGAAACGACTCGCTGTCATGACTCATAATGCACTCTAGAAAAAAAATGCTCTTGTGTTAATTAAGCGATGTCACCCAAACATTACAAGAATTCTATTGTACAAACACAATTTACGTTATATTATCATACATAACTGGACACCGCTGCTAGACAAACATCTCGAGACACAGCGACCGTCAGAACAATAATATTCTTTGGCTATGTAAACATTACCATCCCACCTTAGGGAGAAATATGCCGCAGGAAAAAAACTGAAGCATGTGGAATTAACCTGTAAATTCGCGTAAGCTTTAGATTTATTGCTGATGAAATGTATTATACCATCCCTTCCATTGTAGGTGGGGGCGTATGCTGGAGAAGATAGTACTTCTAAAATGTAATATAAATATATAACTTTGGTCGAATAAAAAGTCAGTAAATACAATAGTTAAAGTACTTATTTACTCGTATATCCAATACCATAATTCCAGCCGTAAGGTACTTCGGTCTGTCACACTTTGCACACCGTCATTTGCGCACTTTTTTCTACTTTCGAGCACAGCTAAAGGGGTGCAACTGTGTTTGAAAGTTAGACAATAATTGTATTGTTTCCCCTTTTTATGTACTCTCGCGAAAATATCAACTATTTTTTTATAGTGCCCCTTTATCATATAGATCAGAGGTGGCCAAACTACGGCCCGCGGGCCAGATTCGGCCCATCAACCAGTTTTGACCGGCCTCTTATTGTTGATTGAAGCCACACTCTTCACAATGAAATAACACACAAATGTATGTTTGAAATAAATAATTACATGCCATATTACAAAACAAATTAAAACAACAGATTCATTATATTTTTGTTACAGTAATTTCAGTCCGAAGACTGGTATACATGTCTTGGCAGATGTGCAGTACAGTAGTTTGCCGTTGCTTTCTGTACGTGGTTCATTATATATGTAAAACTAAATCTCAGAACGTTATTCTTTAAGGATTTCATAGGTCTGGCCCTCTGGTGTTACCCTTTACCATAATCTGGCCCTCGGTCAACCTTAGCTTGGCCACCACTGATATAGATCTAGGGGTACTAATATCAACGTGTGACGGTGTGCATTAAATCAACAGACAATAAAGATACTCTTCTGTCCAGTTTCATTCCGGCATTGGATTTAACTCATCATTTTTCTTAAAAATAACCTTAAACTGTAAGTTTTTTAATTGTTTCTTCAAGGCAAAATTTTAATTTAAAGTATTGCAGACTTATTATTATGGATCAAAATGATAAGACGGCTAAATAGAAGAGACGATCGCGTCATTCACAGCGAGCAAGCGAGACTATAGAAAAATCAGCAAAGTAATACGTGTAACAGAAACAACACACTATAATTAAAAACCTGCAAATTTTGGCGGGTTGCCGGGTTGTTGCTTGTACCGTATATATATATATATATATATATATATATATATATATATATATATATATATATATATATATATATATATATATATATATATATATATATATATATATATATATATATATATATATATATATATATATTATTATTTTTAGTGTTCGATAAAGCACGATTGCGGCTATAAAAAGTGTTAGATCTAAAATGAGGCTCGACTTGCGGACTCGATTTGTAGCCAATGTTAGGAACTTGCAGACTCGAGACGTGCACTGAGAGACTTGAGATTCGTCAGGAAAGACTACAACAACTCAGCGAGAACTTCACCTGGCCCTCACTTCCCCGCCACACCATCACCAGTGCTTATTTATTTTTGTGTGTCTTTGTTACATACTGTTTTATTTTATTGTGTAGCTCTCCAGGTCTGCGTGTCTCATTCAGGGTGGTTGCCAATTTGACTTTTATGACGCCAAATTTCTCGAATCTGGCTTTTTAAAAATTGTTTGACGTAAAAAAAAAATTCGTTTGGTATTATGATGGGGGGGGGGGGGGGGGGGGGGAGGGGGGGGGGGGGGGGGGTTGTTGTTAAACATTGGTTAGCGTCGAAAAATTTGTTTGGCTTTTTGGCGGGTTTTTTTTTTTCGGCTTTTTTAAAAAAAATTGGTAAGCGTGAAAAAAACTTCGGTTGGCTTTTTAAAAAAAATGTTAACATTGCTTGAACTGAAAGCTATTAATATATTAAATGCTAAATAATTATATCAAAGAAATTTTTTAAAATATAGGCTACCGACTGAATTTAATGTAAATTACAACCCATTATCTACGCTTATATAGACATTTAGGCCACCGTTTCAATCCCCTTATACAATTTGACCTACTGATTATGAGCCTGTTATTACTGGTTGTGAACGGGAAAGGTACCGTATGTGTTTGTGGCAGGATAGCCACGAAAGCGCCCAGAGTCTGACAAACTGCATCGGTTTTGCATCGGATAGAGCGTAAACCATGGTTGGTTGTAATATTTCAGTGTGGTCTTACTATGTGTAACTCAAATGCATCTGCCCTTCACTGGCTTTGGACATTCAGCACAGTTTACACACTACCATCGCATGTCAGATTTTTATTGTCAGAAATGCCTCACTGGTTTCGCCGTAGTGAGTTGAGACGAGAATCATATAAAGAATTGTTTTGCGTCATGAACACAGCTACATAATCTGAACCTGCTCGAGCTACTCCTCTCCCATTTGAGAAAAACGTCACCTACAATGTGGTTCGTGCGAGGAAAGGTTATGTTTAATATTTTGATGAACTGGGACGAGCTGAAGGCTTATTTCGCATCTGCTGAGCGGACCCAGGAAAAGGTAGATACAAAATTCAAAGCTGGACTATTAAAGGAAATTTTGTCAGACCACAAAGTACTACAAGTGGTTTACGTTTGCTGCTCCTGTTGTACAATAATTTGAAAGATTGAATGGTCTTTTTCAGCAAAAACAAAGCGGATCCTCACAGTCTGTACCAAGACCTGTTCTTGCACATAGTCTTCAGATGAGAATGTGGTGATATCATGATGTCAGTGGGCAGAAAAAAAGGATTCATCGAGTTGATTTTGGTGTTACGTTCTCAACAGAATATGATAAGTTCATACAGCAGGAAAAGGTCGTTGAGGCAAATCAAGAAATATGATAGGAAACTCTTTACAGAGCGATACAACAGGAAGCAATCTGATCATCAGAAGAAGTCCCCCCGTCCGACAAGTGTTTCGGCCCGATATACTCCTTTACACTCTAAGGGGGCGGGCCCACTTGGGTCATGACTCCCAAGCGTCTCAGCCTCCTGTTGTCTTGTATCGAAAATGAACCCATTTCACTTAAGGTAGCAACTTTAATCCACACCTCCGCCAGCCGTGGAGGCAATTGTGAAAGTAACAAAGAGAAGACAAATTATTCCGTTCGTTCCGTCGCACACACTGAGACACCATCGCGAAGCCGACGAGTCTAGCCCCTGCGCGTTCGCCACTGAAATTCTGACACCCCTATAATATACACCGCCTGTTTCCCCCCCCCCCCCCCCCCCCCCTCCCCCCCCCCCCCCCCCCCCCCCCCCCCCCAGTCACAGCCCGTTCACTAGTACACCAAAAAACTCAGCGTATTGTGGACTTAGAAAAATTCCTGGTGTTTTCTCTGGTGTTTTTTAATTTAGAAATAGAAAATGTCAAAATAAGATGTTTGTCTATGCAAGAAGAACCTCTTAGTCAAGTTAGATGTAGACTTCCCTCAGCAAGAGATGCCTTTCGAAACGGAGTCCTATGATAACTTTTAAGGCCCCCATACACATTGCAGAAAACAACAGCACATTAGAAGAGCTATACGGAAAAATAACTTTTATTAATTGGAGAGAAGAACCACAATTTAAGAAAGATGGACTCCCTACAGATAGTAATCAAAAAGCTCGCCTCATATGCCTTTACGTGTCTAACAACCCCAGTGAGTAATGATAAAGTTGAGGTGATATTCTCTCTTGTATCATCAGTTAAGATGAAGCAAGAAACAGAATGCAGCTGCATCTGCTTGACGCTATTATAAGAATTATAGCTGAACTGTTGTTTTTGAACAAATGTTGTAAGGACTTCACTGCATATGTGGTGAAATTACAGTGATGCAACGTAAAATTCCTCCAATTATAAAGATAACGGGTAAAATAACATGTAGGGATAAAAATATAGGCAAGATATGCCGAGGCTGCGTCACCTACGCCAGCGCTTTCTAGCGCCATTGAAACTAACTAGTTAGAACATGCAGACAAACGGTTTATCCTTTTAGACGGGGTAGAAACGGAGATAAAAGAAAAAAATTATGATGGTCTGAACACGTGTTTGAATCTAAAATGCAAAAAGACGCAATTTGTAGTTTAAAGGAAAAATTACGCCACTAGTTGACACAATGTAAGGAAATGGACAAAAAAAGACCTTAGCTCTTATTCGAAACAGACGTATCTTAGACGGTTTACCGTAATTGGTCGTTTTAATTTGAATATAGCGGCAAATGCCATACCCGAAGGTTCAAAAACAAATTTCAAAACTAACCTTGAGAAAAGTAGGTTTTTTCTTAATAATAAGTTTATGAAAATAAAAACTAGCTAGTTTGATAGCCCATCTTGAGTAGAGAAATAATATACTTTTAATTACACAGACGGACAGATAACACGGAAGATATTAACGAAAGACTGTATTGTTCAATACAGACTAGCGAACAGTTTTTTTTTTTGCATATTTTCACTAAAGTTACATTTTGAGCGTCCTTGAGCCGAACGCATAAAATCAAACTGCGATGAACTAGGGGCAAAGTCGGAGGATAGTAGTGTCACAGGAGCAGCAGCATACGGTTGAGATGACGGAATAATAAAGAATAAGGGACCGACTAGGAAGTGAAGAGAATAATCTCGATGCAGCTTACGGAACTATGGATCTTAAAAAAACGACGTCATACAGAGCAACGGTGATGACGTCAGAGGTTACAATATGTCCCCCGAACCACAAGATGCTCCATTTCACTCCAATGAAAGAAGATGAAGAACAACAAAAGAACTGAAGGGTCAACTTGATAATAATTGAACTGGTTATGGTGGACTGTCCCACAGTAAGAAGACGACATCGTGAAACAACCCAGAACCGAATAGAACGGGTAAGCCTGTCATTAACGAAGACCGTTAAAGTAAGGGCAGAAGAAGGACATAGGACATGGTCTGTAGGTCAGTAAATGGTTAATACAGACGCCCAGCAAAGAATCTCGAGAAGGGACTGACCCCCTCCCGAAATGAATGAGGTTTTATAGATGTAAGAACAAGTCAGATCATGTAAGTCAACCTAAAACCCTGCATTGTGGCTAAATAAAGAACTATGGATCTTTTTTAGAGACTATGTCTTCATTATTGTGACTCCGTTTTGGGGTCTTGATTGTTGCTCTATTGTTTAAATCTGATGACGTGTTGAAATTGAACCCCATTCACCCACCACTGTCACCCACACAAAAGGAAAAGAGAACAAATAAACTCCACTATATGATCACTGGTGACAAGGCCCAAGAAGGTGACAGTTATCTACATTACGCTGTGACATCTGGTGGTGATGAACTGGTGCCGTTTACCAGGATTCAGATGTGATGACGGCAACCGGACGCTGTGACATGTGGTGGTGATGAACTGGTTGCCGACGACCAGGATTGCGGATTACATCAAACCACGGACCAACAAAGAGAAGCCGTTAAATTATGATCAGTCCGGAATTTATGCAGATATAAAAGACAATTCCAGGACGCCCTGAACAGGTAGAGTGCTGTGAAGTGTGTCCGGTGAGGTGGATTGCTAATCACGGAGATTTCTTCGGGTTGAGATAGCCAGCACCTGTGACCTGTGTGTTGGTAACAAAACAATCAAAGAGTCTAGAAACGTGAACCGTGTTTACAATCACAGAGTCCAGAAACGTGAACCGTGTTTACAATCACAGAGTCCAGAAACGTGAACCGTGTCTACAATCACAGAGTTCAGAAACGTGAACCGTGTCTACAATCAAAGAGCCCAGAAACGTGAACCGTGTCTACAATCAAAGAGCCCAGAAACGTGAACCGTGTCTACAATTACAGAGTCCAGAAACGTGAACCGTGTCTACAATCACAGAGTCCAGAAACGTGAACCGTGTCTACAATCACAGAGTCCAGAGGCGTGAACCATGTTTACAATCACAGAGTCCAGAAACGTGAACCGTGTCTGCAATCACAGAGTCCAGAAACGTGAACCGTGCTTACAATCACAGAGTCCAGAAACGTGAACCGTGTCTGCAATCAAAGAGCAAACGTGAGTGTGTAAATCACAGAAAGAAAACGTGAACCGTGTCTACAAATCACGGAGTCC
>JAMPIV010002678.1:322500-645751 GCA_024509875.1 Oreohelix idahoensis | reverse complement strand
CCAATCCCCACCACCACGGTTGAGCTGGACGACACCAGCAAACAGCACAATCGCTCACCCCGCCTACTCCAAATCCGCATCCTTCCATAAACAGCAAAGATATTATGAAATCTGCTCTCTTCCAGTGAATAAGGGCCGCATTCCACTGTCAGTCCGAGTCCATCTGACATGTTGCTCTGTCCCATAGCAGGCGCTGCGGACGATGTCTCTGAGTCAAGTTTGGCCCAACATAAGGTTCGTCTGTGCAGGAAGGCCTGTATCACCTTGCGTCCCTTCGTATGACTGTCATTCGAGAGACTTGCTCCACGTCTACCCACGATTGCTCTTGCTGTGTTGACTTGCCGCGAGAGAAACGATTCCTTAGGTGGTGACTCTCAGCACAATTGGACGATCTTTGCGCCGGTAGGGGTAGTAAACGTCGTGGGGGTCTGGTCCCGTCTCGAAGTTCCCTATCCCGGGCACTGCAGTGAGTGGTTCCGTAAATGTATCCATTGAGACGTGATAATACGTGCGTGTTGTGGGCAAATTCCATCCCTTCTGGCAATGGGGGCCTGCGAGCTTCCATTCCGATCTCAAACACTACCAATGGCTCGATGGCGAGACGTCGTTTTTCAATGATAGTCCGTTGCATTTTCCATGCACCAGTGTAACTGGGTGTTTTTTTGTGCTCAAACGGGCCTTTTTTACACCGTCGAAGTATATACTGCCACAACGCGTTACACACTTATCCATGGGTCATGAGCTGTTGGTAAACGTAACGTGGTGCACGCTCAGAGGTAACTTTTCATTGTTTTTCATGTAGTCTGTACACAAAACCGTGGGTTGAAATCATGCATTTTCCATTCCCAGCAAGCCATTCGCTCTCTACCTCATGACACACGGGGGAAAATTCCATTCCCACACCCAACTTTTTTTTCCAGCTTCTCGGCATCAGTAAATATATTAATAGTCTTCTTCTTCTTCCGTCCTTAGCCAAAGACCGACCATAGCAGTCAGTGGCCCTTAACGCCTTGCGGTCGTCATAAGGGCAACAAGAAATATCCGTTGTTCCGTTACGCCTATGGGCGTTTATTGGTCACAACAGAAATATTAAATTGTTGTGTCCCCGTAAATCAATGTGACAAATAAGCAAGCGGTTGATCCAATCCGCGGTGGGCCCCGAAACTTGCCCCCGTGTGTACTTCCCGCTTAGTAAAACCACTTTCGCTATAACCGAGAACGTGTCTCCCAGCCAAAATTCTTTCGGGGACCCCGAAGGTCCCGCGAAAAAAGTAGCAAACCTTCGTAACAGGGGCCACAGCAAACCCATTTGCTGCCTGGTCCCCATTTACAGCTGGGTACACTGCAGCGTGAACCTACTTGTGTTTTGAACCCAGTACCACAGGCAGAAATATCCATATTCAACAATTACGTCACACGTGTACTCACACACCGTTATACACACACGCCTAAGTACATTCAAGACAAAAAAAGTTCAATCATTCATTCTTGTCATAAAACAGACAACATTACACACACCACACATAAACAGGTCACATATTTGTTATGAGAAACAGAATGTCAAGACTACAAAGATATACTTAGACAAGGAAAATAATATATGTAAACAATGAAAGATCTTGTATCTAACTTCTACTCACTCAAACCTGTCGTAGAAGGTGAGTAATATATGGTTCTGTATGGAACTGGCAACCTTATCAAGTAAAAGAAAGCAACTGTTATGAGATCATTCGAAAGATTTGGTGTAGGCTTCCTTGGTGGATCAGCTGTAGTGGTAGTTCCACGCCCCATAAGGATGATGATGAAGATGATGATCTATCGTTTCTAAGGAAATCACATGGTTTGAAGCTTTTCACCTTGACCTACTGACTACTTAGCTCAAAAGACGTACCAGCTAGCCAAAATAAAACACTTCTTAGACGCAGACACTAGACTATTGTTCTACACCTCACATATACAGACACATCTAGATTACTGCTCTACACTATGGGATGGCTGCCCTGCTTCCACCTCAAAGAGACTGCACTCCCTGCATAAGAGAGCAATACGTCTGATCACCGATAATCGCACGATATCACACACAAGGACAGGAAAAGAACCCACAATACTGTCCCTGAAAAAAACGTCTTCTCTACAACAAAGCCAAGCTGACCCACGCAATTCTATCAAACAATGCTCCGCCGTACCTACGATCATTGTTTCAAACCAGTAGAAGAGAGGGACTACAATTACATCAGTTACGTCTGCCCAAACCTAGGATCGACCTGTTCAAACAGAGTCTAGCCTACTCTGGAGCCTACTTATGGAACAGCCTTCCACACCACCTAAAAAGCCTACCTACACAATATTCATTTAACAAAGCACTTTTCAAACACTTCCTAAACACTGATTATCTACCCCCATAGAAACATCATTTGCCTGTCAACATCTCATCCATAGGTCAACATTTCTTTTCCTCTTCCGCTCGTTTTTAATGGGAATAATTTGTTTTATATCCATGTAATACTATTATATAATGTAATGTATGTGAGAATGTACCCGCATACCACTGTACTTTAGAGATGTGAATGTTTCAGTTTGCTTAAATGGGTGATGTACATGCAGATATAATTTTTTTTTTTTTTTTTTAAACTGCTGAAAGACTTTTTCTGCTACAGAAGTGCGCAAGAAAGTGTTATTATTATTATTTCAATTTCCGCCAAGAATGTATGGATGTAAGCGAGAATGTGTTTTTGTAATTTTTGTATTGAGGATTGATGACACATTCAACAATACTACAGATTAGACGTTTTGACCGCATAAGTGAGTGTCGGTATACATAACTTATTTATTTATTGTTTTGTTTATATTATTTTATTTTTTATTATTATTATTTTTCTTCAGTCACTATCTTGTTTATTTAAAAAAAAAAAAAAACCTAGGCTACTCATTTTTTATTATGATTGTATACTGTAAATGAATGCTGTTATGTTAACTTTATAATGTTGCATGCCTTTAAATTAATGCTTAAAGTAATACGTGGGAATAAAAGGATATAGTATGCACGATTTAATGAGAGTGAAAGCGCAGAATGTTAGACGGGCCTGCGCGCCCAATTCTCAACCCTTCGAAAATAAAGTTCTTTCGTTCGTTCGTTACTAATAGCGTAGAAATTACATGCTTAAACGTGACTGTGAGGATGTACACTACACGTAGAAATTACTAGAGTGTGTAAATGATACTACTCAGCTCCAAACCTCAGAAATGAGGTATCTCAGGAAGGTGGTTGAAGTAACAAGAGGACGTGGTCCGCAACCAGACGACTCGTCGTGGCCTCAAAACCCAGCCCCTGTAGACCCAAATGGAACAGTCCCAATTACGATGGTTTGGCCATGTCTGCAGAATGTGAGAAGATCGGCTACCACGAAAAATATGGGAAACCAAAATCCAGGGATCCAGACCTCAAGTACGACACAAGAGTTCGCTGGGAGGACAACATTAGACAATCTCTGAGGACCGAGGACTAGATTAGAACCAGGCCAGGAGGAAGACATCCGGTAGGATAGCATGGCGCTCTCTCTGGCAAACCTCTACACCCCAGGGTAGAAAAGGAACGACTAAGTAAGTGATATTACTCTAAAGATAGAAAAAAACCAGACAAACATCAGTGGAACAGGGGGTAAGGAAAAGATTCTCGTTGTCGTAAATTTGTTTGAGATAGGTCTTAGAAATAGTGGTCCCGTCAGAGTGGAGAATGATGGTGAAGGCTCTATGATAGAAAGGGGTAAGAAATAGATAGTTGATTCACAAGGGTGCTGAAAAGAGTAAGGACAGTCTCTGAGATCGGGTAATTTCTCCGATCTGCCTATGTTACGACAATTTGTGTTTATCTGTAGACTCCTAAACCTCTCCTGGCTAAACAATTTTTGCCAGTTACTCAACACTCATGTACACACACCAATTTGGTGCTTCAAACACACATACGTGAATACAAACAGGTCTCCTGACCTGGTTTAACTTGGTGCCTGGCGACAATACAGTCAACATATATGGGGTAAGGGGTCGGCCAACACAGTAATATCAGTTTTATGGTGTTTATTATCATTAAACCAAAATCACAACATTTAGCATGGTACAGTCAAAAATCATAGTTACAGAAAAATACGAATAAGAAGTTGGGGGGGGGGGAGGGGGGGGGGAGGGAGGAGGAGAGTAGTATCCCAATATGCCCTTCCCGCTTGTATAGACAAAGAAAACCCAGTCCAAAGACAAGTGGTTATCAGAAAGAGATAATTTAACCCAAAAAGATAGATTAATTTATTCTGATAGGGGGTTTAACAATATTTGATATGGGGTGTAGGAACAGAGTCCTAGTATTCTTCGAGTTATCACTTGACTAAGCAGATTAAGGGAGGGGAAATAAGCAAAGGTAAGCACTCCCACTTACAGAGAACAATACAAGGAATACAGTATAAGGATATTTACCAAGTAAAGAGAATTATAAGTTTCGCTAATATCTCTCATTCATTCATGCACGCTAGCGATGGCCATCACACATTTTCTTACACTTACCGCTCGGTGAATCTGGCACTCCATAGAATAACACAAACAGCAATTAAATTACTCAATAAACTGTCTGAGTCTTTTCCTTCGATTTCCAGCCCCAGACTAGCGGGTTTGGCGTTTAGCAAATTTTCCCGTAATCGCTGGAAGGTGAAGCATTAGTGTTCCTTTTTGATTATCTAAAAGTTTCTATGGGATGGCACTGGCACAGGTAAAGTTATGAGAAGGTAGTGGTCTCCTGGATTTTCACCGCTGGTGGTGTAAAACCTCTATAGCGTGATGACAAAGACTGAACAGTGAGGTATGTTTTTCTTCGGGTTTTTTTTTAATCCAGTGAGAAACACGTGACTGTCAGTGTACATAGATGATAGATTATTTCCCACATCAGACCAGTAAATATAAAATATATCGCTCTGGTAATTGTTCTTCTCCAGTTAATCTTTACACACTATATTGATTTATGATTTAAATGTTCTTGGGTTTGCTTTCTCTCATGTAAATTTAGACTGCGAGACCGCACAGGTCGCCACAAGATTATATTTAAATGTTCAAAAATTCTGTATGTTAAAGAACCGAGTCTGGAGGACTCTATAATTGCTGGGACGCAAAGGTGTATGATCATTCTATGTGAAAAAATAGAAAAACATGAAATCATATTCTGACGCACGATAATTTTACTGTTAAGACTATTTTATACACTCGCGTATTCAATTATATGTATTTAAGAAAAACTCTCCGCGAGTCTCATGGTTAAAACACACACACACACAGATATATATATATATATATATATATATATATATATATATATATATATATATATATATATATATATATATATATATATATATATATATATATATATATACAGAACTAAACTGTATTAATTGTTTATAAATCCCTTAACGGCTTCAAAATTAAATTTAAGCATCTATTATTGTGGCGAGAGGTTTTATTTGGCTCTTGGATCAGTATAGTACTGACAATTACAGAAACAGAATTTCTGCAGAAAATGGTGAAGTCCCAGTGTCTGAGAGGACTACTGGTATCACAAATTAGTTACGGCTGTGAATGATCTGATCTCGAAAAAATAGTAGAGAGGAGACCGACATAAAGCGCCACCTCCGCTGTGTAACTAACTGTGATATTAAAAAAACAAGGAAACAGATTTTGCTTAACAATGATAAAATTGACAAGGCTTCAAATACAATTTCCTAAGTATTTATTTAGTATATACACTATCTACTCTTGTGCTGAAAGGTGAATGTTGAAAAAAATGGGATGTAATGGAATTGTAAGTTTACATGTGATTTACAAATATTTATTTTATATATATAAATATTTTACAAGTTTTCCAATTATAGGAACAAAAAATTGTATCAGCTGTGCTGTTAATTAAGGATATAACACTTATCAGCTATGCTGTTAATTTTGTCTCTTGCTATGCTAATTCACTTTCTCATCACTGACAGTTTCTATGCTCACAATGCTGACAGAAATGGTACTAATGTGTACTCATCTCTCTTAAGTCTGTTCTTCTTTGTTTGGTTCACACAACAACGGCAGAGTATCGTTCCTTTAGTCCACCCAAGACTGAAGGGGACCAAAGATGTAGAGTCTGGTCAACCTCTATGCTCCTGTGGAGTTCCAGGCAGCGGGATTGACTCGAACATACGATCTCAGTTTTTATGACACGACTGAAACCTGTAACAAAGCAAAAATAGGGGCTAATTTCTGTCCTCAAGCCCACCTATTTCTAATGTGGATGAAATGAGCGTGTGCCTCAGTGTTTGCATGTAGGATGAATGACAACATGGCTCAGTATGATTTAGCAATAGCGAGACAAGACAGGTGTCTACTTGCAAAGCATTCTTTCTGATAAACTAATACATGGATACAGTCAATAATATAAATTCAATGCATCAATAATATGTACATTTAGGTGTGATACAACCATTTCCTTCCCCCTATAATATACCAGGCCCTCTCTGACGAGTGCTATACAAGCTGGTAACATATATCCTAACAATAACGTTATGTTCTTATGATAGGAGTATATGAGACGAGGACTGTTTGGTGATATATCAGGTTGGAGTTATAGGAGACAATAGATTGGAGTTAGATGCGACAATAGATTGAGTCCTAACAAGGACTGTTTTGGTTATATGGCAGTTGGTCTTATCTGAGATAATAGACTGAAGTATAGGAGACAATAGATTGAGTCCTAACAAGGACTGTTTTGGTTATATTACAGTTGGAGTTAGATGAGACAATAGATTGAAGTATAGGAGACAATAGGTTGAAGTATGAGTCCTATTAGCCTTCGTCTATTCAATCATAATAGGAAATACAATCATTATACTTAATTTCCCCAAGATACAATCAGTAACCTGATAGGTAGTATAAATGACACACACCAAATACCAACATTATAGACCTGCGGAAAGCCTATTTTCCTAAAGGTTATCGTAAACATATTTACCCTCTAAGATTCAAACAGCCAGTTTTTGACGCGACTTAGCGAAGTAGGATGCAGGTCGATGCCCTCAGGTAAGCTCTAAATCAAGGTGACAGCTTCTTCCTCTTCAGTCGGTCGGTATCTCTGGCGTCGTCTCGGTGATGTGTGATTATGCATAAAATCCGCCCGATTATATAGGTAGGTGAATTCTTAAGCAAGGCTTTCGGTTGGTTCCTGGCGGAGCAAAATGATTGGTTTCCTCCGGTTTAGTCCCAAACGCTGTACAGCCTAATTTTATTCAGTTTTAATCCGCCATCTTGCGTGAACAAGATGGCCGTTAATTTATTCTGTCTCAGAGACTGGTGAACGTTGCTCGTTGATTGGTTGAAGCAAATCTGTATCTCGACATAGTGATTAACAAAGTAGTGGGTTACACTCATTTCACGACAATTATATTGGGAAATAACGTAAAGATATCATTTAATTTACAACTGGAAACTTTTGAGATGGGTTTATTTAATAGGTTTAAATTAACACAAAATCCAGTAAAATAAAAATGAAAGAACTAGCCCACTGATCACTTGAAACTAATATTTTTTACCGTTGCACAGAATGAATTCACTCCAATATAGCCAAAAATCCAGAGGAAATCTAGCAGGATTCTACTATAAGCTAGTGCTTCTTTAAATCTCTTGCAAACGAATGATAAACTGCATTCTTCAGTGGTCTCAATATATATTAAATGAAATGAGAGGTAATATCTAGATGTTAAGTTTAACACCTTATTTGAAATCAGGGAACTTTCTGATTCCTGCGCCGCCAGTCCCCCCTCTATTACCCAAC
The DNA here is from genome assembly GCA_024509875.1 of Oreohelix idahoensis. Taxonomy (NCBI): domain Eukaryota; kingdom Metazoa; phylum Mollusca; class Gastropoda; order Stylommatophora; family Oreohelicidae; genus Oreohelix; species Oreohelix idahoensis. The sequence goes on along the minus strand of JAMPIV010002678.1, from coordinate 637,908 downwards.
TCTCTGACCACTCGTCTTTCCCGTTGGTCTCGTTCTGCGAGCGGTTTCAGCGCTCTTCTCTCTTTTGCACTGAGATGCTAGACGAAGGCGTGAAACTGCTTCGTCCGTTTTGGGGACCACTACTGCCTTTGATCGTATCCCGCTCTCCTCGTTGGACTCTGGCAACGCCCTACTAGGCAGGAAGAAAGAAAGGTGAAGGAGGTAGTTGATTTAGATCGCTCTAAGGTAAGGCAGAAAGCGTGGCTTAACCTCCCCTTTAAGACAAAGCGACGTCCTGGATGCACGCATGAAAACTGTTTATCATATTAATTAGCCCACGTTGTAGAATTCCACGTTGCTATTGTGCATGCTAATGAGCCCGTGTGGAATCCACGCTGCTTATTGTGTTTCACACAAATCCAGGGGCTGCGATGCTATACGAGGCTACAATCCTATCATCTCACGGTTCAGGGACAGCAGAGTTTAATCCGTCACAATCGTCCCCACTTTTAGACATGAAACCCATTTTCATGTTTCATTTATGACAATGAAGCTGCCCTGATTGGTAACTTTTGGATGATTGGTATCTTCAATTTCCTTCTCTTCCTCCGTAGTCCAGTTTCTACTCATGAAATCAGCTCCGACGTTCTGTTTTCCCGGAATATATTCCACTTTGAAAGAGTACACGCTTAAAAGCAAAGCCCAGCGCATGATTCTTGCGTTGAATTCCTTATTTGCGCCAAGAAAAGCTAAGGGAGCGTGGTCTGTTTGCACCGTAAAAGATGTCCCGTAAAGAAACTCATGATGACGTCTTATCCCGTCAATCAGTGCCAGACATTCTCTTTCAACTGCGCTGTAGTTACGTTCAGCGGTTTTTAATTTTCGACTGCCATACACAACTGGGAATAACATATTCGGGTCGGTGTCATCTGTTTGCAGCAGTGTTGACCCGATGCCCTGACCCGACGCGTCGACCCGCAATACAAAAAGTTTCTTGAGGTCAGGTAACCTCAAAATGGGGTATCCGGACAACTGTCCTTTTAACGTGCTATATGCGTGTTCGCACTGCGAATCCCAAATAACCTTATTAGGACGTTGTTTTTTGTAAGGTCAGTCAGGGGTGCCGTTAGTCCGTTGAAATTCTGAATATATTTTTGATAATACGCACATAGTGATAAGAAAGAACGAATGTCTTTCTTCGTTCGGGGCCTTTTTGCTGCAACTATTTTCTCAACGTTCTTCCTAACAGGCCACATGCAGCCATGAGAAATAGTATGCCCCAGGAAGTCTAGCTTTTTAAACCCGATGAGACATTTGCTAGGTCTGGCTGTGAGACCAGTTTCCTGTAGTCTCCTGAGGAGCATAGCAACCGTAGCAATATGTTCGTCATAGGTTTCCGATGCAATTAGTATGTCATCCATGAAATTATGGATATGGGGACTGTGCAAAGGTTCTAAAAGCTTCCTCATCATCCTGGTGAACACTCCTGGTGCGTTGTGCAGTCCGAACGGCATCACATTAAATGTGTAATGTCCTTCACTAGTGCTGAAAGCTAACAAAGGTTTAACTTCCTCCTTGACTGGTATTTGGTAATAACCTTTACTCAGGTCAATTTTGGAAAAAATTCTTGCTTTGCTAAGCTTGGTGAACAACTCAGAAACAGTCTGGAGAGGTTCGGGCTGGAATTCCGTTACAGCGTTTAGTAACCGGTAATCTATACACAGCCGAACTTCCTTATTGGGCTTCTGCAACAACACTATACTCGAACTGTAAGGAGATGTAGACTCACTGATAATTTCTGCCTGATGCAGCTTGTGTATTTCTCCGCGTAGTGCATCAGCTTTAGCGTACAGAATGGTGTAAACTCTGGTTCGAACAGGGGTCTCGTTTGTTAATTTCTTATCAAATTCTATGAGATTTGTTCGACCAGGTACATCCGTTAAGACTGCAGCGTACTGTTTCAGTAGTGCCCTGGTTTCTGTCTGTTGTTCTTCTGAGAGATTGTCGCCGAATTTGACATCTTTAAAGGATTCTGTTTGTTGCAATGGGTACTCCATGCAACTATCATCATCTTCCTCGTCTTCCGTTGCTATGGCGACCGCCAGGAGATGCTCGGAGGACGGCACTGGTCTTACCAAATATTTGTTAAGCAGATTTATGTGAAAGACCTTCTCCTTTCCTTTAATGGAGATCTTGTAATTGGTGCTTGAGATCTTTTTAAGGACGGTAAACGGCCCTTGCCATCCGATGCGAAGTTTGTTGTTTCCGGTTGGAAGTAATAACAAAACTTTCTCCCCTGGTTGGAGTTCTCTCTCTTTTGCAGCTTTATTGTATCTTTTAGCATGTTTTGCGCGTGCTTTCTTAAGGTTGGTTGTAGCTAGATCCCATCCTAGCTGTAGCCTTTCCTTGAGCTCAGATACATATTTGTTTGCAGAGACGACTGTCTTGTCAGCCTTTTGGTCTGTCAGGGACCGAAGTAAGGCTTCTAGTGGCCCTTTAATAGGTCTGCCAAATAAAAGTGTGGCTGGCGGCAATCCCGTAGATGCTTGGGGAACCTCTCTGTAGGCGAATAGGGCAGCAGATATATATAGGTCCCAATCTTCCGGTTTCTCTTGAGACAGCTTACGTAACATCATGGTGAGGCTGCCATTAAAACGCTTCACGAGCCAATTTCCGGCCGGATGGTAGGGACTTGTGTGGATTTGTTTGGCCCTCAAGATCTTAAAGATCTCCTCCATTAACAGGCTACGGAATTGGGATCCATTATCCGTCAAAACGTGTTGAGGGAATCCCAACCGTGTAAAAATTTGCACGAGGGCTTCTGCGACAAGCTTGGAATCCGTGCATGTTAGCGGTATAGCTTCGGCCCACATTGTGCAAGTGTCGACTAAGGTCAGGATGAACCTGTTCCTTCTTTTGGTCCTTTCCAGGGGTCCAAGGATGTCGACAGCAACCCGTTCGAATGGAGTCCCTACTATTGGCATTTGAACCATAGGTACTGGGGGTGTCAAGTGCTTGTGTGCCACACATTGGCACTGGGCGCAGGATTTCACGTACCTGATAATCTCAGAGTTCATTCCCGGCCACCAATAGTGGGTTTTTATTCGCTGAATAGTGGCGTTTTGTCCCATATGTCCGCTAAAGGGAAGAGAGTGCCCCATTTCTAAGATCTGGCTTCTGTACTGCGTCGGTACTAGGAGCTGGTTATTCCCTGTATCAGGGTCGCCCGTTCTACGATACAATACGCCATCCTTCGAAAAGATGTCTACGTGGTGTCTGGGGTCCTTAGCCATGGGCAGTTTTCTAAAGCAGGGCTCCAGAGTAGGGTCCTTTTGTTGCGTCTACTTCAGTTCTTTCGGCAACAAATTTGGCGCAGGCTCCCTCTCCTTCTTGGTTTGCCCTCTTGTGGTTACCGCTGCCACAATCGGCTCCTTTGGTCTCCCAACAACCACATATCTACATCCCAGGATAACTGGGTAGATAGGATCATCCATTATGGCCGCTTTAATAACACCTCTGACAAAATCAGGGTGTATTTCTACCAGTGCGATAGGAAGCGTCCTGGGTGCGTCACTCTTAAAATCTCCACATAGTTTGACGGTGTTCTCTGTCTCCTGACCTGGTTTAACTAGGTGCCTGGCGACAATTCAGTCAACAGTTGTCAAAGAGACAAGTACTTGAGGTACCGTTCAAAATTACAGTCCCTTGCATTGAGGGTCGGTCCCCCTCAGGTTGAGAATCACTGACATTGACTCTTCCTTGCGAGGCTGTAAGCAAGCATCCAAAGCGGTTTGGCCCGGTGTGCTTGCCCTGATCAGACGTCCCTGCTGTAGGGATATTTCCTTTGCCTTGACCTTGGTGGCCGCGCTGCTATGTAAGCCTGGTGGGTTGATCAGGATTGTTGTTGTTTGGGGGATATTGGGTTTTGTAGAATTTCGATTTCTCTTGGGGAGGTCTCTGTGTATTAGTCTCTCGTTGGTTATAATGCTGGGAGGAATTAGAAGAATAGGATGACTGTTCTAGATTTTGTTTTCGAGATGGCTCATCTGTGGGTTTGCGTTTTGTGCTGGGAAGTTCGGCCATTGCATTTGTATAGCGTTCCGCCTTATTGAGGATGTCCTCAAGACTGACTGCGCCCTGTTCAGCCAAAAATCTACGGGTTTCGTTTGACAAAGTTGATTTTATCTCTTCCACAAGAACAAGTTCAAGAATTCCCTCATATGTAAGAGGTAATTCTGATAATTCAAGGCACTTTATCAAATAGCCCGTTGTAGTGGTTTTTGATGTTATTGTGTGGTTGCTATGTTACCTAGTGTACTGGATGAGGTCTGTTGTGAAGGCTCCTGAAGATAAAAGTTTATGTGAGTTACAGAATGCCTTTCTGCTACCACTTACGACCTCAAACAGACTTATTCTGCTATTATGTATGTTAGCTACGTTTAATGTCTAGGGTAATAAAATGTGATGTGTAGGTAATTAAATACACAGACACACACATGTAAACACTAAGTCTAATAATAATAATAATAAGCTCTATGATCAAATCAACTAACACTGGCTTTAGAATTTAAATTTTACAATTTTTTGAGAATTTATTTAGTCCTGAACCAAATTGTCTTCTGGTCAGGACGTATGAAACAATATGTATTTATCAATAAAAGTGCATATATATATATATATATATATATATATATATATATATATATATATATATATATATATATATATATATATATATATATATATATATATATATATATATATATATATATATATATATAATATTATATATATATATATATATATATATATATATATATATATATATATATATATATATATATATTGCATAATCAAAATGAAATTTTTGTACATAGATATATGGTTACATTGGTTAATATTAACACTAACTACAGTGTCTTTGGAAAACTAGCACTGGATGTTAGTCGGGGTGGTGTCATCATACCCGATCTCTGTTTACACGAGTCATTGTCTTTGAAATATTGAACTGAGGTATAGTGTTTATACACCTGGATTTTATTTAGTTATTTTAATGTAGGAAAGTTTGATGAATCCACAACAGGCCAGGTTTTCAACTTATCTGGCCTGTGACGATGCAGTATAGAATTCAAGTGGCCCACTCCTCACAAGTGCTGGAGTAAAATGATAGGCTTCTTAGGCATCCACTCTTGGACCTCTTCAAGCATCTGGCACTAGCACAGTGCCAGATCAGAAACTCTGAAACCAAAATTTGTGCCATGTGTCAACACACTGCCTACTGCACCAATTTTACACACAACAAAGCAAAAAGACAATTACAAAGATCGGGTCAGATCTCTCTGACCAACTCAACACATCTCACCCAGGTGGTATCAAATGGTACCAGTTTCCCATGACTGCATTGCATCCGAAATATGTTCATTAGTCTCCTTTTCCATCCAATAAGGTGGGTGATATATTCCCACTGATCTCAAATATAGATCTGTCTTCTATAGTCTTGGATATGTTTTCCTATATTATTTGTTTGCCTCTAGGCCCTGGTCTGTCGCTGGGAACCTAGAATAAGCACTCACTTGTCGTAATCATTTTTCATGACATGGCAGTATCAATCACTCAAAATATTAAATGTTGAATAAAATGGTTAATGAATTTTTCTCCTTACCACAATTCAAAATTGAAAACACAGTTACGTTGTACTAGCAAAACTCAGCTGAGCTGCTGGCTAGATTAAGGCGTCCCACTGATAATATATAATATCTCCTAGAAATCACTCTTCTAGCATTAACGAACTGTGCATCTGGACAGTCTTCTACAAAATGGCAATTGCCTCTACTGTTTTTTCTACAATATGAAAGCTTCTGTCCAATCAGCGGACTTCCCCACTACGTTCAAATATTTAAACTACAAATGTCAAATTTAGGTCCAGTTTCTGTCTAGTGTGTAATATTTTTCTGTCGGTCTGTCCGTCCCAACTTGGTTTTTCCCAAAATTACACTTGATTTTAGACGAAACTACAAAAAACTACACAAATTTTTTGTCTCACTACGTATACAATTTCGAGGCCAAGTTATTTTTAGCTTCTACCCTCCCCTAATTGCCCCTTGTCCATATGCAGTTAGTTTTTATGCGTTAGGCTCAAGGACGCGTCAAAAGTGAATTTTGTGAGAAGTATGCACAAATAACTGTCAGCTAGTCTGTATTGAACAATACAGTCTTTCGTCAATATCTTCTGTGTTATCTGTCCGTCTGTATAATTAAAAGTATATTATTTATCAGGGAAAGATGGGCTATCAAACTAGCTATTTTTTTTATTCTCCTAAACTTATTATTAAGAAAAAACCTACTTTTTCAAGGTTAGTTTTGAAATTTGTTTTTCTACCTTCGTTCACGGCGTTTTGCCGCTATATTCAAACTAAACGTCTAATTACCGTAGAACGTCCAAGATACGTCTGTTTCTGACAAGAGCTAAGGTCGTTTTTTGTCGATTTCCTTACCTTGTGTCAACTAGTGGCGTATTTTTTTCTTTTAAAAAAACTACAAATTGCGTCTTCTAGACTTTAGATTCAAACACGTGTTCAGAACGTCACAATTTTTTTCTTCCCCCCCCCCCCCCCCCCCCCCCCCCCCTCCGTTCCCCCCCCCCCCCCCCCCCCCCCCCCCCCCCCCCCCCCCCCCCCCCCCCCCCCCCCCCCCCCCCCCCCCCCCCCCCCCCCCCCCCCCCCCCCCCCCCCCCCCCCCCACCCCCGCCCCTCCCCCCCCCCCCCCCCCACCCCCCCACCCCCGTTTAAAAGGATAGGTCGTTTAGTCTGCATGTTCTAACTAGTTAGTTTCAATGACGCTAGAAAACGCTGGCGTGGGCGAGAATGTATCAGCATATCTTACCAATATTTTTATCCCTACATGTTATTTTACCTGTTATCTTTATAAATGGAGGAATTTTAACGTAGCATCACTGTAATTTCACCACACCCGTTAAACGTGAAGAGAACTAGGGAACTAGGGAAATATCTCCGTGCTCTCCTTTCGGCTGTTTCTGAACATTTGCAGAAATTTTCGGGCGGTCATCTCAAACCGCTCTAGCAAGGCCTTCTTTAGCATGTCGTAATCATGTTGGTTGCTTCCCAGCTTTGTATACACGTCATACGCAGGCCCTTTCAGTGCCGTTGAGAGTTTAAGGCACCAACGGGAACTCTCTAACCCATACAGATTTGCCATCCTCTCGAATTTCTCTAGGAAGGTGTCAATTTTTTCATTAGGGCTAGGGAAAGACTCTAAGACAAAAGACATCGCTGCTAGTTGGGAAGATTGGCTACTGGAGAGATCAGTTGATTGAGACTGGGGTGAAGACGGCTCTCCATTATTGGAAGTAGAAACACCCCGGCTCTCTAAAGCCTTAAGCGCCAATTCGTGCTGTTTCTCCTTTTCTCTCTCTCCTCACGTTTTCTCTCCTTCTCTCTTTCCCTGCGGGCTTCCATCTCTGCCTCAATCTTTTTCTGCTCCAATTGACGATCGTCCGCTTCTTTCTTCCTAGCTTCTGCCCTCTCTTCTGCCTTCTTCTTCTCTGCTTTATCTTGTGCTTCTTTCTTCTCTGCTCTCTCTTTCTCTTCCTTCCTCTCCGCGTCATATCTTTCAAGGTTCCTGTTGACAAACAGGTTTGTGGCATCTCCTTGTAATCCTGTCTCCTTCTTCCTGCCTCAACATGGACCTAAGATGAACTCTTTCTGCCATGTCAAAGAACTGGATGCTACTAGGACTAGAGAATAATACGAAGAAAGGAAGGGGGAAAACTCTAAACCGCTTACGAGAAAAACACAAAATATTAATTACCTGAGATACCTCCTACCTTTTTATTAATTTGCTAACCTATCGCTGCTATTATCCGTCAATTAAGACTCTTAATGCAGGCGACTATGCCACATTATATGGTAGGTCAAACAGCTAGAAAAAATCTACTATTACTATCAGTAGAGAAAATTTTATTTTAAAACACTTTAAGGGAAGAAAACAATGTCCTGAAAAATAATTCTCCACCACAAAAACTCCGCCCGCCGAAGTCAATTACGAGAAGAGACGTTATTAACTAGACTTTAAAAATCAGAATAAGGCGTCTTTAGCTTAGCTCAACTCTGCTAACTTCCAAATCTTTGTGACTGTTTCACAGTTACGCGATCCCAGCAATCTTTATAAAAAAATTTTTTACCAATTTTCTCTGCCAGAGAATAATTAAAATCACGAATTTTTTTGTTTTCCGTAACTCTCTGCTGCTGTGGAAAGAAAACAGTCCTATATTTATTTTGTGTGGTCGACCCCAAGTACTAAAAGCGTTGCCTAGGGGTAAAATTATTTTTATTCCCTATCTTCACAAAGACAACTCACTCACACTCTATCCAGAGTTAGACCCAGACTTAAGATCAGATCCTACTAGGCTACCCGTTAAGTGGTACTAATTTCTAGATCAGACTCAAAATCCTGGAGAGCAACACATTTATTGTCGTAAATTTATTTGAGATAGGTCTTAGAAATAGTGGTCCCGTTAGAGTGAAGAATGATGGTGAAGGCTCTATGATAGAAAGGGGTAAGAAATAGATAGTTGATTCACAGGGGTGCTGAAAAGAGTAAGGACAGTCTCTGAGATCGGGTAATTTCTCTGATCTGCCTATCTTACGACAATTTGTGTTTATCTGTAGACTCCTAAACCTCTCCTGGCTAAATAATTTTTGCCAGTTACTCAACACTCATGTACACACACCAATTTGGTGCTTCAAACACACATACGTGAATACAAATTACATGTAACATATATGAAGTAAGGGGTCGGCCACCACAGTAATATCAGTTTTATAGTGTTTATTATCATTAAACCAAAATCACAACATTTAGCATGGTACAGTCAAAAATCATAGTTACAGAAAAATACGAATAACAAGTTGGGGGGGGGGGGGGGGGGTTGGGGGGTAGTATCCCAATATGCCCTTCCCGCTTGTATAGACAAAGAAAACCCAGTCCAAAGACAAGTGGTTATCAGAAAGAGATAATTTAACCCAAAAAGATAGATTAATTTATTCTGATAGGGTGTTTTACAATATTTGGTATGGGATGTAGAAACAGAGTCCTAGTATTCTCCAAGTTATCCCTTGACTAAGCAGATTAAAGTAGGGGAAATAAGCAAACGTAAGCAATCCCACTTACAGAGAACAATACAAGGAATACAGTATATGGATATTTACCAAGTAAAGAGAATTATAAGTTTCGCTAATATCTCTCATTCATTCATGCACGCTAGCGATGGCAATCACACATTTTCTTACACTTACCGCTCGGTGAATCTGGCACTCCATAGAATAACACAAACAGCAATTAAATTACTCAATAAACTGTCTGAGTCTTTTCCTTCGATTTCCAGCCCCAGACTAGCGGGTTTGGCGTTTAGCAAATTTTCCCGTAATCGCTGGAAGGTGAAGCATTAGTGTTCCTTTTTGATTATCTAAACGTTTCTATGGGATGGCACTGGCACAGGTAAAGTTATGAGAAGGTAGTGGTCTCCTGGACTTTCACCGCTGGTGGTGTAAAACTTCTATAGCTTGATGACAAAGACTGAACAGTGAGATATGTTTTTCTTCGGGGTTTTTTTTAATCCAGTGAGAAACACGTGACTGTCAGTGTACATAGATGATAGATTCTTTCCCCCATCAGACCAGTAAAAATAAAATATATCGCTCTGGCAATTGTTCTTCTCCAATTAATCTTTACAGACTATATTCATTTAGGATTTAAATGTCCTTGGGTTTGCTTTCTCTCATGTAAATTTAGACAGCAAGACCGCACAGGCCCCCACAAGATTATATTTAAATGTTCAAAAATTCTGGATGTTGAAGAACCGAGTCTGGAGGACTCTATACTTGCTGGGACGCAAAGGTGTATGATCATTCTATGTGGAAAAATATAAAAACATGAAATCATATTCTGACGCGTGATAATTTTACAGTTAAGACTATTTTATACACTCGCGTATTCAATTATACATATTTAAGAAAAACTCTCCGCGAGTCTAATGGTTAAAACACACACACACACACACTTACACACACACATATATATATATATATATATATATATATATATATATATATATATATATATATATATATATATATATATATATACAGAACTAAACTGTATTAATTGGTTACAAATCCCTTAACGGCTTCAAAATTAAATTTAAGCATTTATTATATTGGGAAATAACGTATAGATATCATTTAATTTACAACTGGAAACTTTTGAGATGGGTTTATTTAACAGGTTTAAATTAACACAAAATCCAGTGAAATAAAAATGAAAGAACTAGCCCACTGATCACTTGAAACTAATATATTTTACCGTTGCCTAGAATGAATTCACTCCAATATAGCCAAAAATCCAGAGGAAATCTTGCAGGATTTTACTATAAGCTAGATTTATAATGGAGTAATAAGACCACACTTAGAGTTTAGCTCAGCAGCATGGTCATCAGCTGCTAACTCACATCTGCAGTCTTTGGACAAGGTGCAAAATCAAGCTCTCAGGCTCATTACAGGAGCCATGAAAACTACACCAATAACAGAGATGCAGAAGGTTGCTGGATTACAGACATTGTCCCATAGAAGAGACACAAAAACCATGATCCAGATGGAAAAGTACAACAGTATGCCAATGCACCCAATGAAGGCAAGACTAGATGATCTGGCATTGGGACGTCTAAAGCGTAGCAGCTTTGTGCATCGGGGGAAAAGACTTATAAGACAGCATCAAGAAGACCTATCCATGAAGACAACACCACTGAAGCCCACCCTATACCCTGTACCATGGGAGCAGGCCAGCAGTGCCCTCCAAATTAATACAACAGTCAGTGGTCTCACAAGTGGATGTGAGTATAATGATCTGCAAAAACGAACTGCTACATTGAGTATGATCCAAGAAAGCTATCCCGATCAATCATGGATACATGCCTATACAGATGGATCAGCAACTAATGCTGTTAGGAATGGAGGTGCCGGTATCTTTATCTCATATCCTGACAACCACTATGAGACTAGGCTCATTCCCACTGGTAAATTCTGTTCCAACTATACAGCTGAGGTTCAAGCTCTAGAGCAAGCTGCAAATATGATTTATAACACCAACTCTGACTGCCACCAGGTAGTCATCCTCACAGATGCACTGTCTGTCCTGCAAGCTCTCAAGGGTGGTAAACTCCCGCATCTGAGAAATGAACTAAACAAGGTAGCTGCCAAAAAAGAGAACCATACTTCAGTGGGTACCATCTCATTGTGGTGTACCCGGAAATGAAAAGGCAGATAAACTTGCAAAAAAAAGGGAGGAGAATGTGAACAAGAAGATAATGAAGTCACATACTTTGAGAAAAAGAGAGCTATCCAGACTATCAGAAGAGAACAGAACCAACCCAAAGACGACTATCACACTCTCGACCGGCAGGGACAGACAACTATTTTTCGACTCAGGACAGGGCATAACAAACTGAATAAACACATGCACAAGCTACGATTGTCTGCTTCACCACTGTGCACATGTGGATTAAACGAACAAACTGCTGAGCATGTTCTACAGGACTGTCCTCTGTATGACCAGTTAAGAAAGATATACTGGCCCAATGACTCAACACTAAACTCAAAGCTATATGGAGTTAAAGAGGAACTTCAAACAACAGTCGAATTCATCATGAGAACTCGTCTGACGGTGTAATCATCAAAGATGCGATCGCAAGAAGAAGAAGAAGACTATAAGCTAGTGCTTCTTTAAATCTCTGGCAAACGAATGATAAACTGCATTCTTCTGTGGTCTCAATATATATTAAATGCAATGAGAGATAATATCTAGATGTTAAGTTTAACGCCTTATTTGAAATCAGGGAACTTTCTGATTCCTGCGCCGCCAGTCCCCCCTCTATTACCCAGCTCTCTAATCGCTCATCTTTCCCGTTCGTCTCGTTCTGCGCGCGGTTTCAGCGCTCTTCTTTGTTTCGCACTGAGATGCTAGACGAAGGCGTGAAACTGCTTCGTCCGTTTTGGGGACCACTACTGCCTTTGATCGTATCCCGCTTTCCTCGTTGGACTTTGGCAACGCCCCACTAGGCAGGAAGAAAGAAAGGTGAAGGAGGTAGTTGATTTAGATCGCTCTAAGGTAAGGCAGAAGGTGTGGCTTAACCTCCCCTTTAAGACAAAGCGACTTCCTGGATGCACGCATGAAAACTGTTTATCATAATAATTAGCCCACGTTGTAGAATTCCACGTTGCTATTGTGCATGCTAATGAGCCCGCGTGGAATCCACGCTGCTTATTGTGTTTCACACAAATCCAGGGGCTGCGATGCTATACGTGGCTACAATCCTATCATCTCACGGTTCAGGGACAGCTGAGGTTCATCCGTCACACTTGTGTTGGATCAAATACTAATTAAGAAAATCAGTTGATAGCATTACAAGACAGTCAAATTCTTGTATTCCCAGGGCAGGAGAAAAAGAGGGAGATCAAAATGACATATGCCGAAGAGAAGCGTAGACATGACATCGATAAAGAAGCGTAGACATGACATCGATAAAGAAGCGTGGAAAGACATTGAGAATTTTACATATTTTTTTATTAGATGACAATTATTCGGCGGGGAGTTGATAGATGCTGATGTTTAGGGTGATGATGATAACAATGATGACATTCTACGTGTGAAAACAGCTGTGACATTCACGGTTACTTACTAGGGGACATCTACCAAGACAAAGCATTTATTTCAAAGAAATAGATTAACTCGCCAACAACAGAAAGCACAATTAGAAAAGCAGGAACGGCACCACCACGAAATGCGCCCCCCCCCCCCTTCCCCCCCACCCGCACCCAAAACACTGTTTGCTGTATCAGCGTCTGAGTGTGTAATTTACGCGACAATTACATCTTACAGTGGTAATTATATAGTTTAGCTCGTAAATGTATTTACACGTGGGGGTGAGCGCTCACACGCACACACTCTCTCTCACACACATATAATAACTTGACAATAATATAAGTTCTTTTTTGTTGGTATAATTATATTTGAATGCCTGTGAGCAGAAGTACAGCCGCAGATCGATTTCTTGTGAAAGTAAAGAAAGTTTCTTTGTTTTTAGATACTGGCCTATCTGCTTCACGTGACATATATGACTAAGTTACTAGAATGATTAAGTTTCCCCGAAATGCCTCGGAAGTATCTTAAATTCTAACACGTATTTGTTTTTTTTAACCCATTCTTCAGAGCACCATTTTTGGCTCAGAACACAACATACACCACTCAACAGTCACTTTAACAGAATTTAATCACAACACTCTTCAGAGTGCCAGCCATGTAACTATCCTATGAAACTGTTGACCACCATCTCTTTGAGTGCCCAGCCCTCGATGGTGTTAGGAAAATGCTCCTTTTTCCGAGGCCAGAGACAAGTGGAACACCTTGTCATCATCATCAGCTGCCATCTCCACAACGAAGGTTGGCTGTAAAGGATCTCCAACGTCTTCTATCTCTTTTCTTGGTGGTGCACTCTAATAGGCTCTTCCCTGTCCATCTCTTGATGTTATCTTCCCACTTATAGCACTGTCTTCCCCTTGCACGTTTGCCTTCACCTCTCCCTTCTATTATGGTCTTCTGCAAGGTGTTATGCCTTTTTATGTGGCCAAAGTATTTTAGCTGCCGAACTTTGATCTCCCTCATTAGTTCTCTTTTCATACCTAGATTTTCCAGGACCTCCTTATTTTTTTTTTCTTCTCTTTCCATGAGATACGCCCCATTCTTCTATATATCCTGAATTTACCCAAGGTCATCATGTCTAACTACTGCTTATAGACTGAACCTACCCAAGGTCATCGTGTCTAACTGCTGCTTATAGACTGAACCTACCCAAAGTCATCATGTCTAACTACTGCTTATAGACTGAACCTACCCAAGGTTATCATGTCTAACTACTGCTTGTAGACTGACCTTACCCAAAGTCATCATGTCTAACTACTGCTTGTAGACTGAACCTACCATTTATCTGCAAAGGTACGCATTATTTTTAAAAAAAATTTTAACATTTTAAGAGACGGACAAAAGTCAGTATATTATTCCTAACTGCCTTCCTTCAGTCAGATGTGTAAATGACGCTATTGTTGTATAAGTCATCATGTCTAACTACAGCTTATAGACTGAACCTACCCAAAGTCATCGTGTCTAACTATTGCTTGTAGACCGAACCTACCCAAAGTCATCATGTCTTCATGTCATCATGTCTTAGCCGTCACTAGCTCATACGTCACTTCCGCATGACGCCTCATTTTTTCAGCCATCTTGAATGTTTCTTTCTTGGATCCAGCTAAGTGATTTTTTTACTTGTTTTAATAGTGTTGTTCATTTCTGTCTTCGCTTCGTCCATTATTTACTTTCTTGTCTCGACATGTCTTTCTGGTTTTACGATTCTCTTGCATTATTACTGTTATCGTTTCGCTCATCACCGTTGTTTCATCTGCTTGTATCGCTCATTTGGCGTTTTCCTCATCATCATAGATTTTTGTAGTACCTATATGTAGTTCTTGTCCTTGTCACCTGTTCGTAACTGTGGCTGACGAAGGGTAAAACCCGAAACGTCCCTTGTTTCATGTGTACCGTTTACTTGTAAAACTGATTTCATACCATATTATTTTTTAATTTATATATATGTTTAGCTACTGCTTATAGACTGAATATACCCAAGGTCATCATGTCTAACTGCTGCTTATAGACTGAACCTACCCAAGGTCATCGTGTCTAAATACTGCTTATAGACTGAACCTACCCAGTCATCATGTCTAACTACTGCTTATAGACTGAACCTACCCAAGGTCATCGTGTCTAAATACTGCTTATAGACTGAACCTACCCAAGGTCATCATGTCTAACTACTGCTTGTAGACTTACCTTACCCAAAGTCATCATGTCTAACTACTGCTTGTAGACTGAACCTACCATTTATCTGCAAAAGTACGCAATTATTTAAAAAAAAAAATTTTAAACATTTTAAGAGACGGACAAAAGTCTGTTTATCATTCCTAACTGCCTTCCTTCAGTCACATTATATATATATATATATATATATATATATATATATATATATATATATATATATATATATATATATATATATATATATATATATATCATCATATATATATATGTGATATTCTTTAATATATTACAGCTGCTATAACGCATCACGATTATATAAGTATATGCATAGCCAAAGATAAGTTATCTCTGTGATGTCTGACGGGTCTGATCACCCGTTTGGAACCAGCCTTCCACTTTTTTTCGATTACGGAAACAACAGCAAATAGCGCCGTATTGGCGTGGTATGGGAAATGTTCAATGGCAGAGTGAAAACTTCTATTGGTCTTGTTTTCTGTCCCTAGGGTATTCTCAACATCCTTCTGTAGCATATTTCAAATGATGAATCTTTTTTGCAACTGTTTTGAGTGTCCAAGTCTCGCAGCTAATGTTGACACTGAAGAATATACATGCTCTGATATGTATATATATTATATTATATCTATATTAGTTTATGATAGCATATGCAATCTTCTTTTAATTTTATATAGAGCTATATTGATCCTAAGTATTCGAATTCATTAACACTTTCCAGTATATATATATATATATATATGACGCTATTGTTGTGAAAGCCACCGGTAAAACCACAGGACATTTTTTTTAAAGTTTCCAACATTAGCAACATCATCAACAACGACATCAACGCTGATCTGAACGCTAGCTAATACTTGTTCTACAAGTTTGCTTTCATGATTTATCAACTGTAAGTTCCCCAAGGAGCATAGGCCTTCAACAAACTTCTGCCAAGTCTTCGTGACCCGTGCCATCAGCTCAAGGACTTTACATGTGTTATTTATCCAGTTTATGTCTATCTCCAGTTCTCTTCTCCGTGTGTTCCTTAGTCTCTCTTTACTTCTCTTACGCTGGGGATTCCAGAACATGGACTACCTTGTAACGCTATGAACAAGTTTCCTCATTGTGTGTCCTCTCTATCCCTAGCGCCTTCTTCTCATCTCTTGTTCCACTGGCACTTCTCAGGTTCGTATCATCAGTTCCACATTAGTGACCTTGTCATATCACTTCAATCCTTCTTTTCTACATGAGCACCCATTTATGAAAGTCTGTAGCTTTTTGTGTGATGAAACTTTTGTTTACATTTTTTTTTAAAAACAACCAGGATAAAGTAACTGGCCCCAAGCCCAACCCTTCTTAAGTTTTTTGTTAAGACATGTATGGTAGGGAACAGTGTTACTATTCTTTGCTCCCCCTTCGAGCCCCATGAACACAAGGATGATAACAAATGAGAAACAATTATTTCAATCTGACATTTGGCAGAAAGATTCCACTATACTTCTAGCACGAGATTAGCTAGTCTAATAGTTCCATTTAAGTCGTGCCAACAAGCCTGCTATATTATTATACATGTTTCTATTGTTAACAGGTCGTACCCCGTGGTCACTATATTATAAACAAATTGAGGTCAAATTAAATACAGTAATACTTTCTCCTACCGGTCCCATACATGATGAAGTGCTAACATATGCAGCAGTGAATCATTCAGATTCGTACAGGTATGCATCGTATGTACTTTGCAGGGAAACTTACAGTACGGACTTCTTACTGTATACCGTTTTATGACTCACAAAATTGTCCTAGATAAATCTATGTCTTTGAATTTCTTTGTGTTTACACTAGCGAGAAAATTATGCCTTTTTTTTTTTTTTTTTTTGTAAACTCAAGTTTTAATTTCTAATTACCGGCCATCGACAAGGCACATAGTTTATCCGACCTTTCTTCGCTAGTGTTAATATTTAAAGTTCAAAACCAATGGCATCATTGCATAATAATTACATTAAATATAAAGATTTCGATCTGCTATAGTACATTCTGATAGGTCGCCAAGTTGGAATAAGGCGGCGCAATGTTGTGTAACTACCTGGACTGACAGCTTCTTGCATGATGCTCAACAGAGAAGAACCAGTTGCGAAGCGTCGCCCTAGTTGCGATAAAAATATAACATTGCATCATTTCTAAAGTTAGAAAATGACATCATGGTTTTCAGGGTTGGATGAATTGAGGCAGGGAAAGAAAGATCGTCTTTTGCTGAAATGTTAATAACTCTTATTATATTTTTTTTTTGTCTTAAGTGCATGTAACAGTGCGTTGGCTTGTGAGAAGTAAATTGTCTTTTGTTGACTCGATTTTTTTTCTTCAATATTTAGTCTTACATTGGCTTTGTTTTCTTGATCTATTTACTATTGTTATTGTTTGCTGTAATAGTGAATGAGTTTTTTGGGTAACAAGAATGTGTGCCGATTTGTGGCTTGTAGTTAGTTGTGTACCTGTATTTTGTTGTTGTTATTGTTGCTGCTTGTTCAGTGTAGTTCCCGTGGGACTCTGAGGAAACAAAGAAAGAATAGGATTTCTGCTCCTTCAAGCATGTCGTAAGGTGCGACTAATTTAAAGTTTGTGCATGCAACCTTATCATGTCAACCAAATTGTTTCAAACACCACCTCTGTCAGAGTATATATAATGATGCTTTGGTGTATGTTTTCTGTAAGGTGATCAGCTGCGGTTATGTTTGTTATTGCTGTTTGTATTGGATGCTTGTAAGGATTGGTGTTATCGATTTTGTTGTGGCGTTTCTAAAGAATAAATAAAATCCTTGACAAAACCTTGCTAAAGGGATCTTGAGATCGACTTTCTTTGAAGACTTCTGTTCGCAAACATCTTTCACGGAAAATGTAATCTTGAGTCGCTATGAAAGGGAATGAATGACTGATCGAAGCGGTGACTGATTGTCGTAATAGGAACATCTTTTGATTTCGATTCATGTCTACATGATTTGTACTCGATGTCGAGTTGTTAAATGTGTTTAAGATTTATTTTTTTTTTATTTTTTTTGGTGAGAGTTGTTTTATTTGTGATTTTTTGTTTTGTTTTTTGTCTAGTCCTTTTATTTGAGGGAATTGTTTTATTTCTGAGAGATGTAATACATGTGAGAGATGTTTTATTTGTCCTTGGCTAGTTTTATTTGTGAGAGATGTAATATTTGTGAGAGTTGTTTTATTTGTCCTTGGCTAGCTTTATTTGTGAGAGATATAATATATGTGAGAGATGTTTTATTTGTCCTTGGCTAGTTTTATTTGTGAGAGATGTAATATTTGTGAGAGTTGTTTTATTTGTCCTTGGCTAGTTTTATTTGTGAGGGTGTTTTTTATGTGTCTAGGTGTTTTATTTGTGAGATTTGTTGTATGTGCTTATTTATTTTCTTTGTGGGAGTTATTTTATTTGTCTAATTATTTTATTTGTGAGAGTTGTTTATTTCTTTATTCTTGAGTGTTCTTTTTCTCTTTTCTTGAATTGTTTGTCATGTTGGTATGAATGTGTTTTAACTACGTGGCACAATACGATACTGTTTGGCTGTTGTCAGCGCCGGTAATGGAGTTGTTCTAAAAGTCACTGAGAACATATGTAATTAAAATAGTCATGTTTCACTCGCAGTTTTTAGTATTGTTGTTGTTATGTCTGTTTTTAAATGTAGATATGGAGGCATCTTTTACGTTTATCTTTCTGTCTGTCTGTCTGTCTGTCTGTCTGTCTGTCTGTCTGTCTGTCTCTCTCTCTCTCTCTCTCTCTCTCTCTCTCTCTCTCTCTCTCTCTCCCTAATGTTACTTCCTCATATTCTCGATAAGACGTGTTTAACGTAATTGGGAAAGGGGGTGGGGGGATACGGAAGATTGTAGTGGGTACATCCAGACCCGGCTCCATTGAATGTTTATGGCAGTGCAAGGTCTCGTGATGGTGCCCTCTTCACCTGCATGTACTATTACGAGAGTCAGTTTCATTCTAGTAAGTTGGATCACGTTGGATCAACATAATACATAATCCTTGCATGTTTTTAACATTTTATTGCAGGTAATTTTTTTTCTTTATTCATGTTGAATAATACGGTGTGCCGTATTTTTTGTTTGGCGGAGGTGGGGGTGGGGAGGGGGGGTTGAATAATGTAGATATATATTAACACAACTACTTTCATATAATCATATCATGCTTTCATTTCAAATTCTCTTTCCCATTATTTTTGTTCTTTTAACCTTTTTAAAATTTTAATTAATTTGTTTATTTTATTAATTTTTGGCGCCTCCCTCAAGTCTTCGTCCGGTGCGACCTCATCGCTCGCACCGGTCAAACGCCGGCCCTAGGTATATTAGATGAAGGGAGAAACTACTGTTGAGAATTATTATGTTACAAAGGTGGACTAAGCACAAAGTCTATTGAGATCTTTTTGTTTTAAATTGAGATGTAGCATGTAACATTACCCAGAAACCTCTGCGTTTCTAATTAATGTCTACATATATTCACTTTGATTATATCTGAGGTCAATCATTAATCATTCTATGTATGAATGGATATTACTTTTTCTCTCCACATAAACTGTAAAACTACGAGGGGAGACGCAGATTTTGTTCTGTTGCGAGGTGTGTTGTCTCGATTAAAAAAATATATGTATTTAAAGGTAGTCCCATAGCAGCGTCCGCTTGACATAGTGGTTAGAGCCGCTGGTCTCTCGTGGCAAAGGTGCCGGTACCGACACGCTTCAGTCTACCCAGCTGTAAATGGGTACCTGACTCTGTTTGAGTTAGGGAAGGAAAAGGCAGCGAGGAAGGGAACTGGTCACCCCACCTCTCGATGTACCTAGTATGGTGAAGTCTTAGAGTAAAGTTTTAGAGTGAAGTCTTAGAGTGAAGTTTTAGAATGAAGTTTTAGAGTGAAGTTTTAGAGTGAAGTCTTAGAGTGAAGTTTTAGAGTGAAGTCTTAGAGTGAAGTCTTAGAGTGAAGTTTTAGAGTGAAGTCTTAGAGTGAAGTTTTAGAGTGAAGTTTTATAGTGAAGTTTTAGAGTGAAGTTTTAGAGTGAAGTCTTAGAGTGAAGTCTTAGAGTGAAGTTTTAGAGTGAAGTTTTAGAGTGAAGTCTTAGAGTGAAGTTTTAGAGTGAAGTCTTAGAGTGAAGACTTAGAGTGAAGTCTTAGAGTGAAGTTTTAGAGTGAAGTTTAAGAGTGAAGTTTTAGATTGAAGTCTTAGAGTGAAGACTTAGAGTGAAGTTTTAGAGTGAAGTCTTAGAGTGAAGACTTAGAGTGAAGTCTTAGAGTGA
Source organism: Oreohelix idahoensis (assembly GCA_024509875.1). Taxonomy (NCBI): domain Eukaryota; kingdom Metazoa; phylum Mollusca; class Gastropoda; order Stylommatophora; family Oreohelicidae; genus Oreohelix; species Oreohelix idahoensis. The sequence goes on along the minus strand of JAMPIV010002678.1, from coordinate 617,692 downwards.
AGTCTTAGAGTGAAGATTTAAAGAATTCATTATACTAGAGCTAGATTTTTTTTTTTTTTAAATGAGGTGGGATGGCTAGTTCCCTTCCTCGCTACCTTTCTCCGTCTCTACCTCTAAAGTCAGCATTTATAACTCACTTAATGTCTCGTCACGATTTCAGCTCGCCTTCCTCTCGGACATCCTCTGCCTTGAAGCCAGATCTGCTAGTACGGGCATATGTTGTCATTTAAGGCTGTATCTAGGCATGCTGTCCAATCCTGTTTCTTTTTTGTTTCTCTACGTAGTTGTATATTACTAGCTTCCTATTTTCTTGGCTTTATATTCTATCTCTTAAGATACGATAATCATATCAGCGGTTCCTGGGTTTGTAATTTTGCTTTATGTATTTTTTATTTGAAATTGGAACCAGGCCAGGAGGAAGATAGCCGATAGTATAGTATGGCGTTCTCCCTGGCACACCTCTACACCCCGGGTAGAATAGGAATGACTAAGTAAGTACGTAAGTATTTTTTCTTTAAAAATTAACTTGATAAAAATATCCTCTAATCAGTTATAATTAGGGTATTGAATCTATAATTGAGAATAATATATTCATTGTGTATCAATTAGTTATAATAACATCCTTCATAATCGTTTATTTTATAATGTATATACGTTAATTGGACATTAAATTAGGTATATGTTTTTATATCTTAATTAGTCATACTTATCTCATTACTTAAAATAATAAATAAATAAATAAAAACATTAAAAAGATTGTTTGTGTGTATGCGCGATCGCAGAAGGTGTTTAAGATTCGTCATATAAAAAACTTTTTTTTCCATTTAATATTGTCACCACTAAACTAACTATTTGCTATAGATTCCACATATTTTATTTTTTTTTTAAACCGTGTTTAAAACCGTGCATTCTGATTTTCTCAGAGCAGTTTCACCAATTTATATTATCGATCTGACTTAAGAAATGATTGTAACCTGGCTAGGGTGATGACTCATGGTAAACTGCAGCAGCGTCTGCCAAGCGACGCCAGGCCTTAATCACTGGCAGGTGATTACAAGAGAGTAAAGCAACCATCTTGGAGGTCTCATGCGGAGATTTCCTCTTACTCCGTGATGAGTTGGATAACGGGAGTAGATAGAAATATTTAAAGGACGGAGAGTTTGAAAAATTGTTTTGGTGTCCACATAGAGAAATAAAAAAAAAAAAAACAAATCCTGTAAAATCTGCTATCGGAGACGATTGTGGAGTGCACATAACAACTTTATCTTTTTGTTTTATCGTAAACTATTTTCGGTTCTAGCATTCATTCTCGTATTAAAATACGAGAAAATAACTCGTCAAAATATGACGGAAAGTTTTTATGTTGTGCCCTTTCTGCATGTCCCGATGACGGCACTAAATTCTGCTCGGAGCAGAAGCGGAGAGTCCATTTTAACTTCATTGGACCTTTGTTTTTTCAAACGTATCATGGCTTAGGGAAGTAGTCAGTGCAAAACGAAAAAAAAAAAACTGAAAGGCCTGCGTGCCCGCTTAACTTTGTGTTCAATTTAGCTTTGACGCGTCCTTACGCGCTTTTTCCTTTATTTCATTGTTCGCTCCAGACTTTTCAGCAAGACAAATAGTAATATGGAGATGGATAAACTAAATTAGTATTCGTACCGAGGAAACATTTTATATCAAAGCATTTTAATATAATATTCTAGACAGAAAAGACTGAACCCCAGCGGAAGGCCAATAAACATCCTGTCACGGGTTTGCGTCCCCTTGTTCTGCAGTAGTGGTCCAACAGTGGCCAAAACCTAATGTGGGTCTTCACAAGTGTCTACCTTCGCGCACGATTACTCTTAGAGTTGTAGACAGGAAGTCTTCACAAGACATTTCAGAAGTCAAGAACAATGCTGAATGAGTCTGAGCACGTTAACTTTTTGTCTGATCCGCCGCCTTTTGCGAAGATGTATATTGTATGATTTATCGTTCAAGCGCCTAAAATATATATATATTCATTCATTCATAACCCTCCACTCCCAAAGGAGCATAGGCCTTCAACAAACACATGCCAAGTCCTCCTGTCACGTGCCATCATCTCAAGTTCTTTCCATGTTCTCCTCATCATTTTCACCTCTGTTTCCAACTCTCTTCTCCACGTACTTCTTGGTCTTCCTCTGCCTCTCTTGCCCTGGGGGTTCCAGAACAAGGACTGCCCTGTAATGCTATCAACAGGTTTCCTCAGTGTGTGTCCTATCCATCGCCATCGTCTTCTTCTCATCTCCTGTTCCACCGGCACTTGTCCAGTTCTTGTCATCAGTTCCACATTGGTAACCTTGTCATACCATTTTAATCCCTCTATTCTACGCAAGCACCCATTTATGAAAGTCTGTAGCTTTTTGGTTGTTGTCTTTGTTGTTCTCCATGTCTCCGAGCCATACAATAGGACTGACTTCACATTTGAGTTGAAGATTCTTATCTTCGTGTTGGATCCTATTTCTCTTGATCTCCATATATTTCCCAATGCAATGAAAGCTCCTCTTGCCCCTTGTATTCTTATTTTGATATCGCTGTCTGTCCCTCCAACTTTGTCCATATTACTGCCAAGACATGTGTATGATTCCACATCCCGTATTGGTGTTTCCCCAAGTTCAACCCTGTTTTCATTACCTGCATTTATTCGCATTATCTTTGTCCTTTCCCTGTGTATTTTCAGACCCAATTGCTGTGACCTCTCATCGAGTGTTTTCAACTTGTCCTGCATCTGATTACGGTTATGGGACAGGAGAGCCAAGTCATCAGCAAAATCCAGATCATCCAACTGCTTAGTCAGAGTCCACTGGATTCCATTTCCGTTGTGTGTTGTCGATGATCTCATAACCCAATCTATTGCCAGCAAGAAAAGAAATGGAGACAAGAGGCATCCCTGTCGCACTCCCGTTCCCATCCCAAATGGTTCTGCAAGCTGTCCCTCATGAAGAACTCTGCACGTCATGTCTTCATAGGTTTTCTTTATTAAATTAATGATCTTCAGGGGAACTCCATAATGCCTCATCAATTTCCAAAGTGATTCTCTGTCCACACTGTCAAATGCTTTTTCGTATATATATATATATATATATATATATATATATATATATATATATATATATATATATATATATATATATATATATATATATATATATATATATGTATATATATATATATATATATGGGACCAGAAGACGCAGCAATAGAGACCGCAGTCAGCGACTCATAGCTTGACTGCCTGCGTCAGGACCAGCGAACCAGAGCTGGTCAAGACCGTGCTCCACCTCCACGTGGTGGTCCTGGAAACAGTCTGCAGCAGTGCAGGCTGGCTGAGCGAGCACGGATCGCAATGGGAAGGCAAACCCGGTCCTAAAAAATGCCGTGCAGAAGTCGGATGTGTCGACCGAAAGGTGCAGATATCACAGCTACGGCGTAAACATACACAACGCAACCACCGTCCTTTTCAGGGCGAACGAAGAAGAAGAAGAAGAAATATATATATATATATATATATATATATATATATATATATATATATATATATATATATATATATATATATATATATATATATACAGTAGAACTCCATTTATCCGAACCCCAATTATCCGAACATCCAATTATCCGAACACTTTTTCCAGAAAAAAAAAAATCAGATGCCACAGTCACGTTAGACTAAAATTCTGAATCTTTTGATGCGGCAAACTTCAAATGTGTGCGACCAATTTGTAGAGAATGGGATGGCTAATGGTCGGTCGCTTACGTACAGGAAGTCAGTTAGATCATAAAGTCAGTTAATATCTGGTTTATCAATCCAGTGTACGTGTGCGTTCTAGGTAGAACACTGGCTAAACAGACAGTTCAACTTAAAATAATTGTGTCTGCTACTACAGCAGAATAATTTTGGTGTACAAGTATTTCTCTGTGCGATATGGCATCTTCCAGTAGGCCTAAAGCATATAAAAGGAACCGCAATGTTTTGTCAATTGAAACGAAAACAGAAAATTATCAAGAGACTAGGACAAGGTGAAACTGTGTCTTCACTTGCGAGGATTTTCAATGTTGGGAAAGCTACCGTCTCTGACATCAAAAGTAACAAGGATAAAATTATGAGTTTTGCATCGAAATTTGATAGTGAAAATTGGTCGAAGAAACGTAAAACCATGAGAAATGCGAAAGATGTGAAATTGGAAGAGGCTTTGTATACAGTAGAACTCCATTTATCCGAACCCCATGGGACCGAGCATCGTTCGGATAATCAAATGTTCGGATAATTGGATTACATAATGTATCGAGTACATGTACACATATTTCTAAAAATAATTAACCATCACAAGGAAAATACACTATAAAACATATTTACATACTTGTACTGTAATAATAATACCCACACTGTATTAGATCACTGTATCACCAAAATCTTTTATTACACTGCAGTGCATGTACTACTTGTATTAATTATTTTTGTTAAGAAAGAGAAATGTTTTCAAAATAACATTACAAACGATTCAAAACCAGGCGCAACTTACGTATATATGTACTTGCACAGATGTAGCCCACTATTTAAAATAATGAGGAATCCTCTTTTGCACCAAACTGGATAGTCTCCTTTTGGCTGCTAAGTCCCACATTCTCTTCAACAGCAGAAGCTGTGTAGGACAGCTGTCATCTTCTTGCTCGTACCAAGCCATCGCTGTTTCTAGTGCTATAAAGGCCTCTTCAGGACTTGGTCGACGTTTTGGTTTTTCTTCATAATCTACAAGTGCATCATGTACTTCTGAGGAGTCTTCATCATCGGTCACTACATGTATTTGGTTTTCTTCTTGCACAAAAGACAAAATTTCTTCATCGTTCAAAAACTGAAAACCAGAATCATTATCATCTTCTAGCCACATGTGTGCATCATCTTTGTCACAGTCCGAAAATCCGGGCATTGCTTGAAACAGTTCCACAACTTCATTTATACAATCATCATTTGTGTCCACTGCAGTAGTTTCATTTCCTCCTTTTTTCCCAAGCAATCTACTCCAAGCCTTGTTGAGATTATCTTGTGACAGGGTGGTCCAAGCATCAGCTAACATATAGCAGCAGTCTTTGATATTAAGCTTTTTGGAAAACGCCACCACACTTTCTCAGTGCTGTTACATTGGGAGGCAGAAAAATTACTTTAAAATTTGCATCAACTGCATTCAATGTATCCTTCTCTGGATGAGATGGTGCATTGTCCAGTAGAAGAATTACTTTTCCAGTTTTCTTTTCTTGTTCTCTCAACCTCTTCACATTTGGGATGAACTGATTTGTATACCAATCAAGAAATATTTCACTATTCATCCAAGCACTCTTCTGTGCTTTGTAACACAATGGGAGACATGTCACATTCTTTAAACAACGTGGTTTTTTGGCTTTGCCGATCATTAGCACCGGTAAACGATGACTTCCACTGGCATTAGCGGCTACCAAAATTGTTACTCTCTCTTTGCACTTTTTAAACCCAGGGGCAGCTGCTTCGCGCTGAGATGCAAGTGATTTTTGAGGCAATGATTTCCAGTATAAGCCAGTCTCATCGGCATTATACACATCATCGAGTGAATAATCTTCTTCTTCCAAAAAAGCCAAGAATGTTTCTTTAAAATTTTTAGCGGCAGTTGCATCGCTAGATAAAGATTCCCCTTGAATCTCCAATTCTCGTATGCCATGACGAGATTTAAAGTTTCTTAACCATCCCTGGCTAGCCTTAAAGTCAGGAGGACCGTCAAGTTGATTGTTGAACTGAAGTGCCTTTTCACACAACAGAGAACCAGAGATAGGTTCCCCTTTGCTTCTTCTTTGCACAAAACCATATATACAAAGCCTCTTCCAATTTCACATCTTTCGCATTTCTCATGGTTTTACGTTTCTTCGACCCATTTTCACTATCAAATTTCGATGCAAAACTCATAATTTTATCCTTGTTACTTTTGATGTCAGAGACGGTAGCTTTCCCAACATTGAAAATCCTCGCAAGTGAAGACACAGTTTCACCTTGTCCTAGTCTCTTGATAATTTCTGTTTTCGTTTCAATTGACAAAACATTGCGGTTCCTTTTATATGCTTTAGGCCTACTGGAAGATGCCATATCGCACAGAGAAATACTTGTACACCAAAATTATTCTGCTGTAGTAGCAGACACAATTATTTTAAGTTGAACTGTCTGTTTAGCCAGTGTTCTACCTAGAACGCACACGTACACTGGATTGATAAACCAGATATTAACTGACTTTATGATCTAACTGACTTCCTGTACGTAAGCGACCGACCATTAGCCATCCCATTCTCTACAAATTGGTCGCACACATTTGAAGTTTGCCGCATCAAAAGATTCAGAATTTTAGTCTAACGTGACTGTGGCATCTGATTTTTTTTTTCTGGAAAAAGTGTTCGGATAATTGGATGTTCGGATAATTGGGGTTCGGATAAATGGAGTTCTACTGTATATGGTTTGTGCAAAGAAGAAGCAAAGGGGAACCTATCTCTGGTTCTCTGTTGTGTGAAAAGGCACTTCAGTTCAACAATCAACTTGACGGTCCTCCTGACTTTAAGGCTAGCCAGGGATGGTTAAGAAACTTTAAATCTCGTCATGGCATACGAGAATTGGAGATTCAAGGGGAATCTTTATCTAGCGATGCAACTGCCGCTAAAAATTTTAAAGAAACATTCTTGGCTTTTTTGGAAGAAGAAGATTATTCACTCGATGATGTGTATAATGCCGATGAGACTGGCTTATACTGGAAATCATTGCCTCAAAAATCACTTGCATCTCAGCGCGAAGCAGCTGCCCCTGGGTTTAAAAAGTGCAAAGAGAGAGTAACAATTTTGGTAGCCGCTAATGCCAGTGGAAGTCATCGTTTACCGGTGCTAATGATCGGCAAAGCCAAAAAACCACGTTGTTTAAAGAATGTGACATGTCTCCCATTGTGTTACAAAGCACAGAAGAGTGCTTGGATGAATAGTGAAATATTTCTTGATTGGTATACAAATCAGTTCATCCCAAATGTGAAGAGGTTGAGAGAACAAGAAAAGAAAACTGGAAAAGTAATTCTTCTACTGGACAATGCACCATCTCATCCAGAGAAGGATACATTGAATGCAGTTGATGCAAATTTTAAAGTAATTTTTCTGCCTCCCAATGTAACAGCACTGATTCAACCAATGGATCAGGGTGTTATAGCAAAGCTTAAAAAGATGTACAAGAAGGAAGTCCTGCGTCGTTTATTGTTGGCTGAAGATGAAGAAAGTGTGGTGGCGTTTTCCAAAAAGCTTAATATCAAAGACTGCTGCTATATGTTAGCTGATGCTTGGACCACCCTGTCACAAGATAATCTCAACAAGGCTTGGAGTAGATTGCTTGGGAAAAAAAGGAGGAAATGAAACTACTGCAGTGGACACAAATGATGATTGTATAAATGAAGTTGTGGAACTGTTTCAAGCAATGCCCGGATTTTCGGACTGTGACAAAGATGATGCACACATGTGGCTAGAAGATGATAATGATTCTGGTTTTCAGTTTTTGAACGATGAAGAAATTTTGTCTTTTGTGCAAGAAGAAAACCAAATACATGTAGTGACCGATGATGAAGACTCCTCAGAAGTACATGATGCACTTGTAGATTATGAAGAAAAACCAAAACGTCGACCAAGTCCTGAAGAGGCCTTTATAGCACTAGAAACAGCGATGGCTTGGTACGAGCAAGAAGATGACAGCTGTCCTACACAGCTTCTGCTGTTGAAGAGAATGTGGGACTTAGCAGCCAAAAGGAGACTATCCAGTTTGGTGCAAAAGAGGATTCCTCATTATTTTAAATAGTGGGCTACATCTGTGCAAGTACATATATACGTAAGTTGCGCCTGGTTTTGAATCGTTTGTAATGTTATTTTGAAAACATTTCTCTTTCTTAACAAAAATAATTAATACAAGTAGTACATGCACTGCAGTGTAATAAAAGATTTTGGTGATACAGTGATCTAATACAGTGTGGGTATTATTATTACAGTACAAGTATGTAAATATGTTTTATAGTGTATTTTCCTTGTGATGGTTAATTATTTTTAGAAATATGTGTACATGTACTCGATACATTATGTAATCCAATTATCCGAACATTTGATTATCCGAACGATGCTCGGTCCCATGGGGTTCGGATAAATGGAGTTCTACTGTATATATATATATATATATATATATATATATATATATATATATATATCTTCTTCTTCTTCGATCCTTAACCACCGACCGTCAAAGCAGTCAGTGGCCATCACGCCTAGTGGCGTCTTGTAGGGCAACAACAAATTGATTCCACTTTGCACGGTCGGTGGCCATCCTTCGTACAGTGCCCCAACTCTGGTTCATTCTTTGCATCTCAGCCTCCACAGTCTTCCGCCAAGTTGTTTTTGGTCGGCCTCTCTTTCGCTTTCCTTCAGGGGTCCAAAACATAGCTGTTCTTGTGATGGCATCGGGGTCTCTTCTGAGGACATGACCAACCCAGCTCCAGCGCCTGCCAGCTATGATGGTGTGCATGTCCTCTTGCTTGCTACGAGTAAGCAGATCTAGGTTGGTGATGGTATTCGGCCAAAAGATGCGGTGAATTTTTCTTAGGCATGTTGTGTGAAAAGAGGACAATTTTGACATTTCCTTCTCTGTGACTCTCCAGCATTCCCCACCATAGAGAAGCACAGAAAGCACGCAACTCTGGTATAATCTTAATTTTGTGCTTGTGCTGTATTGGGAGGACTTCCAGATGTTATTTAGGCTAAAGAAGGCTGTTCTTGCCTTATTCATTCTGATGTTGATGTCTTTGCCTGCCCCACCGTCTGGTGTTACTATGCTTCCTAGGTATGTGAAGGTATCTGTCTGTACCAGTTGCTGATTCCTTACTGATATGGGCTCAGGGTTGCTCACATTGAGCGTCATGACCTCAGACTTCTTTAAATTGATGTTCAAGCCCACCTGCTGGCTAATTTTATTAAGTCTATCCGTTTTTTCCTGGATGTGTTGATGTGAATGTGCCAGCAGTGCAATGTCATCTGCATATTCCAGATCTTCCAATGTAGAAAATGTAGTCCATCTTATTCCTCTTGGACTGCCCTCTGTTGTCTGGCGCATCACCCAGTCTATGACTGTTAAAAATAGAGTGGTTGATAAGGGGCATCCCTGTCGTACTCCTGTCTTCACCTCGAAGGTTAGGTTGCTCTGCCCAACACTACACGTAAAGTTGGCATAGAGGCTTTTTATGATTGACACTATGCAGCTTGGAATTCCATAAGCCCTCAGTATTTTCCATAAACTGTCCCTATGTATGCTGTCAAAAGCCTTTTCAAAATCAACAAAATTTATGTAAAGCTGTCTTTGCCATTCTGAGCACTGCTCTATAATGTTCCTGATAGTGAATATATGGTCTACACATCTTCTGTTCTTTCTAAATCCTGCTTGTTCTTTCCTCAGTTTGTAGTCTACTGCCTTTGAAATTCTCTGTATAATTATCCTGCCTAGTATTTTGCTGGGAACTGAGAGAAGAGTGATTCCTCTCCAATTATTGCAGTCTGCAAGATCTCCCTTCTTGGGCAATTTGACAATTATTCCTTTCTTCCAGTCTGATGGTGTTGTCCCCGTTTTCCACACTTGTGCAAATAGTGGTTCTAATAGTTCTGCTGCTAGCTCAGGGTCTGTCTTAAATAGCTCTGCATTTAAGTTATCATGGCCCGGAGCTTTACCGTTCTTTAACCCTTTGATTGCTGTGATGATTTCTTCTTTTCGTGGAATGTCTGTATTTACATCTAGATCGTTTTCAGCCTCAGGAACATTCAATTGTGTCTCTGGTGTTTCCTTGTTCAGCGTTTCTCTGAAGTGCTCTGCCCATCTTGTTTCCCGTCCCTCTGCTGTCTTGATGAGATTTCCTTGCTTATCTCTTACTAATGTAATATTGTTTGCACCTTGTTTTCCGCTGATGAGTTTAGTTATTTTGTATACTGTGCTTTGTTCATTTCTCAGTGCTGCCTCTTCTGCCTGTTTTGCAAGATCGTCTAGGAAATTCCTTTTGTTGGCTCGGGTTTGGCGTTTAACTTCCCTGTCCAGCTGGCTGTACTGTTCGCTATATAGTTGCTTTAACCTGGGGGACTTCGCTTCTGTTTTCTTTCTTTTCATTTCCTTTCTCATCTTTATGGTGTTTAGTGTTTCTGGTGTTATCCAGTCTTGCTTCTTCCTTTCCTGGAATCCTAAGCATGATTTGCTACTTTCCTTATATATTGTTGAAATGGTGTTGAAATTCTGGTCTATATCATCAGTCAATGTCTTTTCCTGGCTTTTGGCAAATTGATATCGTTTCTTAATGTCGGCCGCAAAAGCTTTTCTGGTAAGGGGGTCCTTCAATTTGCTGATGTCAAACCTTTTCTGTGTAGTTACAGTTGGTCCAGCCCTTCTTAGTTTCACTTTCAGTTTTGCTACTACTAAATGGTGATCACTTCCCACATCTGCACCTCTTCTTACCTTCACATCTTGTAATGCATGTCTCCATCTGCCGTTAACCATGATGTGGTCTATCTGGTTTCTGTCCCGACCATTTGGTGATTCCCATGTTAACTTGTGAATTTCCTTATGTGGGAAAAGTGTTCCTCCAATGACCAGGTTGTTAATGCTACAGAAACTTATTAGCTTATCCCCATTTTCGCTTGCTGTTCCGCTGCCGCATTTCCCCATTGTTCTTTCATTATATGTATTGTGTGTACCAACTTTCGCATTGAGGTCTCCCATTACTATAACAAGATCATATCTAGGTGTGTCTTCCATTTCTTTCTGCAGTTGTTGATAGAATTCATCCTTGACCTCCTCATCGCTATCATTCGTTGGTGCGTAGCATTGTATTATTGTAGTGTTGGTGAATCTCCCTCTCAATCTCAATCGTATCAGTCTGTTGTTGATGGGTTTCCATTCCAGTAATGTCCTTTCTATCCCTTTCTGTAGAATAATGGCTACGCCTTCACTGTGCTGTCCATCCTCTCTTCCAGAGTAAAGTACTGTTTCTCCTGTTGCTGTTTTAACTTTTCCTGCCCCTGTCCATCTGCTCTCACTTATCCCCAGGATGTGTAACCTATAGTTTCTCATTTCTGCCGTGACATGTCTTAGTTTACCTGTCTCGTACATTGTCCTGACATTCCAAAATCCTATTCTTGTATCCTGTTTTGCGGTCAGGACATCCGTTTTCATGTCAGTGGCTTCCTTTCGGCTTTCACCACTGACAGTCATACGAGCCACAGACTCCGAATGTCCATCTCGCAGCAAAGTTTGTTCATTTGATGTTGTTTCCGTAACTTCATTATTTTTTTTTTTTTAACACAGACAGGGGTGTCAGCCCTATGCTAAAACCCCCAACCTGGAGGACCAGGGTACCAGCTTTTGTCTGACCCCTACCCACACAGACCAGTCCAGCTTGGTTGAACCTACCAGGAGTAAAACTCCCACTGGCATAGCTCTGGGGATTGTCAGGGTACGCAAGCTGCCATACCGCTACAAGGTATAGGTACCATTGATGGCAGATATATATATATATATATATATATATATATATATATATATATATATATATATATATATATATATATATATATATATATATATATATATATATATATATATATATATATATATATATATATGGAATTTGTGTATTGTATAGAAATAAATAACAATACAGTTATTTACACTACATTTCCTTCAAATTAGTTCCCTTCGGCAACTACACACTTTTGCCAACGTCCATACAGCTGTTGGAAACATTTCTGGAACCCATTCGTTGACACCTCTCTCAGCTGCTTTGTCGCATTGGTGATAACGTTGTCGACGGGGATCGTATTGCAAGATTCGGACCACTGCCCTTTCAGTAGATAGTGTGTTGTAAAGTAAATACTGTACTAGAAACTTCCTTCACTCAGACTGACTCTACTTTTTCTTCATACCCACTGTTGATCAATCGATACCACTCAAAACAGCAGTGAAAATATCAATGGTAGAACTTTATTAACATTCGTTGATAACTGAGTAAAAATGGTATGCCCAACCTTTCTCTTCAAGGTTGGCAGTCTTGCAAAATACAATCTTCAGTTTCAAACAATCTCAGTATCCATTTTTCACATACATTTGCTTGTCTTCTTACTATTACTTGTCCCAGCTATAGAACATGTCATATATTTATTCAGACAGAACTTCCTGTCGTTCTTCTGTTTATGTTTCTTTTCCCCTTGTTTCTTGTTATATCCCTATACGAGAAACTGGCCTTAACCGCCAGGGCTGTCACTTTTACCAAGATTTCATCTGTTTACTGTCCTCTGCTCAGACCTGGTCTGCTGAGCCACATACGCAGTAAATAATCAAAATGTCAAAACGTACCTGTTTTGTTTCTTCATTTGAAATACACTTTTTCTTACACAAACACTTTGGTGCTCTGAATATATCTTCACCAGACTCTGGCAACTGCCGAAAAACAAAAATCTGCATCCTCCTCAACTCCGTTGTCAGCTCCCTCTAGATTATCACTTCTAATTATCCAATTTTCTCTATATCTTCGCCATTTCCCTATGGCCCTCATCTACCGCCATATTCTCTATAGTTTCTCCAATACTCCTTTAGTTGTCTCGTAATTCCCTTTCGTCTCCTCTCTGTGACTTCTCCATTCCTCCCATCTACGTCTCTTTCCCTTAATCTATGGCTTCCCTGCCTCTTTCCTCTTCTCTTCCACCACTGCAGTAGTCCATCGTTCGGATCTACTCAGCTTACTTTATGTTCAGTGTAGAACGATTGCATCTAGTTTCCAAACAACTAGACTCCCGCTGCAATTTCTACTTCTCTCCTCTCCCTCATAACCGCTACTCTCGTTCCCTCTCTGGAACTGTGCTGTCCAATTTCTCAACCACAACTCCGACCATCTCCCAACACCTCTCACCATCACTGCCGTCCTCCTCTACGTCTTCAACATCTCAGTCTCCATATTACTCCATAATACTTCATATCTCTCCATCTTTCTGCCGTCCTGCTCCACGGCTTCCCAAAATCTCATTTTCCCTTATTTCTCCATATTTCTCCCAGAAAACCCCATACAACCGCCGTCCTCCTCAACGGTTTCTCAAAATCTCTAAATTTCTATTATTCCTTCCGTCTTCCTCTACGACTGCTCAAAATATATAACTCCATATTTCTCCCATTTTACCATAATATTCCATGTTTCTGCCATCCTTTTGCATGGCCTCCTCAAAATCTCCACCCCCATATTACTCCGTACCTCCATACCTCATATTGCTCCATAACTGCCGTCCTCCTCCACGGCCTCACCAAAATCTCAGTCTGCACTATTCCTGCCGTCGTCACCACGGCGTTTCACATAATTTCCGCCATACTACCATGGCCTCTAATCTACTTCTTACATCTCCTTCCCTCGTCTCCTCTACTGCAGTACCCTATTGGTCAGGTGTACCCAGTTTACTTCTTAAGTGCGGTATGGACCAATCATACTTGTCTTTTTAAGACTAGCAACCGCCGCCATCTTGTTCCATATAACATATGCTATGTCTCCTCCCATAGCCTCCTCCTATGCTAACTTATTCATCAATTTTAGCATCTCCATCATCCTAGCCTCTCTGGCTCTAAGCGCTTCTAACTCTATCTGTTTATCCAAATCTTGAGTCTCCTCTTCTCGTCTAACCTCGTCAACACTTTGCTTCCTCTCCACCTCTGTATCTCGTGTATCTCTCGAGTTTCTCTCGACCTCCTTACTTCTTACTCCGTCAACCGTTTGCCTCGGTTTCCCTCTATCTTCCATTTCTTCCCTTCTCGTACTCCCTGTACTCTTTAATTTGTCGCTACCTCGACTTGTACTCCTAGTATCTCTCATACTACTACTCCTATTTCTATCTCCCTTTCTAGCCTCTCGGCTCTTGGATCGGTACTCCCTTCGATCCGTATTTCCTCTCTCTTCCTCCTTTCTAGCCTCCCGGCTCTTAGATCGGCAATTCCCTCGATCTGTATGTGTTCTATTTCTCTGTGTATCTAATCCCTCTGGACTCTTGGATAGGTATTCCCGTCGACCCGTATCTCTTCTATCTTCTCTTCTATTTCTCAGCCTATCTCGGCTCTTGGATCGGAAATCCCTTCGATCCGTATCCCTTCTTATTTCTCTACTATTATCTCTCCTATTCTCCTCGCTCTCTCTAGTCCTGAATCGGTATTCTCCTCGACTCGTATCTCTCCTATTACTAGCCTCTCTGCTCTTGGATCGGTATTCTCTTCGACCCGTATCCCTACTTGCCTCCTCAGTATCTCTACTCTTAGATCGGTATTCTCGTCGATCTGCACTTCTACTACTTTCATGTTTCTTAACTTCTTCTACTTTCTGCTTCGCCTTCTCTGTGGCTTTCTTTATATCATCACCTGCCCCAGGTGCTGTGACATCTTCCTTTTTCTCTGATGTGTGTCTATTCATATCCTGTTTGCTTTCTAACTCTTCCAACTTCCTCTCTAAATCTGCACACAGTGCAGTTAACTGTTCTATTTTTGTTCTATCTTTATTTCCTTCTTCCTCTTTGTTTTTCATCGACCTTCCCTGGTCGACACTGTCTATTTCCCATTGACCCGTTCCCTTGGTCTTTCTATCTAGTTCCTTTTGCACTTCTCTATGACTATATTTCTCCTTTTCCAATTCTTCAAATTTCCTGTCCATATATTGAACAATTGCCCGTATGTCCTTCATCTCCGCTACACTACTATTTCTTACTTTATTCTTCCTCTTTAGTCTGACCTCTTCTACATGTCTCAACTTTGCTAGACGCCTTCTGTAATCCTCTGAATCGTCTGATGATGACGACCGCTGTCTCTTCATCCCTCTTATATTTTCTTCTTCCATCTCTTCCTGCGTATCTGAATCTTTAGCTGATGTGTCCTCTATATTCTGAGTTTGACTTGCACCACTTTGTTGTTTAGTATCTATCTGTTGCTCCTTTTGTTTCAATAGCTGCTGCTCCTGTGCTCTGTTTCTTTGTTCTGCAGCTCTCGTATGTTTGTACGGTGCATCTATTTCTGTTTCAATATTATTCCATTGTTTCCTTATTCCTGTCGTATCTTCTAGAATCTCATTGTACTGTTTACTCTCTGTATCCTGCCATACTTGTATCCTGTCCCATCTCCTCTTGTTCGCTGTGTAAGATTTCTGGCCTATATGTGCCCATCTCCTCTTGTTCGCTGTGTAAGATTTGGGGGGTTTGGGGTTAACCGATCAGATGTTGTTCCCGGTTCTGCATGGACTTGTGTTCTTCCTGCCATTGTGCGACTCTGACTACCTGTTGATGTTTCTCCATAGTCATCTTCCCATCCTACTCTCCAGTTGTCTCCTATCCTGTTAGACTCCTTCCAGTCACTATCCTTTTGTGTTGCTTCAATTCTACGTGTTCCTATCCGTTCATGTGTATTGTTATGTTGTTTATGTCCTTCCGTGTAGTGTGGTGTGTTATTGGGAATCCGTGTACATCTTTCTTGAACACTGCCTCTCATACTATACATACTATGGCTCCTTATATAGCCTCTTATATCCATCGGTCTATCTTCCTCTATTTCGTCTACGACAAGCTTGTAGATTTCTTCCTTTCTTTGTGATAAGTCTATATCAAACTTTTCTTCCAGAATTTTCTGCACCTCCTTTAGTACCACGATGTCTGGTTTAGTTCTTCCAAGGATGGCTTTTATTTCTTTCCTCAACTGCTCTATACTTGGTTGAGGTATTTTGATCCTTTCCATCTTTTCTGTTACACCGTTAACTCTCTGTATTCCATTCTCTTTTGTGTGCTTTTTCTCTCCTAACACTGCATTGAGTCTGAATGGTGTGCATACATCTTCCTTGATTCCTATCTTGTCCTGCTTCCTTGTTTCCACTTTCTTCTGCTCTCTGTATATCTTGTTGTTAACTCTATGTTGTGGTACCACCACTGTTTGTGGTTTCCGATTTTGTCTCTGACGCGCGTTGTTATTGTTCATAGTTTCTTGTATTTGGTGCTTTTCTTGGTATTCCATATTTCCTTCCTGACCTTCCATCAGTTGTACCCTTCCTAATACAAATCCTCTTGGTATTCTAACTGTTTTTCCCGTGGTGTTTATAATCATCGTTGGAAATTGTTGTCTTTTTCCAATTTGTACTATTCCTTCTACCATTTCTAGTCCGGGTTCATCTAGTATATCTCCATCTTCCCAGTCGAGTGTTAAGACCGTTTGTCCTTGGTTGAAATATGGGGATCTTTTCAACTTGCCTTGAACAATACCGACTTCATTCGGTCGCAGCGTAACTGTTGTTCTGTTTCGGATTATGGACGCTATATATATATGTCGTCCTGTAACCTGATGCATTCGCCATGTATCTTCAGTTGGTGAGTATCAAAATGTACTTGAGCCTTATGTTTTAGCAGAAAATCACGTCCTAGTATGATATTTCTCGTCATCCCCTTCACAATGGTGAACGTGTGTTCCACGATCATATTGCCAATTCTCATTTGCACCATAGCTGTTCCCATCACTTTCAGGTTTTCTCCTGACACCGAGGTAAGTGTATTTTGTGACTTTCTGTATTGAGCTACGCCTCGTATCTGTTTATAAAGTCCAAACCTAATAAGGCTTACAGTAGCCCCTGAGTCTACCAATGCTCTATATCTCCTTCCGTGTATTTCGACAATACATGAGCAAGGGTCTGGTTTATGAGCTAGCTCGATTGCTGTTGCTACTTGTCTTCTTTTAGGGATACGTTGTTTTCTTTCTTGTTTTTCAATTTCATTTATTTGTATTTTCTTGTCTTTGACTCCTCTCCTGATGTCTCCAACAAAATTCCTCAAATCTATTCTAGTTCTTCTCCTATTCACGCTGTCCCAATGTCCTGATCCATAGTTGCTGTTGAAAGTCGGGAGTGTCCTGTCCCTGTTATTCCATGTTCTATTATGTCCCTGTTTATATTGATATTGGTTACATTTCCATTTCCCAATTTCGCGATCTGTACATATGTTTCTCCTTTCATATTTGTTTCCTGTTTATAACTGAACCATCCCAATTCATCTTCCTATTCCTGTATTCTTGACATGTCTTTTGTAGCCATCCTTTCTTGTCAAACCAACTTGCAGGATGGTGTACTCTGGCCCATTGTCTATGGTATGGTTGTTGGTTATACCTAACATGTGCCCTTCCTATCATGTTCACTTGTGGTTGCCTTCCACTTATTGTATCAATATATCCTTTCTCCGTCTTGTCATGTGGTTGTACTATCTCCCTGATGAGTCTCCCTCTGTTGGTGTTTACTTCATTCTCTTGTCTATTCTTTTCGGACTGGTTGTAATATTGTTGTCTATTGTGTTGTCTACTACGTCTCGGGTTAAAGGTCTCAACTCTCCTTACTGAGTGTTGTGGCTCTAGTGGCCTATAATTACACGCAAAGGCTTTATGTCCCAGCCTATTGCAAGCATAACACACGATTGGCTCGCGGTCTACCTGTCTTGACCTATAAAACGTTTCCATTCCTCTCCCTCGTCGTCTTTCTATCCTTCTTTGTTGACAATGTCCTATCTCCATAGGTTCTTCCTGTGTTTCTTCACATGGAACCACTCTACCAAGCCTGAGGTCCAATCTTCTTCTAAGGTTCTCTTCGGCTGTAGCAAGTGCAATGGCCTGTGACAAGTTTTGTGGGTCCTTCCTGAGGAGATGTAATTTAATTGGTATACCATTCAACCCATCGACGAATATGCCCACTAACTGTTTTTCCACCTCTTGCTGGTTAATTTGTTACCCCAAGAAAACTTCTTCCGCCAGGTTTAACAACCTGTCGCTGAACATTTGAATGGGTTCCTCTGCTTGTTGTTGTATGCTCCTCAGCATCGTCCACGCGTAAGATGCATCCGTAATTTGTGCATACCTTCTTATTAGTTCTTTCTTAAAATCTTCCCATGTCTCATCTGGGACAGTGTCAAACCTGCGTCTTATAAAATCTACTACTAACCCGCATGAGGAAAGATATGCAACTTGTTTGTACTCACCTTGGTCCATATTGACCGAAGTGCAATATCTTTGTATCTCGAGCAACCATTTTCTACATAAAGTAGGATTCCCTGCATATGGTGTTATACTGTTCCGGATATTCTGGAACTTACTTTCATTTCTAATGGATGTCATAGCCTTAGCTACCTGCTCAAGAGCAGCCACATTGGGATCTAAACCCACCGTAAGTTGTTGTTGTTGTTGCATCTTGTCTTGACCTGTAAGTGTTAGTGTTAATAGAAACACCTGTAAAAAAAAATTAATATAAATCTCTTGGTTGACCTGTAAGAGAATTATTAACCAATATCTGTGTACAATATTTATAATTCTTATGAGTTACAAAACAATTATCAATCTAATTCTCATAATTTAACTGACTACACTAATAATTAACTTAATTTGTTTCTAAATGTTTATGTGTTACATAATCTGTTTTCCTTGATTGGGATACACACTTGCTCCTCCAGTATTTCAGAATTAATCAACACAATTTTTGTCTTTACGGCTGTATACTATTATTTTTGCGCGTTGGGCCTGTTGATCATTCAGATTGTTATCTCATGCATGTACCTGTATTCTGACGGTTGTCGGTTGATGTAGACTGTTTTGTTCTTTATATTCTTCTTGTGCACTTGTCCTTCGTGATGTCTTGACTTCTGTGTTGTCTTGCTTTATTTCTTCAGCTCGCAGGATTCCTTCGATTTGTATCTTCTTAATGAACTTGACCTTCGTGATGCTTTGGATAGACTTCGTTGTTTTTGATGTCGCTTCACTTTACTTGACTTCTGTTTTGTCTTGATTTGTTTTTTTCGCTCGCAGGATTCTTTCTTTCTGTGTAATCTCTTCTTAGTGAACTTGACCTTCTTTCTGTCTGTAGTCTTTTAAATCTCTATCTTGTATAGGGTTAGGTGCACCAAAATACTCTGTGACCGTTGTAGTGCTAGATACGAAAATATTTGACGCAACCGTACCTAATATGTGATGCCGAAACTGACATCTGAGTGGAGTCTGTCTTTCTTTATAAAAGTTTCTTGAACTATCATTGAGTTATAAAAGTTTCTTGAGCTATTCTAGTGTAGGGCTGGTTACTCGCACCATTAGTTACCCTGTCATCTGTTGTCTTTGCTACTGCCTACTGTAGGGCTGGTCACGAGCACCATGAATGTCTGTCGACGGGGATCGTATTGCAAGATTCGGACCACTGCCCTTTCAGTAGATAGTGTGTTGTAAAGTAAATACTAGAAACTTCCTTCACTCAGACTGACTCTACTTTTTCTTCATACCCACTGTTGATCAATCGATACCACTCAAAACAGCAGTGAAAATATCAATGGTAGAACTTTATTAACATACGTTGATAACTGAGTAAAAATGGTATGCCCAACCTTTCTCTTCAAGGTTGGCAGTCTTGCAAAATACAATCTTCAGTTTCAAACAATCTCAGTATCCATTTTTCACATACATTTGCTTGTCTTCTTACTATTACTTGTCCCAGCTATAGAACATGTCATATATTTATTCAGACAGAACTTCCTGTCGTTCTTCTGTTTATGTTTCTTTTCCCATGTTTCTTGTTATATCTCTATACGAGAAACTGGCCTTAACCGCCAGGGCTGTCACTTTTACCAAGATTTCATCTGTTTACTGTCCTCTGCTCAGACCTGGTCTGCTGAGCCACATACGCAGTAAATAATCAAAATGTCAAAACGTACCTGTTTTGTTTCTTCATTTGAAATACACTTTTTCTTACACACACACTTTGGTGCTCCGAATATATCTTATACAACAATATAAAATCTTACGCTGAGCACGTTCAATATCTAACTACACACTTGAGAGAAACACCTTTCCCTGCCTACACCTAGCGCGTCTCAAACCAGACTCTCTCAAAACCCCGTTCTCACATTCTTCGTTCACGCCTAACATGTGTTTACGCATCTCGACTTTCTCGTGCAATACTTTTTTTTTCACTCACTCAAACCTGTAATGGACTTAATTCTAAGTTACTTCCCTTAAGACAAAGCCTAATCTTACACATCTTATCTCCCTTCATTAACGACAAATAATCTGCAACCAAACCCATCCATACCATTTTTTACATTCTTTCTCTCTATCAAAACTAAACCACCGTTCACAACGTCCTCAGCATCCATGAATCTCTGCACTTTCATTGCCGATTTTCAGCTGCTACATCTGATGTCGTCGTCTCCGTTTGGTTTTATTTGAGATGGTCGCACTATGCAGCATTGCCTCTAGTCAGACTCATAACGCCATGCGTACGTTACTTGCTGACGTGTTAGACTTGGTTACGCAGAGTCGACATGTGGCCTTAGGGCATAAAGCAGTGTTTCTAGATTATGTGTGGTTAGCCCACTAAATGATATAAGTGTAGGCTTGAATAGCCAATGGTAAATGTAAGGTATAAGGACGTTCGAGTCCAGAATATATGGTACGCGTTTTATCGGTGGTTAACTGCTGACTAATTTCAATATAATACGGTGTTGTGTCTGTGTTATTTTGTTCAGTTTTGGCAGTATGATGAAGTTAGCTAGCCAAATTAAATATTGAGAAACTAGCCCGAGATTTAATAAATAATAAGGCTCCTAAGAGAGAAGCTAAAAGTATGGTAACCTATTGAAATACGTTCACTGCGTAATTATTCTAAAGAAGCTAACAGTGCTAGATATTACAACTCTGAAGAGTCAATGAGCTAAAGTAACGGTTAACTTGACCGTGTGGAGGTCAAACAGTTGAGGCTAATGTACAGTGTGTTCGCTACTGCCTATATGATATACGAACCTTATGTTTTCGTCGTCAATTATCATACGATGTTGTATGCATGGATAATAAATGCAAAAGTCGTCATTCAGGCATTCCTGTCGATTGCTTGTGAGTTGCAGAAGTTTGTGCTGCATACTTAAGCACTTCTGTTCTTCGTTCAAGAGTTCTGATCGACCATGTTGGGTTGATTACACACACACGCCGAAGAGATATCAAGAAACGTAGACGACAGACTAATGGGCAAACATATAATAAGAACCAATATGCTTGAATATCCGGAATCCAATATTACTGCAGAAACCCACAGTTACGGCAATATACTAACTTTACTGCAGTAAAACGACAGTCCAGTCAGAAGAGAAAGTCAAAGCAAGAGTAATATGCCCACATAGAAAATAAAGCCCGTAACAAGGAGAATATGGAGGATGTTCCAGGGTAGTCACATTGTGCGTTGCGAGGTACTGCTTCACCTGTAGGGATCGATGTGCTGACGCATTGTCATGCAGCAGAATCCAACTGTTTGTTCTCCATTTTTCTGGGCGTTTCCTTCTGATTACATCTCTTAGACGACGGAGGATATCAACGTACATTTCCTTGTTAACCGTTCGGCCTTCAGGAATTAATTCATGGTAGACAATACCCTGGGAATAATTAAAAAAAAACTTCCAGCATAACTTTTCCTTTGCTCTTGTCCAAACGAAATTTCTGTACCTTCTCGGAGATTCCATATCGTGATTTCCATTCAGAGGACTGACGTTTTGTCTGAGGATCGTACCAAAAACACCAACTCAGTTTACTCCAGTGATTATGTTGATGCAAAAATTGCTAACTTGATCAGCCACAGTGATTAGGTCTCCTGCCAGTGTCAATCTCGTTCCTTTCTGTTCAGGAGATAACATTTTGGGAACCATGTGTTGACAAACATGTTGCATGTGCAGTTCACTGTGGAGAATACTGTGGCAACTTCCAACTGATATTCCAACTTCTGAGGCTATTTTCTCTACACTAAGTCTTCTGCCAACACGAACAACGTTCCGAACACACTCAATGTTTTCATTTTTTATCGAGGTAGGCGATCATCCGCTACGTGGATCATCATCGACACTAACACAACCTTCACGGAAACGCTTGTGCCACTCAAAAACTTGCGATTTTTTCATTGCCGTATCACCATATGCTTTATTAAGCAAGGCTACTGTCTCTGAGGGTGACTTTGAAAGCAAAACATGTAAAATTTGACATTTACTGTACGTTGTTCAATGAAGGACATTTTCATCTCCGACGACGCTTATAATTGTTTGGTAACACTACACAAGCAAACTTCTGTAACTTATGTTCGAGTGTACATGTGGGAGGAAACATCAGCCATGTCGTTTCCTCCAGGCACTACCAACTTCTTAAAACTATATTCTTCGTCATGACATAATCCCTTATTCAGACATGAGTCGACTATTCCGGGAACTTTTTGAAGCAACCTTGTTATGAATTATATACATTAGAACAAGAGTAACACCACACCACACACACACACCCAAGTTATATATCCTATATTCAAGTATATATATATATATATACACCTATATATATATATGGAGCGCGGCAGCATAGTGGTTAGTGCACTGACTTCCTAGGAGTGGTCTATGGTTCGATCCCCAGATGAGGCGGATATAACTTTTAGGCCCAAAATGGCTCCTGGTTGTACCCAATGCCCCAAATGGGTACAGATGCTACTCTTTGAAGGTTAAGGCGGCCGGCGTGATGCCGACCACATCACCCACCGTGTGCCGACGGTCAAGATAATATGGGCCTAACACCATATTCCCAATATGCCTCAATGGGCGTGTAACGGGTTCCTTTACCTTATATATATATATATATATATATATATATATATATATATATATATATATATATATATATATATATATATATATATATATATATATATATATATATATATATATATATTACACGTCTTCCCAATTATAGGAACAAAAATTATATCAGCTGTGCTCTTAATCAATTATAGTAAAGGTGCTGTTAATTAAGTATATAAAATTTATTTATGCTGTTATTCTTGTCACTTGCTACGCTAACTCAGTTTTTTTCGTCCTTGACAGTTAAATGCTCACAATTGCCGACGGAACTGGTACTAATGTGTACTCTGATGACTAAAGATGTAGCTCCTGTGCAATCACTGTGCTCCTGTGAAGTTCCAGGCAGCTGGATTGACTGGACATACGACCTCAGGTTGGATGACACGAATAAAACCCTGTAACAAGTAAAAATAGGGGCTAATTTCTGTCCACAAGCCCACCTATTTCTATTGTGTATGACATGAGCGTGTCTCAGATGTCTGCATGTAGGATGAATGACAACATGGCTCAGTATGAGTTAGCAATAGCGAGACAAGACAGGTGTCTACTTACAAAACATTCTTTCTGATATTTTAATACATGGATACATCCAATAATATATATTCAATACATGAATACATCCAATTATATAAATTCAATACATGAATACATCCAATAATATAAATTCAATACATGAATACATCCAATAATCTGTTTTTAGTGAGCAAGAGTCCCTGGTCAATGCAGGTGAGCAATAAATCAGTCTGACAGCTTCTCTTCTCCAGTCGGTCGTCTAGCTGGCTTCGTGTTGGTGTGTACGTGATTTTGAATAAAAATGACACACAACAAATACAAAACATCTCGCACGTATATATAGGTAGATGAGGTAACTTTTTCTGCTTAAGGAATGCTGTTGATTGGTTCTCGGCGTGGCAAGCTGATTGGCTATATGCGGTTCCGTACCATCCGCCGTACAATCCGTGACCGAGACGAGTCGCAAAAAAACAGAGCTTATGCCTAATTTTATTCTGTTTTCCGCCATATTGGGAGACAAGATGGCCGTGACCGAGTACAGAAAAACAGGGCTTATGCCTAATTTTATTCTGTCTCGGAGACTGGTGAACGGTGCTCGTTGATTGGCTGAGGGATATTTGTATCTCGACATAGTGATTTAACTAAGAAGTGGGTTCACACACACGTTTTACGACAGTCTATCAGAGTGCACCATCAAGACAAGAGACAGGAAAGAGTCTATTAGAATGCACCATCAAGGCAAGAGACAGGAAAGAGTCTATCAGAGTGCACCATCAAGACAAGAGACAGGAAAGAGTCTATCAGAGTGCACCATCAAGACAAGAGACAGGAAAGAGTCTATCAGAGTGCACCATCAAGACAAGAGACAGGAAAGGGTCTATCAGAGTGCACCATCAAGACAAGAGACAGGAAAGAGTCTATCAGAGTGCACCATCAAGACAAGAAACAGAAGACGTTGGAGATCCATTGCAGCCGACCTTCGTTGTGGAGATGGCAGCTGATGATGATGATGAGACAGACAAGAAGAGCATAGACTGATATCGAGGCCAAACCAGCAAAATGTTTCCACCACACTAGAGTCTACTCTGAATTTTCCTATCCCCAGAGTTACGGGTTCATTCTTTTTTTTCCAGTTTCAGGTAATCTTCTTCGATCACTTTCAGGCGTCAACTTGAATAGTCAAAGAAAGCAGTGGTCAGCTTGGCGCTATTGGTATTGTCGTGGAACGAGTTGTGTAAACACACTACTTTGTTAAATCCCTATGTCGAGAGCCCAGCCAATCAACGCACAGTTGCTGAGCCGGAATAAATTACAAGAAGTTACGCCAGGAAAAAAACTTAAGCCCTGTTTTTTTCGGATGTGGGTCGTGGCAATCTTGTTCACGCAAGATGGCGGAAGAAAACTGAATAAAATTAGGCTGTACGAGCAAAAGACGAAACTGCAGGAAACCAATCAGCTTGCTCCGCCAGGAACCAACCAAAAGCTTTGCTTAAGCATTCACCTACCTATATAATCGGGCGAGATTTTATGCAAAGGCACGCAACACCGAACACGAAGCCAGAGACGACCGACTGTGTGAGAGGAGCTGTCAACCTGATTTATTGCTTGCCTGAGAGCATTGACCTGCAGCCTGCTTCGCTAAGTCGAGTCAAAATCTGGCCTGTTTAAATCTTGGAGGGTAAATATAAATTTATTATAAACTGGTAGGAAAATAGGCCTACAGCAGATACACCTGTATATATATATATATATATATATATATATATATATATATATATATATATATATATATATATATATATATATATATATATATATATATATATATATATATATATATATATATATATATTAAACATATATTGTTTTAATATGAACGTATCAGTTTACTGATTGTATCTTGAAGGAATTAGGTATAATGATTTTATTTCCTAATATGATTGAATAGACGAAAACTAATAGGACTCATACTTCAATCTATTGTCTCCTATAACTTCAGTCTATTGCTTCAGATAACTCCAAACTGAAATATAACCAAAACAGTCCTTGTTAGGACTCAATCTATTGTCTCCTATAACTCAATCTATTGTCTCCTTTAACTCAATCTATTGTCTCCTATAACTTCAGTGTTATCTCAGATAAAACCAACTGAAATATAACCAAAACAGTCCATTAGTTTATCAGAAAGAATGTTTTGCAAGTAGACACCTGTCTTGTCTCGCTATTGCTAAATCATACTGAGCCATGTTGTCATTCATCCTACATGCAGACACTGAGACACGCTCATATCATATACAATAGAAATAGGTGGGCTTGAGGACAGAAATTAGCCCCTATTTTTCCTTGTTACAGGTTTTATTCGTGTCATAAAAACTGAGATCGTGGGTCGTCAGTCCAGCTGCCTGGAACTCTGCAGGTGCATAGAGATTGCACAGAATCTACATCTTTAGTCCCCCTCAGTCTTGGGTGGGCTAAAGGAACGATCTTCAGCCGTTTTTGTGTCAACCAAACCAAGAACTTCTAAGAGATGAGTACACATTAGTACCATTTCTGTCAGCATTGTGAGCAAAAATTAGTGTCAGTGACGAGAAAGTGATTTAGCGTAGAAAGAGACAATAATAACAGCATAGCTGATAAATGTTATATACTTAATTAACAGCACAGCTGATACATTTACTATAAGTAATTAACAGCACAGCTGATATAAATTTGTTTCCTATAATTGGAAGACTTGTAATATATATATATATATAAATATGTGTGAATCATATGTAAACTTACAAATCCATTACATTCCATTCTTCAACATTCACCCTTCAGCACAAGAGTAGATAGTGTATATACTAAATAAATAATAAGGAAATTGTATTTGAACGACTTGTCAAATTTTTTAAAATTGTTAAGTGAAATCTGTTTCCTTGTTTTTTTAATATCACAGTTAGTTACACAGCGGAGGTGGCACTTTATGTCGGTCTCCTCTCTACTATTGTTTCGAGATCAGATCATTCACAGCCGTAACTAATTTGTGATACAGTAGAACTCCATTTATCCGAACCCCAATTATCCGAACATCCAATTATCCGAACACTTTTTCCAGAAAAAAAAAATCAGATGCCACAGTCACGTTAGACTAAAATTCTGAATCTTTTGATGCGGCAAACTTCAAATGTGTGCGACCAATTTGTAGAGAATGGGATGGCTAATGGTCGGTCGCTTACGTACAGGAAGTCAGTTAGATCATAAAGTCAGTTAATATCTGGTTTATCAATCCAGTGTACGTGTGCGTTCTAGGTAGAACACTGGCTAAACAGACAGTTCAACTTAAAATAATTGTGTCTGCTACTACAGCAGAATAATTTTGGTGTACAAGTATTTCTCTGTGCGATATGGCATCTTCCAGTAGGCCTAAAGCATATAAAAGGAACCGCAATGTTTTGTCAATTGAAACGAAAACAGAAAATTATCAAGAGACTAGGACAAGGTGAACTGTGTCTTCACTTGCGAGGATTTTCAATGTTGGGAAAGCTACCGTCTCTGACATCAAAAGTAACAAGGATAAAATTATGAGTTTTGCATCGAAATTTGATAGTGAAAATTGGTCGAAGAAACGTAAAACCATGAGAAATGCGAAAGATGTGAAATTGGAAGAGGCTTTGTATACAGTAGAACTCCATTTATCCGAACCCCATGGGACCGAGCATCGTTCGGATAATCAAATGTTCGGATAATTGGATTACATAATGTATCGAGTACATGTACACATATTTCTAAAAATAATTAACCATCACAAGGAAAATACACTATAAAACATATTTACATACTTGTACTGTAATAATAATACCCACACTGTATTAGATCACTGTATCACCAAAATCTTTTATTACACTGCAGTGCATGTACTAAGGAGCCGCGGTAGCATAGTGGTTAGTGCACTGGCTTCCTAGCGCAGTGGTCTATGGTTCGATCCCCAGATGAGGCGGAAAAATTTTTAGGCCACAAACGGCTCCTGGGTCGACCCAGCCCCGAATGGGTACCAGAGCTACTCTGGGAAGGTTAAGGCGGCCGGCGTGATGCCGACCACATCACCCCTCGTGTGCCGACGGTCAAGATAATATGGGCCTAACACCATATTCCCAATATGCCTCAATGGGCGTGTAACGG
This sequence comes from Oreohelix idahoensis, assembly GCA_024509875.1. Taxonomy (NCBI): domain Eukaryota; kingdom Metazoa; phylum Mollusca; class Gastropoda; order Stylommatophora; family Oreohelicidae; genus Oreohelix; species Oreohelix idahoensis. Next base: position 590,260 of record JAMPIV010002678.1, on the reverse strand, counting down.
GTTCCTTTACCTTTTTTTTTTTAGTGCATGTACTACTTGTATTAATTATTTTTGTTAAGAAAGAGAAATGTTTTCAAAATAACATTACAAACGATTCAAAACCAGGCGCAACTTACGTATATATGTACTTGCACAGATGTAGCCCACTATTTAAAATAATGAGGAATCCTCTTTTGCACCAAACTGGATAGTCTCCTTTTGGCTGCTAAGTCCCACATTCTCTTCAACAGCAGAAGCTGTGTAGGACAGCTGTCATCTTCTTGCTCGTACCAAGCCATCGCTGTTTCTAGTGCTATAAAGGCCTCTTCAGGACTTGGTCGACGTTTTGGTTTTTCTTCATAATCTACAAGTGCATCATGTACTTCTGAGGAGTCTTCATCATCGGTCACTACATGTATTTGGTTTTCTTCTTGCACAAAAGACAAAATTTCTTCATCGTTCAAAAACTGAAAACCAGAATCATTATCATCTTCTAGCCACATGTGTGCATCATCTTTGTCACAGTCCGAAAATCCGGGCATTGCTTGAAACAGTTCCACAACTTCATTTATACAATCATCATTTGTGTCCACTGCAGTAGTTTCATTTCCTCCTTTTTTCCCAAGCAATCTACTCCAAGCCTTGTTGAGATTATCTTGTGACAGGGTGGTCCAAGCATCAGCTAACATATAGCAGCAGTCTTTGATATTAAGCTTTTTGGAAAACGCCACCACACTTTCTTCATCTTCAGCCAACAATAAACGACGCAGGACTTCCTTCTTGTACATCTTTTTAAGCTTTGCTATAACACCCTGATCCATTGGTTGAATCAGTGCTGTTACATTGGGAGGCAGAAAAATTACTTTAAAATTTGCATCAACTGCATTCAATGTATCCTTCTCTGGATGAGATGGTGCATTGTCCAGTAGAAGAATTACTTTTCCAGTTTTCTTTTCTTGTTCTCTCAACCTCTTCACATTTGGGATGAACTGATTTGTATACCAATCAAGAAATATTTCACTATTCATCCAAGCACTCTTCTGTGCTTTGTAACACAATGGGAGACATGTCACATTCTTTAAACAACGTGGTTTTTTGGCTTTGCCGATCATTAGCACCGGTAAACGATGACTTCCACTGGCATTAGCGGCTACCAAAATTGTTACTCTCTCTTTGCACTTTTTAAACCCAGGGGCAGCTGCTTCGCGCTGAGATGCAAGTGATTTTTGAGGCAATGATTTCCAGTATAAGCCAGTCTCATCGGCATTATACACATCATCGAGTGAATAATCTTCTTCTTCCAAAAAAGCCAAGAATGTTTCTTTAAAATTTTTAGCGGCAGTTGCATCGCTAGATAAAGATTCCCCTTGAATCTCCAATTCTCGTATGCCATGACGAGATTTAAAGTTTCTTAACCATCCCTGGCTAGCCTTAAAGTCAGGAGGACCGTCAAGTTGATTGTTGAACTGAAGTGCCTTTTCACACAACAGAGAACCAGAGATAGGTTCCCCTTTGCTTCTTCTTTGCACAAACCATATATACAAAGCCTCTTCCAATTTCACATCTTTCGCATTTCTCATGGTTTTACGTTTCTTCGACCAATTTTCACTATCAAATTTCGATGCAAAACTCATAATTTTATCCTTGTTACTTTTGATGTCAGAGACGGTAGCTTTCCCAACATTAAAAATCCTCGCAAGTGAAGACACAGTTTCACCTTGTCCTAGTCTCTTGATAATTTTCTGTTTTCGTTTCAATTGACAAAACATTGCGGTTCCTTTTATATGCTTTAGGCCTACTGGAAGATGCCATATCGCACAGAGAAATACTTGTACACCAAAATTATTCTGCTGTAGTAGCAGACACAATTATTTTAAGTTGAACTGTCTGTTTAGCCAGTGTTCTACCTAGAACGCACACGTACACTGGATTGATAAACCAGATATTAACTGACTTTATGATCTAACTGACTTCCTGTACGTAAGCGACCGACCATTAGCCATCCCATTCTCTACAAATTGGTCGCACACATTTGAAGTTTGCCGCATCAAAAGATTCAGAATTTTAGTCTAACGTGACTGTGGCATCTGATTTTTTTTTTTCTGGAAAAAGTGTTCGGATAATTGGATGTTCGGATAATTGGGGTTCGGATAAATGGAGTTCTACTGTATATGGTTTGTGCAAAGAAGAAGCAAAGGGGAACCTATCTCTGGTTCTCTGTTGTGTGAAAAGGCACTTCAGTTCAACAATCAACTTGACGGTCCTCCTGACTTTAAGGCTAGCCAGGGATGGTTAAGAAACTTTAAATCTCGTCATGGCATACGAGAATTGGAGATTCAAGGGGAATCTTTATCTAGCGATGCAACTGCCGCTAAAAATTTTAAAGAAACATTCTTGGCTTTTTTGGAAGAAGAAGATTATTCACTCGATGATGTGTATAATGCCGATGAGACTGGCTTATACTGGAAATCATTGCCTCAAAAATCACTTGCATCTCAGCGCGAAGCAGCTGCCCCTGGGTTTAAAAAGTGCAAAGAGAGAGTAACAATTTTGGTAGCCGCTAATGCCAGTGGAAGTCATCGTTTACCGGTGCTAATGATCGGCAAAGCCAAAAAACCACGTTGTTTAAAGAATGTGACATGTCTCCCATTGTGTTACAAAGCACAGAAGAGTGCTTGGATGAATAGTGAAATATTTCTTGATTGGTATACAAATCAGTTCATCCCAAATGTGAAGAGGTTGAGAGAACAAGAAAAGAAAACTGGAAAAGTAATTCTTCTACTGGACAATGCACCATCTCATCCAGAGAAGGATACATTGAATGCAGTTGATGCAAATTTTAAAGTAATTTTTTCTGCCTCCCAATGTAACAGCACTGATTCAACCAATGGATCAGGGTGTTATAGCAAAGCTTAAAAAGATGTACAAGAAGGAAGTCCTGCGTCGTTTATTGTTGGCTGAAGATGAAGAAAGTGTGGTGGCGTTTTCCAAAAAGCTTAATATCAAAGACTGCTGCTATATGTTAGCTGATGCTTGGACCACCCTGTCACAAGATAATCTCAACAAGGCTTGGAGTAGATTGCTTGGGAAAAAAGGAGGAAATGAAACTACTGCAGTGGACACAAATGATGATTGTATAAATGAAGTTGTGGAACTGTTTCAAGCAATGCCCGGATTTTCGGACTGTGACAAAGATGATGCACACATGTGGCTAGAAGATGATAATGATTCTGGTTTTCAGTTTTTGAATGACGAAGAAATTTTGTCTTTTGTGCAAGAAGAAAACCAAATACATGTAGTGACCGATGATGAAGACTCCTCAGAAGTACATGATGCACTTGTAGATTATGAAGAAAAAACCAAAACGTCGACCAAGTCCTGAAGAGGCCTTTATAGCACTAGAAACAGCGATGGCTTGGTACGAGCAAGAAGATGACAGCTGTCCTACACAGCTTCTGCTGTTGAAGAGAATGTGGGACTTAGCAGCCAAAAGGAGACTATCCAGTTTGGTGCAAAAGAGGATTCCTCATTATTTTAAATAGTGGGCTACATCTGTGCAAGTACATATATACGTAAGTTGCGCCTGGTTTTGAATCGTTTGTAATGTTATTTTGAAAACATTTCTCTTTCTTAACAAAAATAATTAATACAAGTAGTACATGCACTGCAGTGTAATAAAAGATTTTGGTGATACAGTGATCTAATACAGTGTGGGTATTATTATTACAGTACAAGTATGTAAATATGTTTTATAGTGTATTTTCCTTGTGATGGTTAATTATTTTTAGAAATATGTGTACATGTACTCGATACATTATGTAATCCAATTATCCGAACATTTGATTATCCGAACGATGCTCGGTCCCATGGGGTTCGGATAAATGGAGTTCTACTGTACCAGTAGTTCTCTCAGACACTGGGACTTCACCATTTTCTGCAGAAATTCTATTTCTGTAATTGTCAGTATATACTGATCTTAGAGCCAAATAAAAACCTCACGCCACAGGTATCTCCGTAGAGTTTTTTTTTTTTTTTTCACGAATGGTATAGTGATGGCCATATGCGCTTTTTATGTTCCTCATATGTTGGACATCTTTGAAGTAGATGTTCAGCAGTCATTTTATCGGTGCCACAGTTGCACTCATCTTTAGCTTGTTGAATAGATGGTATCACAATCTGTTTTAGCCTGTGCCAGGTAATCGAATGTGCTCGTCTTTTTTTAGATGCCTTGTGTCTCCATGAAGGGAGTTAATGATGGAGATGTTTGGCGCTAGCAGTTGCTACCACAGTTCTGCTAGTGCCAGGCAATGGAGAAAGTGGCGTTCTTCTGTTTCTTCCTCTCGCCTGCTGCAGTGATTGCACTATGATGTATGGTCTGAGGTCACGATGTGCATAATTATGTTGAGGAGTAAGTGTCTTGTTCGCAACCTGAAAACTGTGCTCTGATCTCCGAGGTTAAGGTTGTCACGAGATTCTATATTGATCTTCTACATCTTCTTCAAGTACCATGCTAACTGGTTTAGGTGGTCATTTATCTCCACAGCCTTGTATCCCTATCATTGTTTACCTTAATGTATGTCTCCAGTTCTCTTCTCTATCTGTTATTTGGTCTCTCTCTCTATCGCTCTTAATTTCATGATGTCTACCTGTGCAGTATCTTATCTCTCTCTCTGTCGTAGTATTTTTCTTTTTCCTTCAGCCCTTCCTGTTGTTCCAATATAGTCTAGCTTCCTCATCTCATAACATGTCGAATTCCAATAAAATAGACTGTTTCCTTCGAACATGAGTAATACGCTTCCTGTGGTTATCGGCCTCTTTAGAGACACTTACATTACTGAACACGGATATTGAGAATGCTACTGATGAAATGCTTAAAAATTACTAAATTACAGAATACTTGATTTTTTTTTCCATTATCATTGGATGGTGGAAGTAAATGACTCGGCTCATGGTAGTATCTTTATAGATGATCATGTTCTCTAGATTTCAAGCATATATCCAACCAGTCTTATGATGAGACAGTCTTGTCACTTGGATTACTTGGCTTCCAATCTCTAGAGCAGTGGTTCTTAACCAGGGTGCATGCTCCCCTGGGGGGTACAAGAAGCTCTTCCTGGGGGAGCGAGACGTTATGATAAAAAATATCACTTATTGTACAGTTGCGACAACCCACAAGTAAACGATTATTTGTCATGTTGTAATATCATAAATCTAAAGAACACTATAAATTAATATTGCAGCAAAATGTTTTACAAGAACAAACATAATTATATTATATTGCATTTGCATGTACGCATGTGGGCAAAAATAAGTTTGATTTAAACCTTGCTCAACCAAACGGCATATTCAAATGGAGTTCAAACAAATGACATTTGACGATTTCTGGTGTGCTCAACTAGAACCATTTCCACAACTAGCAAAGATAGCACAAGAATGTCTTGTGCCATTTCCTACAACGTACTTGTGTGAGATGTGATTTTCTTTTCTTGTAAATATAAAAAAAAGGTCAGAAATCGTCTAGATGCGAGCGGTGATATGCGTATGGCTATTTCAAACAAAGGGCCCCGTTTCAAAAATATAACTGAAAGTAAGCAGCAGAACACTCACACACACACACACACACAAAAGTCTTTAAGAATTGATAATTATATAGTTTAATAACGTTAATTTTATATAAATAGACGTGTTGAAGTAACAAGAAGAGACATGGTCCGCAACTAGACGATACGTCAAGGCCTTGTCACAGATGGAAATAGTGCAGCAGTGATCATCCACTTTTGCCCCTCCCCATCTAGTTTATTTTTTTGCTACAGGAACGAAGGATTCACTAGTGATATTAACACGTGAGCCGTTTGGAAATTAAGCACGGTGGAACAGAGAAAGCGCGGAGAATGGCGAAATAGATTCTTTGATCAGGGGCAATGTTAAGTCTGAGACGGACCTTGGATTGTAAAACTTTCAGGGGAATTAATTGCGTAGCTGATATTCGGCAAGGCGGAGATGATGAAAGTCAAGCCAGAGAGGTTGTCGGCAGCAGAGGTGGTAAAATTACCTTTGATTCAAGAATCGAACGGCAAATGGGCTCGGGTCTGGCAGTAGGTGTGACTTTTGCATTAAAGAACGATTGAACGGAATTTACAAATATATACCATGTCTCTCCGATAGCCATGATCAGTTGTTCAGAAATCTATCTGAAATTCACTAGCTCGATATCTTGGATTTCTCGTACAGAGTGAAAATTATTAGATTTTCGTGGAGTGTTTCATTTTTCTGATTGCGGTAATTTATATACTAGCCTTTAAGTGATTTAGTGTGTTTAAAGTTTTCATTATAGTTCACTGAGATTTTCTGTGCTTATTAAATAACTTATAGCTAAATCTTTTTCAACCGTAAAGTAAATTTAATTACTCGCTATTTCCCAGTAAGAGATGTTTTAAATGGACTATTTCTTACATTAAATAACTGTCTACTGACGGTATATATTATTTACTTCTATCCATTTTACGTAATTTTTTTAATGACTAGTGTTCATATCAAGCGTTAAAAACGATAGGATAAGCTAGACACGTGTGTTTTAAATCTAATTTATAACGGAGTGGTGAAGAGGTCCTATTTTAACACGTGTTAGATATGATGTTGATAATTTGGTTAAATGTTTATATTTTCTTTCCTAAAATCTAGGCAGATCAACCTGAGTACTAGCGGCTTTTTTTATGGCCATTTGAACTTATTATCATACGAACTTATAATATTATAAGCATCCAAGGATAGGTAATATTGATGAGCTTCTTGATGTGACCTGTGTGGTCCAATTTTTCTCATTTTTATGAAAGAAACCAGAACAGAACCATTAATTTATAATATTAACTGGACCAGAACTATTACCAGATTTACTTATATCAATCTCATCAGCCAGCTGTGGCGAAATATATTGTCAGCAACATTTGTGTAACTTAACTTAGCGTCTCAGCCACCTGAGGCTAAACAACATAGGAACTATATATATGTTCTATTCATCCTACGTCAGCGATCACCACGCATGAACCTTACTCAAACCAACTGAAGGCATAGATAACTTATTGTATCCAGGACAAATTAAATCACCGACTCTAGCGACTCCCGTTAAATTTGCAGTCAGCAACTACGGCGAGTCTGGGTTGGATTTGGCAAAACTTAAATATGACACTAAATAGTCTTATTACTTATTAGTGTATTTCCTTGGAATGCCTGCGACAACTACTGGGGTAAGCAAAAGTCTGAAAGGGGCCACTGAATGGGTGTGAATTGAATGAATGGAGAAAGAAACTTATGTCTTTTGTTAACATCATATACTTATGTGGTTTCTTCTTTCTTTCGTTCTTTATCTCGCTAATCTGCGCAGTCACGGGATAGATTACATTAGGAACCTATTCTTTTCCCATACTGACTATTTCATTACTTATTGTTAACTTTTGATCTTTTGGATTAATTAACCTCTGTTGGGATCGTCTTTTCTTTTCCTTTACCAGAGGAGGAGAACCTATTTGATTAATTTCTTCTTTTGCAATTTTGTCTGTAGACCATGATCTAGTAATGTATATGCTTATTGTTGTGATCGTCTATTGATAATAAACTTTATTAAACCTTTAGTTATCGTGTCGGTCAACCCCCTATCCATTATATGTTATTCATAGTTTGTTTTCACGTTCGTGCGTATTTGTCACAGAATTGTGTGCATGTGAGTGCAGTGTAACTCGTATTTCCGTGCAAGGAGAGAACGTGCGTCTGATTTAAATATCGTCGTCCAGATAGGCTGGATTAGATAAATTATTCTATCCAGAGACTGTCCTTTCTATTTGTGGTGGGTTTTGATGTTATGAATTGTTGTTATGTATTATTATTGTATTAAATGAGATCAGCTATGAAGGTCTCTGAATTTAACAACTAGTATTGTAAACTTTTCAGAGTACCTTTCCACTAAAACCCTTTTGATCTCATTCAAAATTAATCTATATTATTATTATAATGACTTCGTGTAGTGTCTAGGGTTATGAATGTAGAGTGTAGGGTGCAATAACCAACTAACATACAAACAAATAGTTTATTATCCACAACAACCAACAGTATTACAACAATAACATACAAACGACACTTTAAAAGGCTATATTATTTAAGACAGTGGTTGAAATTTGTGTAAATAGAATTTTTTACAATTTATTATCCTGATTCTAATTTATTTTGAACCAGGACTGACAATCAAAAGTGAAATCAAAAGAATCATTTACAACAGTCCAATAACACAGTAGATCTTCTGTCCATACATACAATATTATTCTAATATAAGTGTGTAGTTGTATTCTTCTACTTTGAGGTAATACTGGTATCAACAATAGGTTGTTGGTTATAATCACTCCCTTTAAGTTATGTCTGTTTTCGTTTGTCACTTGTGGAAATATTAATAACTATTCACAGTTTTCTTCCCTATCACTTTCTAGTTCTTTTAAGTTGAGCTGCCAGGTGCCGAACAAGAACTTAACTTGGCAGGAGAATACAGGTAGATCGTTTCCTCTGCTCGCTTGACAATCTGTTCCACCTGTTTGATAGGCAATGGCCACTAGCATGGGCTCGAAGTATACAGACAGAGTCCTGAATCGAGCAGTTCTCAAGCGTTTGGTACTACATTAACGTCAGTACCCAGGACCCTGAAATGTGAAGGTTATGCATCCTTCTTTATACCTAGTATACAATACTATTCCACATTTAAGTACAGGTACATCACAAACAAACGAAAAGGGTCATAGCTTTATACCAACCTATGCCACCATTATCTTTTGATGTGACAATGTACACCAGTATTCCTCTCCCCTAATAGTTACAACGCCACTGCAATTCCAGCTGTAATCTTTTCCATACAATAGGATAGGGGTTATGCTCCTTGATGACAATCATACATATTTTCTTGTAGTCTAACACCTCTCTGATAGTCTACCACATGGTGGATCAATCTCTAGGCTCTGCCTAAGTTTGCTACAGACCCACTTACTTATAGTCATACATTATTATCTCACATTCAATTTTTATTTTAGATACATGTTAATAAAGTCAATCTTACCACATTTATTCAATGAAATACACAAGTGAACGATGACTGGCACACTTTCGATCTACCGTTCTGTCCAGGCTTTTGAGAAATATTGTTTACACAGCACAAGCCTGCTCTCATCGCTCCTTGGCAAAATTTTGTTATAAAATGGCGTCCTCACCTAAAGCTTTTCCCCCAATATCAACTACTCTGGCCAATGATTATCCTTATTTCACTTGTAAACAAAGTCGTTCAAAAATACAATTCAACTTTCTACTACGTTACTCGGGTAATATATGTTTAGTACGAGGTCGGCCAATAATATTTCGCCTCACTTCAAATTCCACCCAATCCCCTTCATCGTACTATCTTAGCCTATCTTTCACCTAATTTTTTCCCCCAAAAAATATGCTATCCAATCTAAGCAGATATGACTTGACCTGACAGTATCTCCGCTTCTCTATGTATTATCCCCAATATTTGATTATCTAATGGACTATTTAGATAACTAACTACATATTCTTAGTCAGCAAGTCTTCAGGTACACGAATATATGATTTTTATGGGGCTAAGCGGCTTGGTTCGAAATTCTATATTTTTTTCCATGTTGTTGATTTTTAAACTACCTCTCGTTCAATTCTTTTCTCATGTACTTTCAAGCTAATTACGAGAGTTTATGTCATTCGCAATAAGAGCTAAGCGTGTTTTCATGATCGTAGTGTCCACTTTTTCTAACTTTTTCATCGTAATTTGAAAAACCGCCTAAGGCAATACTAGCAAGTAGTGTTATTTTTAGAACAATGTGAGACGTGATTTGCGTTGGGTTTTCTCCGTTTCTCCTCCCCTCTACAATGTATTTAGGCAAATACTTAGTTGACCTAGGGAAGTGGAACGTTTGTGTCAATGACGAATTTGAAAATTAGGGTACCCTTTTTGTTCGGCCATTGCGTTATCAAATAATACGCTGAAGGCGTATGCGACAACTTACGATTCTCGCCGAAAATTTTTAGTACTTTCTTATCTTTGACTTTATGCACTATACTGTTATAATCTAATTTAGATAGTGTATTTAGAAGCTTACCACACTCTTACACGATCACCTCGTGATAAAACTACTTCTTACCCCTTACTTTCACATTGTCATCACTATCACCTCTGCTCAGACAGGACTATAAACATCTATTACCTATCTGATAAAATCTACGACAGGCCTAAAAACCCAACCCCTGCAGACCCAAGTAGAACAGTCCCAACTAAGATGGTGTTGCGTGATAAATTCTCGCAACATCGTTTTATTTCAATATCTGTTTTATAACGCAAGGGCAACAACTGCTTGTAATTTATAGTCACTTTTCTCGGTAAGCATTTGTCTTCTCGCGTTGGTATCGAATGCAGTTAAGTTTGAGCTGTGGTCATTTTTGCGCTGGACTGCGCATGACTTGTCTTGTTGTTTGTCGATCGGTTTCCGCCCACCACTAGTGGGAGTGAGCGATTTGGAATGGCGAAAGAGATGCCTCGTTGAAGAGGGGATCTCCGCTATTTTTTTGTTCTGTCAGGGATGTGTAGTCCTCTTATGGATATTTCGTTTAGTCGAGATAATACCTCTAGTGTTTTCCCACATGTCGGGAGGCGTGATATTTCTGTGTATTTCATGAAAGCAAGGTAAATTGACTTTTTCATTAACTCTATCGATTTTGGGTCGTGAGCGATTTCGATTCATAGCCTGTCTCCGAAAGTCGTCGTCACGAGATGTTCTTTCCCAGCTCACATGTCGCTGCATTGTACTGCATCGGTTGATGCATGTACCAAGGACCATTACTTGCTACTTTGTTAAATGAACTAGGTTTAGAAAACCTTTATTATCTAGAGGATATTTTTGAGGACATTATTTATACTTCGGCAGACGTGTCTGTCTTGCTGAAGTCAAACTAAGGAGAGTGAACTGATCTCATACATCTGGTTATCTCCTGGCTGTTATAGAAAAGGATGGAGTTTTCCACCTGACTACATTTACAGCACTTTGAAATATAACATGCATCTGACTCATCATTGTAATGCTGTTTACCGTCTATTGCTGTATTGAATGTTGCTGTGATAATGACTGTTTGATGTGCCTACACATTTGCGTAACCATTTTGTCACTGTGGCGTCCACAATAAATAATGAAGAAAAATGTCAACGGCTGTTTCAAGACTCATTGACTTTATACGTCGTGAGTTTACTGACGTCCTATGTGGATTGCCCTGTTATTGTTGTATGAACATTGTTTTGACTGAACACATCTACACACTACACAAAACCAGACATGCGGATGCCATCCATCATCATATGGCATCACGCATCATTTGGTGGCCATAAGCTGGTTTGATTCTGGTACTAGCAAACACGGGGTCCCTTACCCACTTCATTTTCAACAAGAATTCATCAGCATCCTTCAATAAATTAACATTCTTCAATACAGTCAACATCTTCAAAATTTTCAAAGTACTCGGCGTTGCCCGGTAAAAGTCAAAATTTCAACTTTTTGACGGAAACAAGAATTTGACAGTACCCGGCGTTGTTACATGTTGCCGGATAACTCGGACTGCTGTTATCTTTTACGCAAGTCAAGCAAGTTGCTGCTGTCAAGGTTCCAGTGCTGTCGTTTTTTGAGAAGGTCAAGTGCCGGTTGAAACGGGTTGTTTTCTGAAGAAGGCCAAGTACCGATTTCCATCAACTTACTTTTGGATTAGAAGGTCAAGTGCCGAAACAACTCAACACACAGTATGTCAGAAGCTCTTGTACCATCGTGTTAGCAGTGGAAGCAGTTCAGATGTGCCATCATCGTTGGAGCTTCGCTCTTTAGGACGTTGATTGACATCCGTTTTTCTGCTGTTCTACGATTGAAAGCCTTTAAGTTAAGTGGCCTGTTTGTATGTAAACTGTGCCCTTATACTTCTGCTGAGTCTTCTGTGTATCATCTCATTCTATATGTTATATGTTTATATGTTATTCGTATATTTATATGTTTATATTTCAGCGGGTTCTCGGTTGGGTGGTGTCTCCGTTAGATTATGCCACGTCATAGAGGTCGTCTATTGTGAGCGTTTTCTGTAGGGTTTGCAAATTTCCGATACTGGAATTTGCTAAGCGACTTCTGTTGCTATTTATGTTAGCTGTGATGACATGTTTTAATATTGTTTTCGTTATTATTTCACATTCTTTAGTTTTGTTGTGATTTGTTTGTATTTGTTAGCCTACTCTTGTCTATAATTTAGTTTCATACAACATTTTTGTTTATACACTGTGGTGTCATGTATTTTGTTTAATTCTATCGCAGATATCGTCACATTTTTTGTGATATTTCATTAATTTCTGCTTTATTTTTAGTTGATTTCTGCGAAAGTTTTTGTATTGTTGCTGATCTTTGTTATTGTTTACATTGTTATTGTTTACATTGTTTGTATTGTTTACATTTTCAATGTTTACATTCTGCATGTGTTTACATAGTCATTGTTTACAGTTATAGTAATTAGTTAATGGGCTATGCTAATGCACTGTTACTACTACACTGATGATAAATGAATGATGAATAGTGTCGTGCACTATTGAATGAGAAGTGCACTTATGATCAAGAATTGAGTGCTGATATTTCATATACAAGTTCTTTGATTGGAGACTTGTTTCCCACAGAGACTGGGATAATATAATGTGATGTGAATATACAAGTGCTTAATTAAGACTTGTTACACTTAGGTTTGAAATAAATTAGTTAATTATTTCAGGTTTTGGACTCATATGTTAGACAACATGTCTACATTTGAGCACTTTATTGAGCAGGGTAAATTGCTTGGCAAGACTGGTGATAAGTTAGAAGAATTTGCAACTGCTCGATATGATAAAGCAATGGAAGCTGAACAAAAGAAACTGCAGATGGAAGCTGAACAAAAAGAAACTGCAGATGCAGGTGGATGAAAAGAGATTCCAAATGGAAATGGAAAAACAAAAAGGGAATCAGAAGCTGAGGAAAGAAAGCTACAGCTAGAGGCTGAAAATAAAAGACTTGAAAAAGAAGCTGAAAATAAAAGACTTGAAAAAGAAGCTGAAAATGAAAGACTTCAAATGCAGGCTCAAGCTGAAGAAAGGAAGTTACAAAGAGAGTCTGATGAGAGGAAAGCAAAAATGGAACATGAAGAAAAACTCTTAGCTTTAGAGTTGGAGAAATTGAAATTGACGAGCATGAGTAATGGTAATGATTCAAACAAGGGTTCATCTTCTGGTAAGGCTAATAATGATACTTTTAAGATTAAGTTACCAACATTTAGTCCTTCCAGTGATGACATAATGTTCTATCTGGACAGATTTGAACAAGCATGTACAGCTCATAACATAGACAAAGCAAAATATGTTTATCAGTTATCAGGGATACTGACAGGTAAAGCTCTAAGTGTATTAAATATGGTGGATGAACCTGACAAGAACAATTATGAGGTTGTCAGGGCCGCTTTGTTAAAGAAATATCAGCTTAACGAAGACGGCTATCGTCTACAATTTAAAAACATGTTACCTGAAAATGGAGTTGAATTCTCCGAGTTTATTGCAAGAATACGCATTACTTTCTCACGATGGGTTGAACTATCTAAGACGGAAAAAACTTATGAAGGACTTATGGACTTAATACTTAGAGACAAAGTCATGTCGTCTGTCAATGAGTCTTTCCTTGCTTTCCTCATGAACGTAAACCTAAAACAATAAAAGAAATGGAAGATTTCTGTTGCCAATACGTAACTGCGCACCCACACATAACCATGGGTAACTCTAAGGTGAAAGAAGGTTTACCAGTTGCTTCGGCAGCTCCGTATGGTCAAAACTTTGCTCGTAGATCCCAACAAAATTTTGATAGAAAGGGCAGCGGTAATTTCTGTCAAAATCATGGAAACCAATTTCATGGTGATTCTTCTTCGAAGAATTGGAGACAACCTGATAGTACTCGTTACTATCACCCTAATAATTATAGGCATTTCAAAAGAGGATATGGTAATAGAGGTTATTCCTGCCGAAGACCTCAGAACCAAACAAATAGATGTTCGCATCAATGTGAACATGATAGTAATCGTGGAAACTGGAATTCGAACCAGTAAAACAATTACAATAGAGACAATAATAACTGCAGAGATAATAATAACTCTGATAACTTCAGAGGTAATAATAGTCGGGGTAGATCTCAACACAAAAAAAGAGATATCAGCAGGCTAATGCTGTACAACAGGAAACTGAGGGAGCCTGTAATCATGTTGTTGATAATAAAAACTTTGACGCTGTCACTAGTTCTGCTTTTGACTTTGAGAGAGCAAACAAATGCCCCCAATGCAGTACTTTATTCGAACCGGGTACCATAACTACTTTGAGTTGTGGTCACCCACTTCCCGCTCTTCCTGCTGCTGTTGCGCATGACGGGAGGGGTTCTTTAATTCTACATAAGGGTCTTGTTAATGATACTCCGGTCTCACTACTTTTCGATTCCGGATGCACCACTATTGGTGTTAGACAATCGCTTGTAGATCCATCTTGTGCTACAGGAAGGGTTATCAAATGTGACACATTTGGCGGCACTCTAGAAAAATATCCTACTGCTGTAATTCGCATTGCCACTCCTTTCTTTACTGCAGATTGCTGCTTGGGAAGATAATAACATGCAAGCTACAAATGCAGTAGTTACAAGAGCACAAGCTCTACAAACACCCGAAACTTCACTGAATAGTGATAATGAAGTTGATAGCCAAGATAGTCACTTAGTAATTACTCGTGACTCTTTCATAAAATTGCAAGAAGAAGATCCTTCTTTAAAAAAATTCTTCGTTCTTGCGAAGAAAGGTGATCCGAATCAGGATACAAATAGAAAATCTTGGATTGCAATGAGAAACGGCGTACTTGTACGTATGGTACAAGATTCGACTACGTCGGCACATTCGCAAATTCTTGTTCCCAAGAGCATGAGAGTCCAAATATTACAACATGCTCATGACTCGCAATGTGCTGGACATATGGGTTTTTGCCCGTACGAAGTCGAGAGTCCTTGCGGCTTTCTTTTGGCCTTTTGTCAATAAGGACATTCGTATTTACTGCCGATCATGCAAGGTATGTCAGGAGGTCAAATCTAGAGGACCACGACATGCTGCGCCTATCCAGGCTGCTGACATTCCTATTCGGCCGTTTCAGAAAATGGCCATAGATATTATTGGCCCTTTTAAGGTCAAGTCGGCCAGAGGACATCAGTTTATCCTTACATGTGTCGATATGTGCACACGTTGGCCAGAGGCTATTCCTCTTAAGAGCATATCTACTACAGATATCGCAGATGCTCTTTGGTTGATATTTTCTCGCTTGGGGTTCCCCAGAGAACTTCTGTCAGACTATGGCACTCACTTCATATCTGACACTATGTCGCAGGTAAGGTCTAGCTTTTATATTTATCGATCTCAAAGTAGGTTCTACCATCCTATGTCAAATGGGCTAGTTGAGCGTCTGAATAGAACGCTCAAGACTTTGCTTGGTAAGATAACTGAAGATCATCCTCAAGATTGGGACAGGGTTTTACCCGCGGCTCTCTTTGCCTATAGAGAAGTCCCTAATGAACACACAGGATTTTCTCCCTTCGAACTTGTCTTTGGCGCGCGTCCACGCGGCCCTATGTCTTATTACACGATCTCATCACTGCCGATGATATTAGCGATGAAACTCAATCCTCATATGAGTATGTCATTGCTCTTAGACAAAAGATCATTGAGGCATGTAAGCTAGCAACTGCTTCATCAGAAATTGCGAAAGAGAAGGCAAGGCAGTTTGCTAACAAGAATAGATGTCTACGACAACTTTGTCCAGGTGACAAAGCATTCGTCCTACTCCCCAGTAGGGAAAATAGACTTCTTATTGCATGGAAAGGTCCGTATGCAATAGTCTCTCGGATTTCCGATGTTGACTATGTGGTCGATATTGATGGAAAGCATAAAACTTTCCACATAAACATGCTTTCGGAATTTCACGAACGTCCGGACTATTTGCTGCCTATTTTCCAGGCAACGGATGATGCTCCTGCACCTCACGGTCATTATTCATCCCTGTCTGTCATTCAGGATGAGGAAGCTACCTTCTCTGATGTCAACCTTCCCCTTCCAGTGGTTCCATTACATTCCACGGAATCTTGGAAAAACGTGTCTGTTTCTCCTAATCTTTCTGGTGACGAACATCGACAAGTCTCGTCGATGTTACAAACATTTCAGGATGTTCTCACTGACATTCCTGGACACACAGATGTCATAGAACATGACATAATTCTTACCGACAATAATCCAATTAGGGTTAGGCCGTATCCTATTCCTGTACACTTTCAGTCGCAAGTGGAAAAGGAATTGGATGAAATGATTCAATTAAATATAATTGAACCATCGACTTCACCATATTCTTCTTCCATGGTTATTGTCCGGAAGAAGGATAAGAACATACGAATTTGCGTTGATTATCGCAAATTGAATCAGGTCACAAAGTTCGACGCTGAACCGATGCCTTTGTTAGAAGATCTACTGATTAGACTTTCTAATTCTAGATTCTTCACTAAACTTGACTTGTCTAAAGGTTATTGGCAAGTGCCTTTAGCAGAGCATGCCAAACCTCTTACTGCTTTTTCTACACCTAGGGGTCTATTTCAATGGAATGTTATGCCTTTTGGTCTCATGAACGCCCCTGCCACTTTCGTTCGCATGATGCGGCGAATTCTGTCACATCGTTCGGATGTCATCGCATACTTAGATGACATCTGTCTCTTCAGTGATACCTGGGAAGATCACTATTTAGGGTTATATGACTTACTGTCCACTCTACGTGAGAATAATTTGACAGCAAAACCTTCTAAAGCTTTTGTTGGTTTTGGTGAAATCTCTTTCCTGGGTCATCGTGTTGGTCATGGTCTCTTGAAGACAGAAGACCACAATACTTCCAAAATACTGAACATCTCTTTTCCTAAAACGAAGAAACAAGTTAGGAGTCTCTTAGGTTTAATTCAATTTTATGGGAGATTTATTCCAAATTTATCTTCGATCATGGCACCTCTATCAACATTGTTGAAGAAAGGTTCGCCTAATCTGGTCCGTTGGTCTGAAGAATGCCAATCTTCACTAGACCAAATCAAGAATATATTTTCTTCTCCTCCCATCTTAAGATTACCTACTCTTGATAGGACTTTTGTTCTTCGGAGTGATGCTTCATCCACTGGGATTGGAGCAGCACTGATGCAAGAATATGCAAATACTCTGCATCCTGTTATGTACATTTCTAGAAAACTAAATGCGGCAGAGAGGAACTACTCGGTTTTAGACCGTGAGTTGTTAGCGATGGTTTGGTCAATTCTAAAGCTACAAAGATTCCTCCTGGGCGCACATTTGATTCTAGAGACTGATCAGAAAGCTCTTACAGCTATTCAGACTAAGAATTTGAATAGTTCGAGATCCACTCGATATGCTATAGCTCTTCAACCTTTTCACTTCACGGTACGAGCTATCCGTGGTGCGGATAATGTGATGGCTGACATTTTGTCTAGATGCCCACATGACTCCAACTAATACTTCTGTCCTATATTTCTATATATTACAGAGTCATAACACACCTATATTTCTACAATAGATTAGCACATCTGTACTTACTTTATATGTACACACTATCGTGCTTTGTTGTCATCTTCTTCTGTTCGTTTTTTTAAAATGATAGAGGAGGACTGAGTAGTTAATATAAGGGCCGTTAGTTTACTAAACAGCCACAATTATTAATAATGTATTGTACCTTATGAAGCATATTAGTTATTAATTAGCATTATATTGCTTGTACTTTCTCAGAATGTCATTGTTGAGCTGAGGACTTACCTTACGAGTTCTAGATTGTGTACTTACCCTCGGAATACCAGAGCATATGTCCTGGATCGTCATGTAGTTTAACTTTACTATGTACTTATGTCATTACATGTCAAAGAATGTACTATTTAAATTTTCCTATCAGATTTGTACATCCATTTTTAAAGACAATATTAGAGTATGCTGTTTAATGATGATTATAGTAACTTGCATACGTATATTGTGTTTACATGCTAACGTGATGTGTGTTGGTGACACCTCCCCGATGTGAATATTTTTTGAGACATATTTATTTTTCTGTTGAGGTATATCCTCACCAGACACTCTATAATTAGCCTATTGTTTGGCAATTTACTTAATTATCAGCGCATAATTCGTGCGTTTTGAGCCGCTTATCGCTTGCTCTTTGATATTGAAAAAAAAATATGTTCCACATTTTTTTTTTATCGGGAGGAGGTGGTGATATGTTGCGTGATAAATTCTCGCAACATCGTTTTATTTCAATATCTGTTTTATAACGCAAGGGCAACAACTGCTTGTAATTTATAGTCACTTTTCTCGGTAAGCATTTGTCTTCTCGCGTTGGTATCGAATGCAGTTAAGTTTGAGCTGTGGTCATTTTTGCGCTGGACTGCGCATGACTTGTCTTGTTGTTTGTCGATCGGTTTCCGCCCACCACTAGTGGAGTGAGCGATTTGGAATGGCGAAAGAGATGCCTCGTTGAAGAGGGGATCTCCGCTATTTTTTGTTCTGTCAGGGATGTGTAGTCCTCTTATGGATATTTCGTTTAGTCGAGATAATACCTCTAGTGTTTTCCCACATGTCGGGAGGCGTGATATTTCTGTGTATTTCATGAAAGCAAGGTAAATTGACTTTTTCATTAACTCTATCGATTTTGGGTCGTGAGCGATTTCGATTCATAGCCTGTCTCCGAAAGTCGTCGTCACGAGATGTTCTTTCCCAGCTCACATGTCGCTGCATTGTACTGCATCGGTTGATGCATGTCCCAAGGACCATTACTTGCTACTTTGTTAAATGAACTAGGTTTAGAAAACCTTTATTATCTAGAGGATATTTTTGAGGACATTATTTATACTTCGGCAGACGTGTCTGTCTTGCTGAAGTCAAACTAAGGAGAGTGAACTGATCTCATACATCTGGTTATCTCCTGGCTGTTATAGAAAAGGATGGAGTTTTTTCACCTGACTACATTTACAGCACTTTGAAATATAACATGCATCTGACTCATCATTGTAATGCTGTTTACCGTCTATTGCTGTATTGAATGTTGCTGTGATAATGACTGTTTGATGTGCCTACACATTTGCGTAACCATTTTGTCACTGTGGCGTCCACAATAAATAATGAAGAAAAACGTCAACGGCTGTTTCAAGACTCATTGACTTTATACGTCGTGAGTTTACTGACGTCCTATGTGGATTGCCCTGTTATTGTTGTATGAACATTGTTTTGACTGAACACATCTACACACTACACAAAACCAGACATGCGGATGCCATCCATCATCATATGGCATCACGCATCATTTGGTTTAGCCATGTCTGCAGAATGGGAGAAGATCGGCTGCTACTGCAGGTATAGGAGGCTAAGAGCCAGGGATCCAGACCTCCAGGACGACCCAGATTCCGCTGGGAGGACAACATTAGACAATCTCTGAAGGACCGAGGACTAGAATGGAACCAGGCCAGGAGGAAGCCGATAGGATAGTATGGCGCTCTCTCTCTTCCAAACTCTACACCTCATGGTAGAAGAGCAACGACTAAGTAAGTAAGTAATAAATAGACGTGTATCTGGTGTCACACATTTTGTGTATGTTCAAACCATAATTAAATTACATTTCTATTTCGACAGTGATGAAAGAGAACTTTTCGTTCTTCGTTGTGAATTAAAGGTTATATATTTTTTCATGTGGGTGCGAGTATATATTTTGATAATTTAAGGGGTGCCGGCAGCCGAAAAGGTTAAGAACCACTGCTCTAGAGTCTTTTGCTGGGCTTCATATCAAAGAATACCCCGTGTAACTCCCGGGGGGTCACTACGGTGGCAACGAAGAAATAGGATTACTGCACACTCGTGCATGTCGTACCAGGCGATTAATATGAGGCTGTGCAGGGGGCTGGCAACCTCGTCATGTAAAACGAGTTGCCACAAAGACCACTGCTACAAGAACATGTGAATGCTTGGTGTATGATTCCTGCAAGGTAACCAGCTGCTGTCGTTTGTCCATGCTCCGTACAGAGTGCAAGGGAAAATGACGAAATGATGATATTTTTAAAAAAAGTTCAGATTGAGATTAAGGATGTAATCTTTCACATTTCTGAAAACTCTCTCTCTCTCTCTCTCTCTCTCTCTCTCTCTCTCTCTCTCTCTCTCTCTCTCTCTCTCTCTCTCTCTCTCTCTCTCTCTCTCTCTCTCTCTCTCTCTCTCTCTCTCTCTCTTTCTCGCTCTCTCTCTTTCTCGCTCTCCTTCTCTCTCTCTCTCTCCCTCTTTCCCTCTATTTATCTTTTTATCTCTTTCTCTCTTTTTCTCTCTCTCTCCTTCTCCAATCAGAGGTCCCAAGTTTCTCTTCATTTCCGAGAGAACATATGTCATCATTTAATAAAAAACGAGACAATATACGAGGTTATATCACTGACAATTACAGTATGTAGTCAGGATTCACGTAACTGATATTTTCTCTCTCACTTATTCTGTATCTACCTATCGCTGACTAGATGAAGCAGAAACATCAAAGGCGGACAAGAAAAATTCATTCAGTTGGCGGCTTGTAACTTGTGTTCATATCTAACTTACAACGATGATTCTCCTTCTTCTTTCGTTCGCTTGAAATATATTGTCTATATCTGCAATGTTGTTTCTTGTATAAACTTCACTGTCTTTTGTAGTTTATACAGAGGTCCATATAGTTTTGCTTCCAGTGTTGTTTCTCTGGGCCAGTTGGTTTGCCTCAATATATCATATTCGGGGCAATCTTGAAGTGCGTGCTCCGCAGTCTGGGGTGCCTGTCCACATGTACACCTGGCTGAATTGCCAATCTTGAATTTTGTATACATGTGGCTGCGGAGTCGGTTGTGTTCTGTTCTGAGGCGCAGAATGACAATTTGTTCTTATCTGTTCATAGCTTGGTAGTCATCCTGTGTTGGTGTTGGTGGCTTTCTGATTGATTTGATCATCTTTTTCTTCTGAACAACGATGATAATATTAACATCTACATCACACCCAGCAGTTGCACGAGAAGATTCTGTACCTGGACACACAAAGTAAAGAAAGACAATAAGGAAGTAACAAAAGTAAGAAACGTCGCCGTAATATCAATTACAGTAGAACTCCATTTATCCGAACCCCAATTATCCGAACATCCAATTATCCGAACACTTTTTCGAGAAAAAAAAATCAGGCGCCACCAGTCATGTTAGACTTTATTTTTGAATCTTTTGATGCTGCAAGCTTCAAATGTGTGCGAACAATTTGTAGAGGATGGAATGGGCTACCGGTCGGTCGCTTACGTACAGGAAGTCAGTTAGATCATAAAGTCAGTTAATATCTGGTTTACCAATCTAGTGTACGTGTGCGTTCTAGGCAGAACACTGGCTAAACAGACAGTTCAACTTAAAATAATTGTGTCTGCTACTACAGCAGAATACTTTTGGTGTGCAAGTATTTCTCTGTGCGATATGGCATCTTCCAAAAGGCCTAAAGCATATAAAAGGAACCGCAATGTTTTGTCAATTGAAACGAAAACAGAAATTATCAAGAGCCTAGGAAAAGGTGAAACTGTGTCTTCACTTGCGAGGATTTTCAATGTTGGGAAAGCTACCGTCTTTGACATCAAAAGTAACAAGGATAAAATTATGAGTTTTGCATCGAAATTGGATAGTGAAAAATGGGTCGAAGAAAAACGTAAACCATGAGACATGCGAAAGATTTGAAATTGGAAGAGGCTTTATATATATGGTTTGTGCAAAGAAGAAGCAAAGGGGAAACTATCTCTGGTTCTCTATTGTGTGAAAAGGCACTTCAGTTCAACAATCAACTTGACTGTCCTCCTGACTTTAAGGCTAGCCAGGGATGGTTAAGAAACTTTAAATCTCGTCATGGCATACGAGAATTGGAGATCCAAGGGGAATCCTTATCTAGCGATGCAACTGCCGCTGAAAATTTTAAAGAAACATTCTTGGCTTTTTTGGAAAAAGAAGGTTATTCACTCGATGTGTATAATGCCGATGAGACTGGCTTATGCTGGAAATCATTGCCTCAAAAATCACTTGCATCTCAGCGCGAAGCAGCTTCCCCTGTGTTTAAAAAGTGCAAAGAGAGAGTAACAATTTTGGTAGCCGCGAATGCCAGTGGAAGTCATCGTTTACCGGTGCTAATGATCGGTAAAGCCAAAAAAAACCACGTTGTTTTAGAATGTGACATGTCTCCCATTGTGCTACAAAGCACAGAAGAGTGCTTGGATGAATAGTGAAATATTTCTTGATTGGTATACAAATCAGTTCATCCCAAATGTGAAGAGGTTGAGAGAACAAGAAAAGAAAACTGGAAAAGTAATTCTTCTACTGGACAATGCACCATCTCATCCAGAGACGGATACATTGAATGCAGTTGATGCACATTTTAAAGTAATTTTTTCTGCCTCCCAATGTAACAGCACTGATTCAACCAATGGATCAGGGTGTTATAGCAAAGCTTAAAAAGATGTACAAGAATGAAGTCATGCGTCGTTTATTGTTGGCTGAAGATGAAGAAAGTGTGGTGGCGTTTTCCAAAAAGCTTAATCTCAAAGACTGCTGATATATGTTAGCTGATGCTTGGACCACCCTGTCACAAGATAATCTCAACAAGGCTTGGAATAGATTGCTTGGGAAAAAAGGAGGAAATGAAACTACTGTAGTGGACACAAATGATGATTGTATAAATGAAGTTGTGGAACTGTTTCAAGCAATGCCCGGATTTTCGGCCTGTGACAAAGATGATGCACACATGTGGCTAGAAGATGATAATGATTCTGGTTTTCAGTTTTTGAATGACGAAGAAATTTTGTCTTTTGTGCAAGAAGAAAACCAAATACATGTAGTGACCGATGATGAAGACACCTCAGAAGTACATGATGTACTTGTAGATTATGAAGAAAACCCAAAAACGTCGACCAAGTCCTGAAGAGGCCTTTATAGCACTAGAAACAGCGATGGCTTGGTACGAGCAAGAAGATGACAGCTGTCCTACACAGCTTCTGCTGTTGAAGAGAATGCGGGACTTAGCAGCCAAAAGGAGACTATCCGGTTTGGTGCAAAAGAGGATTCCTCATTATTTTAAATAGTGGGCTACATCTGTGCAAGTACATATATACGTAAGTTGTGCCTGGTTTTGAATCGTTTGTAATGTTATTTTGAAAATATTTCTCTTTCTTAAAAAAAATAATTAATACAAGTAGTACATGCACTGCAGTGTAATGAAAGATTTTGGTGATACAGTGATCTAATACAGTGTGGGTATTATTATTACAGTACAAGTAAATATGTTTTATAGTGTAATTTCCTTGTGATGGTTAATTATTTTTAAAAATATGTGTACATGTACTCGATACATTATGCAATCCAATTATCCGAACATTTGATTATCCGAACGATGCTCGGTCCCATGGGGTTCGGATAAATGGAGTTCTACTGTATTACATTTTTAAAAGCATGCTTCCAGTCTGTTATTTCCGCTACACTTTGTCTCCTACAAGGACGCGGCGAATTAACAACACGTGGACATAGACATTACAGGTAGGGAAGTAAGAAAGTAAAGCAGATCCTGCCTCTAAAGTGATCAATTACCACAAGATATCATGTATATTTTGTTTATGATAATGGCATTGTTACGATAGAACACAACGAGCGTTGTTGATACACGCGCTTCAATGTATTGATGGGTCGCTTCTCTCTTTGTTTGCTTATGCTTCAATTTAGAATTCCGTCTCTCTCTCTCTCTCTCTCTCTCGCTCTCTCTCTCCCCCTTTCTCTCTCCCTCCCTCGCTCTCTCTCTCTCGCTCGCTCTCTCTCTCGCTCTCGCTCTCTCTCTCTCTTTCTCTCTCTCTCTCTCTCTCTCTCTCTCTGTCTCTCTCTTGTATTTTTCTGGTTCTCTTAATCATTTCCCACTTGATTGTCTTTTAAAACATGTTAATCCTTCCGACATTGCGCTATGAAAAACTTCACAAGAGGAAAGCACATTGGAATGCAGAATAAAAAACGCTGTGACTTAACGTTAACAAAATTAGACTACACCAAAATTAAAAACCAACACAGGTGATGCTACCAAACAGGGACTTATTTGATAAAGTACAAGAAGCATTAGACTAGCGCTAAGATGAGCCATTTAGATAACCGTGAGAGATGTAAATGCAGAAGTGGGAACAAAGGCAAATATTAATTGATTTTGAGAAAGAATGGCACATGAAACAGACAGTAAGTTCAGACATTTTTTGTCAGGTTTTATAATGTCAATAAACTGCAGCTCATTGGTTGAACTACCTCTTCCTTCACAATTTGCACAAGGTCACTAGAGGAATTTTTTTTATAAATTGTACTAAGTTACCATTTCACCACAGAGTCAATTGAGACACAGCATGCAGGAAGTATTTGTGAAAAGAATCTACCAATTATTACTTTCACTTAGGGACTCTGCGAAAATAAAAAATGAAAGTTTTCCTAAACGGTGGGTAGAACAAGTCACTAATTCAACACGCATCTCCAAAAGTATAAAAACACCATACACGCCACATGCTATGGTTTACCCATAATCTGTACAAGGTGTTTGCATTTTCAGATGTGTACACCCTGTACATAATTTCTGTACAGGTTTTGTAACCCATTCCCCTTGTTACTGTATCTCAGTTCTTTTATAAGATTTCCCAGTCTGTTAGTGATAATTAAACACAGAAATAGACTAAATGATGACACCATCACATTATTTTTACAGTGTAAAATAAACTCAGACATTTATTGTTTGGGTTTTAAAATAAGTGAAGACCTGCTTTAAAAGGCAAAGTCCCCGTGCCTCATTTATAATGCAGCCCACTGTAATTGAAAATATTTTTACACAAATTAACTCTTTTGATATGTTTTTTTTTCAGTCTTTGTACAGGTTTTGCGGGTCTTTGTACAGGGTTTTGGATTTTTTGTACAGGTTTTTCATCTCCGAGGTGTGGCATGTATGAAACACGGAATAAATTTAAACTGAATTTGAGAAACAGATCAGATGCAATAGGAAAGACATATAGGGACCAACGATAGCCATTAGCACAAAATCCATGAAACATTTCAGAACACATGTAAAGAGGCTCTTTGCCTAAGGAAACGCAACGCAAAGAATGCCTCACAGAGAGCACGTGGAACATTATAAAGGACAGAGAAACTACCAAACATAAAAGTCAACGTCTGTGAAGAAAAAGAAAAAAAAAACACAGTAAGGCTCACCCTAGAGAGATTTGCAGACATTTTTTTACATCACTAGAATCACAACACAGAAAGAACAAAACTATTATATGTTAGTTTAAAAAAAGATTGAAATATCAGAAATAATGAAATGGCCATTCACGTGGGTGGGATATTTTAAAGAAATAACAAATAGTAACAAGGCGATACAACATATCTTCGATGAACCAGCAAAGCTACCTTTTGATGTAAACACAAATCCGTCCGCAAAACAAGATTTCAGACAGCACAAAAACTGATGACACATTTCAGAGGTTGCTGGGAATCTCTCTCAAAGCAATGAAATTAAATCCATATAAAGATACGAGATTCTTTGAACTAACTCTTCAAGAAAACATAGGCACACGATGCTGGAAGCAAGAACACTGAAATTTAACTCTCAAAATAGGTAACTTGAATATAAGGAGCAATTCGGCGAGGTATAATCATTTCTGGAACTTGCCAGAAAGATTCTAACTAGAGTTATCATCATCATCATCATCATCGGCGTCATTTTCCTGTTCATTATTAATGGAACTTCAAGCCACTATTTCAGCTGCCCTACTCCTTGTAGGAAGCCAGCATCAAGTTGATAAGGGTGGATTTGTGCTGAAGTGGTAACTTGCCACCCTTATCGACACCTGGTGTTAAAGTGTAAGATGTAGGTGTCTTCTCTGATTTAGGATGTTGCTGTGTATGTGGTAGTGGAACAGTTCAATGGGTTATCACACAGGCAACATGACGTGTAGAGTCATAGAAAGGGTAACTTCGTTGTATAAGTTTCTTTCATTTATTGCACGCCACAAAACAGTCATGATACTTATGACATCAACATGGTTAACGAGTTCAGCAAGATGATATGGCACATTGAAAACAATTTCTGTAGTCAGCAATGATAGCTGTTGTATATATGCGTCATAAGACATCACAGTTCAATAGATTCAGAAATTCATCAATCATCGAGTGCTAGTTCGTGAAGCTGTATAAATAATAATAATTTCTATAACTTCTGCAACAGTGTCAGCTACAGATCTTCAATGTTCATAAACAATAATAAATGCTCCCATTCTGATGCTAGCAGATCAGTTGTATACAATAAGTCCGTTCACTGTCTGCACGTGAATAGCATACATGGGCTACAGGTCAGCTCGACCTTTATAATGTTCCTAAGTCTAACCATCTGACTTGGACGTGATCTCTGATATAACGAATCCTGGAACACAGACAACAGTCTTGTTGGTCTAGAGCGACCCATATATATTTAACTAGTTCAGGTATACAGATACCGGTGACTTAATCCTAGTCAAAGTACCTCTCCATTTTGCATCACACAGGCGAGCAAATAGGCGACAAAATGACGAACCTCTAGACGATAGCATAAAGTTCGATACAAGAGGAATTACCTTATTTCGGAAAATCAACCATGAACATATGCCTCCAGGCAGGCTGCATAATACTGGGAAATAGTCTAGTTAGCTAACTAACTCACTAAGACACTGTATTTCCCTCAGAGAATCACAAGACGCAGTTGCGTCTGCTCGCTTCTTAAACCATTTCTAAACTGCCCCAACTGGGCGGAACACACAGAACGAACTCCCGGTTTGACATGCGCAGAACGACAATCTCTGAGTTGCCGTTCACAATAAGACGATTCGAAGAACATTCGAGATAAAAGTCTTACACAGTCGCGCCTTTTATGGTCATGAAAAGAAGCGTTAAGAAAGGTTTCAGACATCTACCATAGTTGACTGATACTACCAAATAAGGAGATGTGGTCACGCTTCGTTCAAGAAATTATAGACCGAACGTGTCTCTATACAAGAGAAGGCAACTCCTAACAAATTGTAGTTTCGATAACTCGGATTATGTCCCTTTGACCATAGAAAACATAATACACACTTCAGTCAAAAAAAAATGATCATACATATGAAAAAAATGTTTATACAAACGAAAAATAATAATGATCCGTGCGTAACATTACCGCACCCTCCCTGGAAAAAAAAAAAATGGGACATTTTTTTTTTTTTTTAAATCCTGGAGCCGGAAAAAATCTAGGCTCCTAACGCACGTATGATGCGTGGATATATACCTAACAAATTAGCTCAACGCATGGAGCGACACTGAGATCATATCTCAGATCCTTAGAGAAAAAATTTATCTAAGTATACGCTGATATATTCCAGGAAGGTGCCACCAACACACGCCACAATGATGGCAACAACATAATGACAATCAAATTATACTCATACCAATATATGAAATTAAATATATTATGTGTTATCATACAATGTGTTGCAAATAGCGGTGTAATTTACTAATATACCGCACTATATTATTACATTATATAAAGTAACAGTAATTAATAAGTAATACATGTGTTGCTCTTCGGTGACATAAAAAATTCAATAGAAGAAGATGTGGACATCATCCGCTCCCAATGTAGGACAGGACTTGATATCCTCAAAGTTCCACAATGGACATAAACTCGCAGACTTCAATGATGTGCTGCGAAAATATCAATAACACAAATCTTAAAGACAACTGGTAAATTTCTTAATACAATCCTGAAAATAATTTATTTAAATGTGGCCGAGTGATCTTTTGGCCCGTATATCACTAACTAAGCCTTCTTAGATAATTACATGGTACAATGTTATAAATTTCCCTCAAAAAAAAAAAAAGTGAGACAAAATCTACTAACATGTCATTATAACATTGGACTGTATATCAGGAAATATATATATATGACAGAAGAATCATGTGGAATCGTGTGGACATCTGGACAGAATGTCTGCCATTACATTATCCGAACCACGGATAGCTCGAACCGAGAAATGAAATGGTTGAAGAGCTATGGCATAACGAGTGGACCTCGAGCTCTTCAAGTTTTTGCTCTGAATAGCAGTAAGCGCTTTCTGGTCGGTTTCCACAATGAAATGTGCGCCTAGAAGAAATCTTTGTAACTTCAGAATAGACCATACCATAGCCAATAACTCACGGTCTAAAACCGAGTAATTCTTTTCTGCAGCGTTTAATTTCCTAGAGATATACATCACCGGATGCAAAGTATCAGAATACTCCTGCATTAGTGCTGCCCCAATCCCTGTTGACGAGGCGTCACTTCGAAGAACAAAAGTCTTCTCAATAGTAGGTAACTTAAGAATAGGTGGAGATGAAAATAGGGCTTTAACCTGGTCCAATGAGGATTGACATTCTTTAGACCAGCGGATCAGATTAGGCGACCCTTTCTTCAATAAAGTAGAAAGCGGTGCCATAATGGAGGACAGATTCGGAATGAATCGTCCGTAGAATTGAATCAAACCTAATAGACTCCTTACTTGTTTCTTCGTCTTAGGGACCGAAATGTTAAGTATTTTTGAAACATTGTGGTCCTCTGTCTTTAAAAGACCATGACCAACCCGATGACCTAGGAAAGAAATCTCGCTAAATCCTATAAAGGCTTTAGAGGGTTTTGCAGTCAAGTTATACTCGCGAAGAGTAGACAGTAATTCGTATAAACCCAAATAGTGATCTTCCCAAGAATCACTGAATAGACAGATATCATTAGGTATGCTATGACATCTGTACGATATGCGAGAATTCGCCGCATCATGCGTACGAATGTAGCAGGGGCGTTCATAAGACCAAAAGGCATGAAATTCCATTGGAATAAACCCCTAGGTGTAGAAAAAGCTGTAAAAGGTTTGGCACGTTCAGTTAGCGGGACTTGCCAATAACCTTTAGACAAATCTAGTTTGGTAAAGAATCTAGAATTAGAAAGTTTATTGAGTAGCTCTTCTAATGAAGGCATAGGTTCAGCATCGAACTTCGTAACTTGGTTCAATTTGCGATAATCTACGCAAATGCGAATGTTATTATCCTTCTTTCGAACAATAACCATAGACGAAGAGTATGCTGAAGTGGATGGTTCAATGATTTCCAAACGTATCATTTCATCCAACTCTTTTTCGACTTGAGACTGGAAATGAATAGGTATTGGATATGGTCTGACTCTGATAGGATTGTGATCAGTTAGCACAATGTCATGTTCTATGACATGTGTGTGTGTCCCGGGATGTCTGTAAGAACATCCTGAAATGTTTGCAACATCGAAGAAACTTGTCGATGTTCCTCAGCGGAAAGATTTGGAGAAACGGTCACGTTTTTCCAAGATTCCGTAGAATAAAGTGGGACCATAGAAAGAGGAAGATTGACATCAGAAAAAGTAGTTTCCTCATCCTGTATAACTGACAGAGATGAGTACTGACCACGAGTTGCTTGTGAATTGTCCGTAGCCTGGAAAATAGGCTGCAAATAGTCAGGTCTTTCATAAAATTCTGTGAGCATATTTATGTGGAAAGTTTTATGCTTTCCATCAATATCGACAACATAGTCGACATCAGAAATTTTGGAGACTATTGCATATGGACCTTTCCATGCAATTAGAAGTCTGTTCTCCCTTGAAGGAAGTAGAACGAGAGCTTTGTCACCTGGACAAAGTTGTCGTAGACATCTATTCTTATTTGCAAACTGCCTTGCCTTTTCTTTAGCAAATTCTGAAGACGAAGTTGCTAGTTTGCATGCCTCGATGATCTTTTGCCTAAGAGCAATGACGTACTCATAAGAAGATTGAGTCTCATCGCTAATATTATCGGCAGTGATTAGATCGTGAAGTAAAGACATAGGGCCGCGCGGTTGCGCGCCAAAGACAAGTTCAAAAGGGGAAAACCCCGTATGTTCATTGGGGACCTCTCTATACGCAAAGAGAGCCGCGGGTAAGACCCTGTCCCAATCCTGAGGATGATCCTCAGTTATTTTACCAAGTAAAGTTTTCAGAGTCCTATTTAAACGTTCGACCAACCCATTAGACATTGGGTGATAGATACTGCTGAGAGACCTTTTAATGTGTAGCATAGACATTACCTGTGACATAGTGTCTGATATAAGTTGAGTGCCATGGTCTGACAATATTTCTCCGGGAAAACCCAAGCGAGAAAATATCAGCCAAAGAGCGTCTGCGATATCAGCAGTTGAGATGCTCTTGAGAGGTATTGCCTCTGGCCAACGTGTGCACATATCGACACATGTAAGGATAAATTGATGTCCTCTAGCCGACTTAATTCTAAAAGGACCGATAATATCTATTGCCATTTTTTGAAAAGGGCGAATAGGAATGTCAGCAGCCTGGATAGGCGCAGCATGTCGTGGTCCTTTAGATTTGACCTCCTGACATACTTTGCAAGAGCGACAGTACATTCGTATGTCCTTGCTCACAAATGGCCAAAAGAAAGCCGCAAGAACCCTCGACTTTGTACGGGAAAAACCCATATGTCCAGCACATTGCGAGTCATGAGCATGTTGCAATATTTGCAATCTCATGCTCTTAGGCACAAGAATTTGTGAATGAGTGGACGTAGTCGAGTCTTGTACCATACGTACAAGTACGCCGTTCTTCATAGAAATCCAAGATTTCCTATTAGTGTTCTGATTAGGATCACCTTTTTTTGCTAGAATGAAGAATTTTTGTAAAGAAGGATCTTCTTCTTGCAATTTGATAAATGAGTCACGTGTAATAGTCAAGTGACTATCTTGGTCATTTACTTCATCATTATTAGTTAATGAAGTTTGAGGTGGATCCAGAGCATGTGCTCTTGTGACCACCGCATTGGTAGCTTCAATGTTTTGCTCTTCCCAAACAGCAATCTGCTGTGGGGTACATTCCCTAACTCCGTGAATACGACCAATAATAAGGTCCGCAATAGGGTTTGGAAGTAGACACGCGTGGACCTCTCCCGTGAAGAAAGGAGTAGCAATGTGTATTATAGCAGTAGGATACTTTTCTAACGTGCCACCAAATGTGACACATTTGATGACTTTTCCTGTAGCACAGGATGGATCTACAAGAGATTGCCTAACGCCGACAGTAGTACATCCAGAATCAAACAACACTGAGACTGGATTACTATTTACTAGCCCCTTATGTAATATAAGAGAACCTCTCCCATCATGAGCAACATTAGCAGGAAGAGCGGGCAAAGGATGACCACAGCTTAGAGTACTAACGGTTTTCGGATCAAATAAAGTACTGCATTGGATACATTTATTTGCCCTACCAAAATCAAAAGATGAGCATCCGATAGCATTATGGTCTTTATCATTATTAACCTGTTTATCTGCTCCCTGAGATTCTTGTTGAACAGAGTTTGTCTGTTGATATCTTTTTCTCTTATGTTGCGATCTACCGCGACCATTATTGCCTCTGCAATTATCATTAAAGTCCCTACTGTAATTTTTATCCTGGTTTGAGTTCCAGTTTCCATAACTGTCATTACTATCTCTATGCTGTTGAGAACCTCTATTATCTTGGTATTGAGGTCTCTGCATAAAATATTTTCCTCTATACCGATTACCTTTGTGAAAATTTCTAAAGTTAACCGGAGTAGAATAACGTGTAGTATTAGGTTGTCTCCAGTTCTGGGAAGAAGAATCACCCTGGAATTGATCACTATGGTTCTGGGCATAATTACGATTACTCTTTTTATTGAAATTTTTCTGGCTACCCTGAAATTTACGCATAAAATTTGGGCCATAAGGTGCTGCCGAAGCAACTGGCAGACCTTCTTTCACCTTAGAGTTACTAATGGTTATGTGCGGATGCGCAGTAACATACTGGCTACAGTATTCTTCCATTTCTTTTATGTTTTTAGGCTTACGCTCATGAAGAAAAGATAGAAAAGCTTCATTAACAGAAGACATAACCTTATCTCTAAGTAGTAAATCCATAAGAGCTTCAAATGTATTTTCTGTCTTAGACAACTCAACCCATCGTAAAAAAGTAAGACGGATGCCTGAGATGAATTCAGAGAATTCAACTCCAGTTTCTGGTAACATGGTTTTAAATTTAAGACGATATCCGTCCTCGTTAAGTTGGTACTTCTTTAACAATGCCGCCCTGACAACCTCATAGTTGTTTTTGTCAGGCACATCTACCATACTCAACAAAGTCAAAGCATCACCTCTAAGTATCTTGGACAGATGATACACATATAATGTTTTATCTATATTATGCACATTACATGCACTTTCAAATCTATCTAGATAAAATGTTATATCATCGATTGAGGGATTAAATGCTGGTAGATTAAGCTTGAAATCCTTAGCATTAGTCTTATTTGACACCTTATTTGCATCATTAGCATTACCAGTGTTCAATAACTTTAACTTCTCTAACTCTAAAGCTAAGATTTTTTTCATCATGTTCCATTTTTGCTTTTCTCTCATCAGCCTCTCTTTGTAACCTTCTTTCTTCAGCCTCAGCCTGTAACTTTCTTTCTTCAGCCTGGGCCTGTAACTTTTTTCCTTCAGCCTCTATTTCAAGTCTCTTATTTTCAGCTTCTTTTTCAAGTCTCTTATTTTCAGCTTCAGCCTGAAGCCTCTTCTCCTGAGATTCTGCTTCTCTTTTTTGTTTTTCCATTTGAAATCTTTTTTCCTCCACCTGCATCTGCAGTTGCTTTTGTTCTATTTCAGCCTCTATTCTCTTTTGTTCAGTTTGTTCTTTCATTTTCTTTTCTTCCGACTTCAATGCCTTGGCATATTGAACAGTCGCAAATTCTTCTAATTTATCACCTGTCTTCCCAAGGGCTTTACCCTGCTCAATAAAGTACTCAAATGTAGACATGATGTCCAAAATGGGAGTACAGAACCTGAAATAATTAATTATCTTATTTCAATGTTAAATAGCAACAAGACTTAATAAAGTGCTTGTATAATCTCTATGTTGAACCCAATCTCTGTGGGAAACAGGAGTTGACACCAACTTGTATTATCAAATGTATAATAATATCACAAGTCACCTCTTAATTAACAGTGCACTACCCAAATCAGTGCATAATCATCAGTTATTTATCATAACTGCACTACAATAGTGCATAAGCAAAAAACACCAGTTTGTTATGATAAGTGCACTATAGACCAATAGTGCATGAGCATATATCAACAATAGTGAAAGCTAACTATGCAAGAACTATGTAAACAATAACAAGACAATGTAAACAATAACAAAGGTCATCAACAATGTAAACAATAACAAAGATCAAAGTCAATGTAAACAACAACAAAGATCAGAGTCAATGTAAACAATAACAAAGATCAGAGTCAATGTAAACAATAACAAAGATCAGAGTCAATGTAAACAATCAACAAAGATCAAACAATACGAAAACATTCGCATAAGTCAAATACACAAACAGCAAAACTAAAAAGAAATATGCGAAGATATGACTAACAAATGACGCTACAGTGTATACACAAAAATATACGTAAAGAACTGAATAATAGCAAAGGGGAGACCTACAAATACAAACAATCGAAATCGAAACTAAAAACACAAAGAAAGAGAGAGAAGAAAAAAAGAAAAAAAAATATATATATACAAGAAACAAAAATAAAGCACAACTCGTCACAACTAAACAGATATAGCAACGATTGTCGCTAGCAAATTTCACTGTAGGAAATTCGCACAGTCCCTAACGAAAACGCTAACAGTAGAACCTCTGTGACGTGGTATCTTCTACTGTAAGACTCCGCCCAACCGAGAAAACCCGCTGAAATATAAACATATAAATATACAAATAACAAATAACATATAACATATAAACATGTATCATGAAAACAATAGGAGAAAGTGTGAAAGTACAGAAGGCTCAGTTAGAACATAAGGGCACAGTTCACAAACAAAACAGGCCACTTAACTTCTATAAATCCAGCGTCAGCACGGTGCAGAACAGGATGTAATCAGCATTCTGAGGATAATGATCCAACGTTGATTAACTTCTGCTCCCATAAACAGCCATGACGAAGGAAATGAGCTTCTAATACTGCAACAGTTGTTACGGCACTTGACCTTCTGAATCTTCTAAATTGATTTAACCGGCACTTGACCTTCTGAACCCGCAACAGTACCCCTGAGACCGGAACAGTTGTTACGGCACTTGTCCTTCTTTTCACCAGATCAGGAAATCCATTCGCTCGGTACTTGTCCTTCTAATTTTACATAAACTTCAATATTGCCGAGCAGCGCCGGGTAGTTTCAAAATCAGCAACTGTCAGAAAATCCGGATACTTTCAATAAAATTTCTTGTAAGGTGGTAGTTGATGCTGTAGTTGTATCTAGTATGATGATGATGTCTGGGTTTGCTGACCCCCTTGATAGCTGGAATCAGAGTGAACCAACCTATGGCCACCAAAAATGATATGGTGCGCCAAAATATCAGATGATAGAACCAGCTCTGGCCACCAAAAATGATAAGGGTGGATTTGTGCTGAAGTGGTAACTTGCCACCCTTATCGACACCTGGTGTTAAAGTGTAAGATGTAGGTGTCTTCTCTGATTTAGGATGTTGCTGTGTATGTGGTAGTGGAACAGTTCAATGGGTTATCACACAGGCAACATGACGTGTAGAGTCATAGAAAGGGTAACTTCGTTGTATAAGTTTCTTTCATTTATTGCACGCCACAAAACAGTCATGATACTTATGACATCAACATGGTTAACGAGTTCAGCAAGATGATATGGCACATTGAAAACAATTTCTGTAGTCAGCAATGATAGCTGTTGTATATATGCGTCATAAGACATCACAGTTCAATAGATTCAGAAATTCATCAATCATCGAGTGCTAGTTCGTGAAGCTGTATAAATAATAATAATTTCTATAACTTCTGCAACAGTGTCAGCTACAGATCTTCAATGTTCATAAACAATAATAAATGCTCCCATTCTGATGCTAGCAGATCAGTTGTATACAATAAGTCCGTTCACTGTCTGCACGTGAATAGCATACATGGGCTACAGGTCAGCTCGACCTTTATAATGTTCCTAAGTCTAACCATCTGACTTGGACGTGATCTCTGATATAACGAATCCTGGAACACAGACAACAGTCTTGTTGGTCTAGAGCGACCCATATATATTTAACTAGTTCAGGTATACAGATACCGGTGACTTAATCCTAGTCAAAGTACCTCTCCATTTTGCATCACACAGGCGAGCAAATAGGCGACAAAATGACGAACCTCTAGACGATAGCATAAAGTTCGATACAAGAGGAATTACCTTATTTCGGAAAATCAACCATGAACATATGCCTCCAGGCAGGCTGCATAATACTGGGAAATAGTCTAGTTAGCTAACTAACTCACTAAGACACTGTATTTCCCTCAGAGAATCACAAGACGCAGTTGCGTCTGCTCGCTTCTTAAACCATTTCTAAACTGCCCCAACTGGGCGGAACACACAGAACGAACTCCCGGTTTGACATGCGCAGAACGACAATCTCTGAGTTGCCGTTCACAATAAGACGATTCGAAGAACATTCGAGATAAAAGTCTTACACAGTCGCGCCTTTTATGGTCATGAAAAGAAGCGTTAAGAAAGGTTTCAGACATCTACCATAGTTGACTGATACTACCAAATAAGGAGATGTGGTCACGCTTCGTTCAAGAAATTATAGACCGAACGTGTCTCTATACAAGAGAAGGCAACTCCTAACAAATTGTAGTTTCGATAACTCGGATTATGTCCCTTTGACCATAGAAAACATAATACACACTTCAGTCAAAAAAATGATCATACATATGAAAAAATGTTTATACAAACGAAAAATAATAATGATCCGTGCGTAACACAAGTATTCACATATTCTTGCAGCATTGGTTTCTGTAGCAACGTGTCTTAAAACATGACGTTGCCAGCCTTGTGCACAACCTCATATTAGGTGCCTTGTACGACATGCCTGAATGAGCAGTGGTCCTTTCTTTATTTATCGCATCAGAGACTCTTAAAAACTGCACTTGCCGACTAGAGGTGCACTGGACCGTATATGGGCAGCCTAAATGGAAAACGCAGAAAGATACAAGAGGAATTTTGAAGAAGAAGATCGTGTACAGATTATATTGCATCAACTCAGAATCATTATAAAAAAAGGTAGTCTCATTGCTCATACTGCCGTAGGGGAGTAAAGTGTTCGAGACTTCATCATACTAGGTGCAGCATCGAGATGTGGGGTGACCAGTTCCCTTCCTCGCTGCCTTTTCCTTCCCTAACTCAAAGTCAGGTACCCATTTACAGCTGGGTAGACTGGAGCGTGTCGGTATCATGATTCTAATCCAGCATCTTTGCCGCGAGAGACCAGTGAGAATCAGTATAGAGCTGTTAAATGAATGACAGGCACCCCCTGCGCATTAACTTTGGTGAAATCACTTAGTTGTGTAGACCGGGCAGTCATAAGAAGTGACTTAATTCTTTTTAAAAAAATTATAAAAATCATTCAAGACTTCTAACAAGAGGCCACATGCAGAAGTGTCTACAAACGTAAAACTCGCAGAACCCTTTAGTAAGAGATAACTGAGTCAGACAAGGACGTCTGATTTCACCAAAAATCTTCCTCGAAGTCATGAACTTGGCGATGAGACAAACTAAAGAAGGAAAGAAAACAGGAGTACCAGAAGTGGCACTTGTGGTAATGACGGGGTACATTAGTAGCAGTAGTGTCAGTATTAGTAATTGTGAGGACAGCAGGGGCTGTAGTAGGAATTGGGGGGGGGGGGGCCCGGGGGGGGGGGGGGGGTCTTAACAGCATTGCAGGCCCTGGGCAAAGCAAAGCACTGGGCCCTTACCAGCCCTACCCACCTACGGGAATAAACATGTAAACGGTCAATTTAATTAAACCTATAGATTTATAATTTAATGGTACTTTCAACAAAAATGTCGTCAACCTACCCACGTCATGTTTGATTTGAATCCCAGGCCTTTCCATCTAGATAGAGATCAAGTAATTAGCCACTCTGCCAAGCGATGTCTTATGAA
The DNA here is from genome assembly GCA_024509875.1 of Oreohelix idahoensis. Taxonomy (NCBI): domain Eukaryota; kingdom Metazoa; phylum Mollusca; class Gastropoda; order Stylommatophora; family Oreohelicidae; genus Oreohelix; species Oreohelix idahoensis. The sequence continues at coordinate 552,997 of JAMPIV010002678.1, read as the reverse complement.
CAATATTGCAGCATCCCAGCTTGGGGCCCCTAGAATCGTGGGGCCCCTGAGCACTGCCCAGTGTGCCCATGCCTTTAGACGGCACTGGGAGGGCCGCGAGAAAACAGTAATAGTAATGGGAGTACTAGTAAATGTGGAAACATTAGTAGCCGTAATTATCGATACCATTACCAGACAATCCCTGGCAAAAATTTAAAATTAGAAAATTACCCACCACAAAAAATATTTATAGAATGTGTGATTCCTACATACACACACATTGGGATTCTCGTCGGTGTTGCTGAGTGCATGCACTGTGCTGAGATCCTACTGGTGTGATCTACGGGAGGAGATCGGAACAATGATGGAGCTGTCTATGTGCATTGAAGATAGTCCTTAAAGATCAAACCACACCAAACCCTGTTCTGGAATACATAGGGTAAAAGAGTTATAGGAAGACAATGAACACATGAAAGGTAAAAGGTGAAAGGTGAAAGGATCCCGTTACACGCCCATTGGGGCATATTGGGAATATGGTGTTGGGCCCATATTTTCTTGACCATCGGCACACTAGGGGTTATGTGGTCAGCATCACACCGGCCGCTTTAACCTGCCCAGAGTTGCTCTGGTACCCAAGTGGGGCTGGATCGCACTGGTCTCTCGCAGCAAATGTACCGGGTTCGATTCACGGTATTGACCAGGGCTGTGGAGTCGGAGATGGGAGTTGGAGTCGTGGAATTGGTCGTTTTTTTAGGGAAGTCGGTAAAAAATGTCCGGACTCCGACTCCGAATTTTATGCCATATGACAAGTAAAAAACTGTAGACGGAGTCGGGAGTCTAACTTCTAAAATTACGAAGTCGGAGTCGGAAAATATATTGGCCGACTCCCCAATCCTGGTATTGACAGGCTCCAGTCTACCCAGCTGTAAATGGGTGCCTGGCTTTGCGCTTGAGTTAGGGATGTAAAGACAGCGAGGAATGGAACAGGTCACCCCACCTCTCGATGCTGGACCTAGAATACTGAAGTCTCTAACACTTCACTCCCCTATGGTAGTATCTGCTATGGGATTACCTTTACCTGTGTGTAGTAGTGTTAGTGGGGTTTTTTTTTAAATTGCATTAGTTTTTTGTTCTACAGTAAGTTCTCATTTTACGACGGGGTTACGTTCCTGAAAATTCAGCCATAAATTGAATCTTCGTAAAATGAATCCATTTTATAATATGTTTAAATTGGATAAGTTCTTGATTTGTACATATTTATCAATATTTTTTTCTTCAAATGTAATTGTTTTAATATGCATTTTAATTTATACAGGTGCATTAATCATTAATCAAAATTTTTAATTATGCAAAGCAGATACATATTATATACATTGGGGAAAAAATAAAAAGTAGAAACAAAATTCAAATGTTCTTACTTTTCCTGCGGTTCAATATTTTTGAAGAGAGAATGTAGTGTTTCATTTCAACCTATTTGTTTGCTATATGTCATCAAATAAGCTCTTAGCCTTATTTCTTCTTCTTCTTCGTACACTCTCAGACGTCCACTTGAATGTTCTGAAAGAAAGCAGTAGTCAGTTTGAGGCTATGTGAATCCCTGTAAAGCTTTTCTACAAAAGGAGCTGGCGTCGGCCGTATGCGCTTTCACTGAACCACATATAAGGGGCAACTTTAAATCAGATGTTCAGCAGATTTTTGTTGCGAACTCCTTCCGCATTCCACTGCAGAATGCTGAGTGTTTTGTGAGCTTTGTCGGTAATTCTAGCCCTTGCCTCTGTGTAGCCTAACGTTACGCTACTGAGTTATTGACATTTTACTTACTATGTAATGACGTCATCATGGAGCTGGGTACGATGTACTGTTTCTTTAGGCCTGTGCCTTATTTGAAATAACACTTTTCTTGATGGGAATGCTGTGGTTCATTTAGATCAGCCACCCATAATGTAAACAATTGGTCTATTATTTTCCATAGTAAAACTTCTGGTGTCATTTACATTAGATGCACAGAGTTTTGTTGTTGTTTGTACCGATTCTTCTACTTTCTCAGCGTTTGCCATCATCGTTGAAAAAGTGGCCGGCGCTAAATTGAACGAGCTACAAACATTAGCACGTGTTGCACCAGCCTCCATCCTTCTTATCACTAAAATGTTAGTGTCTAAGCTTATAGATTTTCGTGCTCTGTTGACCGCACTTTGCGTAGGGTTCCCATCCTCATTTTTACCAACAGACATGGTTCTACTATTTAACACAAACCAAACGTGAAAATAAAGCTAGCAAACAACTGCCTTTAAGCATGTAACTGGAGACCAGAGCCGGGTGACTAGCAGACGGCACGACATGATGCCGAAAAAAAATGCCGATTTTTATTTTATTTTTTCACAGTCGTAAAAGTGAATCGTCGTAAAACGAAGCGTCCTAACATGAGGCTTTACTGTATAGTAGTCTTTATTTATTTATATTAGTTTGTTTTCACAGTAGATTCTTTTTAATGAGTAGTAGTTTGTTTTTTTTATTTTGTTTTTTTTTTTAGTAGCCATCGCGCTGTTTAAAAGAAGTGTATAATAGTGTGAAAGAACTGTTAACCCATGTTTTACGCAAACAGACAAATCATTAAAAAATAGTAATTACGTTGAGTTTGTCACATTACAATGTTTACACCTCTCAGAATCATTTCCATTAGTCACCTAATCACGGTTGATGTAACGTCAATAGATCCCATATTTTCCACAACCCCCATCTAACCAGACAACTAGTATTTACTACCAACAATTAATTCCCTGTCCTCCATTGAAAAATCGGTTTCTAATTTAGTACAAATAAAATGGCGATTCTTCTGTCCTGAATGTAGACAAAGGTATAATTTCGCCATGCACTTGGTGCACTATATCTGCCAACTTTTCGCTGCACTCTGAACAAACAGTGGCTCAAAGAGCTGGTGTGTGTGTGTGTGTGTGTGTGTGTGTGTGTGTGTGTGTGTGTGTGTGTGTGTGTGTGTGTGTGTGTGTGTGTGTGTGTGTGTGTGTGTGTGTGTGTGTGTGTTTTTGTCTTTAACATTCTTATTAAGATTCAAAGCTGAAATTAAATTTGTAAAACCGTAATGGAAAATCCAAAATTTTGCATCTATTTGTCGTTAGGAAATAAATCCACTCCCGAGCTAAAGACGACTATATTCGATATACCTACACACATAATAATATATGCATGTAGGTATGTATATATGTATGTATGTTTGTATGTACGTACGTACGTACGTTTGTGTGTATGTGGTAACAACCCTCATTAACGCTGTATGAATTTATGTAAATTTACTTTATGTAGATTCTAATGATTCTTCTATATGCCATGTTGTATTTTATTACATCATGTCAGTACATATCAATGTATTTTCTGGAGAATAAAGATTCTGATATTATGCATGTATGTTGTTTATATGTATCTGCGTACGTTCTGCTTCAACCTCCCAAGGAGCACAGCAGTTCTACCAACGTATGTCCATGCTTCCTATCCCGTACAATCAGCTCAATGTATGTCCATGTTTTCCTTATACCTTTCACTTACTTCTCCAGTTTATTTCTCAACGTTTTTGCTCGGTGGCTCTTCATGTTTTAGAGCCATACAATAGGACAGATTTGACATCTGAGTTGAAGATACAGGGATTATGCGAAAGCTTAATCTCAGGGCAGACGAATTGTTACAACTAAAATTAACAGTGGTGGGCACAGTGCTAAGTAGGTTGATCACGTGAAGAGTTGGTTGGTTGGTTGGTTTTAAGGACTATCTTCATTGCACACGGACAACTCCATCAGTACTCCGATCTCCTCCCTTAGATAACGCAAGGAGGATCTCAGCACAGTGCACGAACTCCTTAGTACCGGCGAGAATCCCAATCTGTGATTATATAGGAATCACACATTCTATAAATATTTTTGTGTTGGGTAGGTTTCTAATATTTAAATTTTTCCACGGCAGCGGCCTGATTGGCCTACTCTTGACGATTCCCAACTGCCAGGGGATTTTTAATGTGCGCAAAAAGCGGTAAAATTCAGACTAGGCTTAGGAATCATAAACCTAACTCTAAACCCTAACCATAATCTTAACCCTAACTAACATTGGCGACTTATTTGGATGACTTCGAAGAACATGATCCACTGTTGTTCATTTTAACCATTGTAAATAGCCACAATGTAACAGTTTTGCCAGTAGTCATAGGTGATGTATAAAACACAGGCAATTATTGTAAATAGCTATAGTGTAACTGTTTTACCATTGGTGACGGAAATGATGTACAAAATAGAGGCAATTGTTGTAAATAACTACAGTGTAACTTTTTACCATTGGTGATGGAAATGATGTACAAAATAAACTATTATTGTAAATAACTATAGTGTAATTGTTTTACCACTGGTAATGGAAATGATGTACAAAATAGTAAATTATTTTAAATAACTATAGTGTAACTATTTTACCACTGGTGATAAAGATGATGTACAAAATAGAGGCAATCATTGTAAATAACTATAATGTAACTATTTTAACACTGGTGATGGGCATGATGTACAAAATAGAGGCAATCATTGTAAATAACTATAATGTAACTATTTTAACACTGGTGATGGGCATGATGTACAAAATAGAGGCAATCATTGTAAATAACTATAGTGTAACTGTTTTACCATTAGTGATGGAAATGTACAAAATAGAGGCAGTTGACATCATATACTGTAATATGCAAGGTGGCCAAAAAATCTGGGTACCTAGAGTGTTTCGAAATCAGTTGTATACTTTTTCATAACTTTCGTTTTCTCCTGCAGTGTACAAAATAGAGGCAATCATTGTAAATAACTATAATGTAACTATTTTAACACTGGTGATGGGCATGATGTACAAAATAGAGGCAATCATTGTAAATAACTATAATGTAACTATTTTAACACTGGTGATAAAGATGATGTACAAAATAGAGGCAATCATTGTAAATAACTATAATGTAACTATTTTAACACTGGTGATGGGCATGATGTACAAAATAGAGGCAATCATTGTTGAAACAAGGTATAATGTACGACTATTTTTAACACTGGTGAAAAGATCGGCTGTATCTAAAATAGAGGCAATGGGGGATGTAAAAACACTAGGTGTAACTCATGTTAATCACTGGTGCTGGTCCATCTCTGATGTACGAATAATATCAGAGGAGACGATATGGGGCGGAAGGTATTAGTCAGGAAATAACTATAATTTGTAAAATAGAATCGGAAGGTTAACACTGCATATTTGACAGAGGTCATGAGTTTACATTTTAAAATTAGAATTTTAAAACACATTGTAAATTTAACACCCAGACCCCCATAGTTCTAAAGAGCTAACCATTTTTAAGTTTGAGAGCTGGAATAGAACTTTGGGCTTTCATTGGCTTTCATAAAGATTGATGTACATCTGGAAACTAGAGGCAATCAATTAGCGTAAATAACTATAATGTAACTATTTTCAACACTGGTGATAAAGATGATGTATTCAAAATTAAAAGGCAATCATTGTAAATAACTATAATGAGAACTAATTTTAAATACAAAGACTGGTGATGGGCATCAAAAACACAAGTCATATGTACAAAATAGAGGCAACCCAGACCGTCATTTCGAAGCATCAAATAAAGCTGCTGTGTCCATTCTAACTGGCATTGTTAAAATCCCATGGTGTAAGGTGAACATGATGTATAAAAGCAATGTGACATAGTTAGGCAATCAAGTCATACGTAAATCAACTTATAAAATAGTACTATTTAAACCACTAACAAGCGCTGGTGATTGCTTCATGCTGGTCGTACAAAAACCGAGGCAGATCATGTGAAACTAACAGTGAGTAAGTGATTAATGATTACATCACATGTGCACAGCGTGTATAGTATCATTTTGTGAGAATATGGAACTTGATAATATTAATTCAGGCAAGCCATTGCACCCGCGCTGTCCAGACACATTTCCCCATTTGAGGCGCACGCAACGGACAATAATAACCATAAGTCCCCAATTAAGTCTCAGTGAAGACACAAAAAGAGGCTAAAGTCACTTGTAAATATTTATTTAAATGTTAAAGACTGTTAATAAATTTAATACTGTGATTTTAAAAATTCATGTTGATTCAAAATAAAGGTAATCTTGTAAATAACTATAATATATATACACATAGAACATAGAAACCTAAATACTTATGGTGATGCTGGATTAAACCAGCTGATGTACAAAATAGAGCCAACCATTGTAAATAACTATCACAAAAGTAACTGATTATAAGTTAATAGTGGTCTGATGGCAGCATTGATGTTGACAAAATAGAGGCAATCCCTTGTAGATAACTAAGAATCATTAACTATTATTAACAACTCTGGTGAAGAGTAATGATGTTCAAAATAGAGGCAATTTTGTAGAAATAACTATTTTAGATACTCTTGAATTTGGCCACTGGTGGACCACTACTGCAGAACAAAGGGGAGGCAAATCCCGTGACTTAGAGAAATAAGCTATATAATTTATTTAAATATCCCTATCTTGCGTATATGAGAACAATCTCTGTGCATTCATCTATTGTTAGTTTTAAATTCATATAAGCACTGAAACATTTTTTAAAAAAATGATTATTTGAGTTAGAAGAGAGAAACAATTTATATACGGCAAACTGCCTATGGATCCAGATTTTGGGCTCCATGTACATATAAAGCATTTCGTAGAGTGCAGCTGTAATTGGTCGTGCTTAATGCCAGAAAAGTTTTTCAATTAAAGCAGACGGTGAGTCTAGAGAATACAAGTCAATAATTTTCCTCCCAGAAGTTACGGAGAATAATAAGTTCATAACGGCTTAGGTGATCTCAGTTGTTATGCTCGCCATTTTGTAAAATTTCTGTAAGGCTCCCTTAAACAGAAGCATCATTCTTCTATTTATATCTCTGCCAAGAGTAATCTTGAGCGAAGGTTGATATCTTTTCAAACTTACATCCTTTACTAGGAGTTTGGGCATTAGTGAACCACTACCGCATAGCAGGGAGACAATCCTGCCGCACTCTCCGTGTCCTCAGTTATCTAAAACTTTTTTTTCTACTATGCTTGCATTTATTCAAGCTCTCTCTCTCTCTCTCTCTCTCTCTCTCTCTCTCTCTCTCTCTCTCTCTCTCTCTCTTTCTCTCTTACTGAGTACAACTACTAATATTTTGCAATGACAAACTGTATTCAGTCCATTGATAAAACACTGTGACCTATTTTTGCATTCCACAGAAAGTTATCAATGAACGATTCCGAAGATCAATACAGTTTACATATGCCCTTGCAAAAGAATTTATTTGTACATAGGCCTACGTACGATACATTGTCGTAATGTCTCCCACCTACATCGAATTACGATTGAGAAGTTAGCGCCATGTTATTTTATATTGACGACACACGCACACGCAAAAAGAACACACAGCTGGATAAGAATTTTGGAGGTTTTAAATTAACGTTAATTATGATACTTAAATAATGTAATGCTACTACCGTAAACAGGTCATATAATTGGCGTTGTTATCATCAGAAAGGTCAGCTTAGCCCTCAGGGCAAGTTGATTGTAGACCGAACTGTCTTTGGCTAATACTGAGATTTGAATGACTTGATCAGCGCCGGATTAATCATCAGGCCCAGTAGACACAGGCCGCAGGCTTACAGGGACTCCCGCGAAAAAAACAACGGAGTCGTTACGCACAGAGCTCTACAGTAACGGCACGCGTGCGATAGTTCGCTCGTGCGTGCAGGGTAATAGTATATGTAGAACAGTTAGCTTATTCGTTACTTCCACTCCCGCTTTTTTTCCCCATTTTTTATTATATTTTCTTTGCAAGGGCCCCACTACTTTTAACAAAATCTAGAGGCTGTAACGAACATTTGTTTTGTTTTCTTTTACATATTATTATATATTAATAAAAACAGTTATCAGAAATCCATTCGATTTTTTTTTTAGTTTTACCTCTTATAAGATTAGAGAGGGGCCTCAAAATATCTTAATAGCCTAGGGCCTCCAGAGTTCTTAATCAGGCCCTGGACTTGATTAAGATCATTTCAACACCTGGTAAGATGAATGATTATTAACTGTTTAACATCATCATTACCCGCGTATGTCCGGGGGGGGGGGGGGGGGGGGGGGGGGGGGGGGGGGGGGGGGGGGGGGTGGGGGGGGGGGGGGGGGGGGGGGGGGGGGGGGGGGGGGGGGGGGGGGGGGGGGGGGGGGGGGGGGTGGGGGGGGAGTGGAGGGGGGGGGGGGGGGGGGGGGGGGGGGGGGGGGGGGGGGGGGGGGGGGGGGGCTCTGATAGACAAAGACAAAACGGGACGACTGCTTTCCTAAGCATGTCGTACAAGGCAACTAATATGAGGTTGTGCATGGGGCTGGCAATCTCATCATATAAACATATTGCCACAGAAGCCGGCGTTGCAAGAGCATGTGACTGCTTGGTGCGGGCTTCTTGCAATGGGACCAGATGTAGTGGTGATGTGACTGCTTGTTGCGGGCGTCTTGCAAGGGGACCAGATGTAGTGGTGATGTGACTGCTTGGTGGGGGTTCTTGCAAGGGTACCAGCTGTAATGGTGATGTGACTGCTTGGTGCGGGCTTCTTGCAATGGGACCAGATGTAGTGGTGATGTGACTGCTCGGTGGGGGTTCTTGCAAGGGGACCAGCTGTAGTGGTGATGTGACTGCTTGGTGCGGGCGTCTTGCAAGGGTACCAGCTGTAGTGGTGATGTGACTGCTTGGTGCGGGCTTATTGCAAGGGGACCAGATGTAGTGGTGATGTGACTGCTTGGTGCGGGCGCCTTGCAATGGTACCAGCTGTAGTGGTGATGTGACTGCTTGGTGCGGGCGTCTTGCAAGGGTACCAGCTGTAGTGGTGATGTGACTGCTTGGTGCGGGCGTCTTGCAAGGGTACCAGATGTAGTGGTGATGTGACTGCTTGGTGGGGGTTCTTGCAAGGGGACCAGCTGTAGTGGTGATGTGACTGCTTGGTGCGGGCGTCTTGCAAGGGTACCAGCTGTAGTGGTGATGTGACTGCTTGGTGGGGGTTCTTGCAAGGGTACCAGATGTAGTGGTGATGTGACTGCTTGGTGCGGGCGTCTTGCAAGGGAACCAGCTGTAGTGGTGATGTGACTGCTTGGTGGGGATTCTTGCAAGGGAACCAGCTGTAGTGGTGATGTGACTGCTTGGTGGGGATTCTTGCAAGGGAACCAGATGTAGTGGTGATGTGACTGCTCGGTGTGGATTCTTGCAAGGGAACCAGATGTAATGGTGATGTGACTGCTCGGTGGGGATTCTTGCAAGGGAAACAGTTATAGTGGTGATGTGACTGCTTGGTGGGGATTCTTGCAAGGGAACCAAATGTAGTGGTGATGTGACTGCTTGGTGGGGATTCTTGCACGGGAACCAGCTGTAGTGGTGATGTGACTGCTTGGTGCGTGCGTCTTGCAAGGGTACCAGCTGTAGTGGTGATGTGACTGCTTGGTGGGGGTTCTTGCAAGGGTACCAGATGTAGTGGTGATGTGACTGCTTGGTGGGGATTCTTGCAAGGGAACCAGCTGTAGTGGTGATGTGACTGCTTGGTGGGGATTCTTGCAAGAGAACCAGATGTATTGGTGATGTGACTGCTCGGTGTGGATTCTTGCAAGGGAACCAGCTGTAGTGGTGATGTGACTGCTTGGTGGGGGTTCGTGCAATGGTACCAGCTGTAGTGGTGATGTGACTGCTTGGTGGGGGTTCTTGCAAGGGAACCAGCTGTAGTGGGGATGTGACTGCTTGGTGGGGATTCTTGCAGGGGAACCAGCTGTAGTGGTGACGTGACTGCTTGGTACGGGCGTCTTGCAAAGGTACCAGCTGTAGTGGTGATGTGACTGCTTGGTGGGGATTCTTGCAAGGGAACCAGCTGTAGTGGAGACGTGACTGCTTGATGCGGGCGTCTTGCAAGGGGACCAGATGTAGTGGTGATGTGACTGCTTGGTGCGGGCGTCTTGCAAGGGTACCAGCTGTAGTGGTGATGTGACTGCTTGGTGCGGGCGTCTTGCAAAGGTACCAGCTGTAGTGGTGATGTGACTGCTTGGTGCGGGCGTCTTGCAAGGGTACCAGCTGTAGTGGTGATGTGACTGCTTGGTGCAAGGGGACCAGCTGTAGTAGTGGTTCCATGCTCCGAGAGGAGTTCAAAGGAACATGATGATGATTATGATCATCATCGTGACTCTGCAGTTCCCTGTGGAGCATAGGACTTGAACACGTTCACGCCAAACCCTCCTACCGGTGTCATCCACTCAAACTCCTTCCGTGTATTCTTACTTCCTTTTAATTCTGTCTTTAATCCTCTTCGCCGTGTGTGTTTTTATGCCCACTAATTCTATTTTCCTGAGGATTACAGAACAATGACTTCCTTGTAATACTATCAGCAGGTTTCTTCAGTATGTGTCACTTCAGCGCTGACTTGTTTTCCTCATCTCTTGTTTCCTTCGTATCTTCTTTGCTTAATACAGGTTTTGCGTCGTTTTGGCTAAGTGAGGCACCTTTCAACCTAGACATAAGATCCAGCGTTTATATTAGGGCGCATCTTATTCTTCTTGGATCCTTAGCCCCTAACTGACAAAGCAGTCAGTGGCCATCACGTCTAGTGGCGTCTTGTAGGGCTGCAACAAACTTTCTCCCATTTTGCTCGGTCATTGGCATCCTTCATGCTGTGCCCCAACTCTGGTTCATGTTTTGCATCTCAGCCTCCACAGTTCTCCGCCAGGTTGTCTTTGGTCTGCCTCTCTGTCGCCGTATTATGACGCATGTTCAAATATAAAACAATTGTGTGGTCTGATATAGAAATACGGAAGTCTTCCGCTGGTGCCATTCTAGTTTTGGGATGGCTGGACAATTTCATTCACTATCGTTGTTTTGTATTACGCAAGACAACTGACACAAATAACGTTGTATTTATATATAATCACTCAAACTAGCTCGGGCGTTGGCATAGCTGGCGAGTCCTTTTTAGGGCTTTATGCTAGCGGATAGATAATGTTGGCCCTTTTCAGGACTTAGTATCTATCAACGCTGATCGGGTTAGCGGTCAACAGAGTTGACTTTTTTGGGGATGATAATTCCGCTCTGATATAACCAAATAGGTTGAAAGGAACGCGCCTCGCCAGAAGAAGGGTAAAACCGAACAACAACAAACAAACAAACAACGTGGCAGCGATAACGGTACTGGCAATTGTAGTAAATGGTGAGCGCGGGACTGATGCTGCCAAAGTTGGTCCTGGTAATAGAGATTATGCTAACAATTGTGATACAGCGGTTTCATCTGGCGATAATCCAGGTGATTTAATTAAAGGTAAATACATTGAGAATTATGGTGATAAAAGTAATGCTGGTAATGATGTTTATAATGGTCTTGAATAAAGCAATAATTATAATGCTTCTTCTTCTTCAAGTATCGTGCCTGGAGGCGTAGGCAACCATGTGTCTCTACAACTATCTGTCTACCGTATTATTTATCAACTCTGTTATTGATTTCTTTCCATGCCACGATGTTTAACTGCCCAGTATCTTCTCTCTTTCTCGTCCTTTATCTACAAGCTAAAGATAGGAACTACTGATGCGTGTAACTGTGGCACAGTAACTGCTGAGCATCTACTTCAAAGGTACCCAACATATGAGGAACAGAGAAAGCGCATATGACCATCACCAGTACCATTCCTAGAAAAGGTCTACAGAGATGTCAACAGCCTCAGACTGACCACTGCTTTCTTTGAACATACACAAGTTGACTTCTTCTTCCTCGTTCGTCCTGAAAAGGACGTTGGTTGCGTTGTGTCTGTTTACACCGGAGCTGCGATATCTGCGCCTTTCGGCCGACACATCCGACTCCAGCACGGCATGTTTTGGGGACCGGGTTTGCCTTCCCTTTTCGATCCCTACTCTCTCAGCCAGACTGCAGTTAAGCAGCCTGTTTCCAGGACCACCACATGGAGGTGGAGTAGGGTCTTTGTCAGCTCTAGTTCGCTGACCCTTGTCGTAAATTTCCGATAGGTGATTAAGAACAATGTTAGGTCCCGTCTGAATAGAACTGACAAAGGTGATGACTCAGTGCGAGATAAGGTAAACAGATAGATTTTCACTAGTGAGTTGGTGAAAAGGTAGAGTCTGTTCCTGGATTTGAGAAGCTACTCTAGTCCAGCCTATCGGTTACGACCAAAATTAGTTGTCCAGACAGTTCCCTTTCTATATATATATATATATATATATATATATATATATATATATATATATATATATATATATATATATATATATATATATATATATATATATATATATATATCCACCACACATACACACACACACAGATAAGTGACGACAATTAGATGCACAAACGTGAAATAGTAATGGAATATGGGTATTCGGACTAGCTGACCGACACAGGTAATAAGTTTTTATGTTACTTTTATTTATCATAAAGGTAAACTTCACATCAGCTATATGCAAAATATCAAAAAAAAATAAACACAAAGGTTAAAAATTAATACAGAAATAGACACGTAAGTGCCAGTCCCTCTGTTGAAAAGAGATCCCACAAGAAGAAATTAATTAACCCCCGAAAAGGTAAAAAGTATTAGCCCTTGTGGTATATGATTTTACAATACTGTAAAGAACAGAGTTCCTAAGTTAATTCTATTCTGAAATGAACAGTATTAGCATTACAAAGTAAGAAATAAACAAAATGAGTACATGGATTATACGATAAAAGAATTACTCATTCCTGCTTTCTCTCTTTCCATACAACCGTGGTCACGTTTTCGTTCTTACCTAATTGTTGATTAGCAACGTCTGGAACAATCTTTAGGACACACACAGCAAATCCAGTGTTATTTTGGCAAGGTAAACCCCAGCTTCTCAAAGACTGATTAAATCCACTTCTCCGGGGACCGTTTACTTTGTTACTGTTATTAAGATTTCTGTTTATGTCACATTAATTAGTCCAGGTAAGAAAATTAACAGTGCTCAGTGTCAGTAGCTTGAGATTTCTAGTTTACATAAAGGAATGTCAGGTCGGTAAATTCTCTCAGTATAAAATTCCTTGCCACACCACAAATGGTCGAACGTCAGGAAATGTTAATGTTTGATTATGTCGCCACAACGGGCTGAATGTAAATGAAATTGGGAAAAAGAAATGTGGATAGCTATAGGCCCCGTTAAAAGTTATTCTTAATATTCATTGGGTTGGTACTCTGTCTCTTTCTGGGTGTAAGCAAGAGGCCAGACAGGTTCATCTTGAAGACCCAGTATTATATCAGAATGTTCTTTTGTACTGTTGGACTTAGATCCGTTATTCTCAGATTTATATGGAAGCCGCTGGTAGGTTTTGGGTATGTGACCCAGTACTAGATATAGGAAGAAAAATACAAAATACTTAACCACAATATAGTATTTTCAAACCCATCCTAACCCACGTAAAATACCATATTATTATCCACTTCGGTTATTTAACTTTAATTAGAAACTACAAGCTTAGAGCTTGTCTTATCGTTTATAAAAAGAAACCCCGTGAAATAAATTCTAGTCATTTACAAAATTACTCACCATGAATTAGAAATAAATATATATTTCGTCAGTACTTGTGGTGGATTTAGATGTTATGAAATGTTGTTGTTATGTATTTGATATTGTACTGAATGAGGTCAGCTGTGAATGCCCCTGAATACAACAATTATTTGGATGAGTTTTCAGGGTGCCTTTCTGCTACCACCTTATGATCTCATTCAGACTTATTCTTGGCTAGTATGTATGATAACTACGTCTAGTGTCTAGGGTTATGAACATATGGTGTGATGGTAATGTAATACTAAACACACACACATAACCAAATGTTAATGTCTATGATCAAAGGAACCAACACCGTGTGGTAAAGTTTGGTATTTAACTAATTTTTTACAATTTTATTTTGTCCTGAACCTAGTATTCTTCTGGTCAGGACTTTCAACTCAAATAAAATCAATTTATAAACATATATATATAATGTAATCACATAAAAGGGACAATCTGTCCAAACACGTATTTTCAAATCTAATAATAGTGTTAAATATTTCTATTACTACTGTTAAACTAGCACTTGGATGGTGGGTCGGGATTCTATAATCACTCCCATGTCTTTATTTCACAACTTTTAATGTTAAGTTCTGGGGTGGTAATAGTGTTATTTATTTCAATCAGGGAAACCCTACTCTGCGTTGATGAAAGGTCATGTGCAAGAATATATACTCAACTAGCACATGAAGTAGTTGTCAGTTGTCACTCCGGCCAACGGCCACTGGTGTACTTGTCCAAAAGTAATAGGGTAGGCAGCATGTACCTCTATCACTACTGGAATACAAAGTCTTCTCAAATTCACCACTCAGAAATCTGGCACTGGGCTAGTGCCAGACAAAAAAACCCTGTAACATGAAATTATGTTTCCTTGTTTACATCAGGTTTAAACCACTATTTCCACAAATTATAATACATGCAAAACAAAAGACCTGGGTCAGATCTAGCTGACCAACCCAACTCATCCACATACCAAAGTGTACCAGTTTTTTTCACATTCCTCTCCTCTAATGGCTGCAATGCATCTGCAATATTATCATTAATCTCTTTTTTTTCCCATACAATAAGGTGGGTGATATGTTTCCACCTGACCACCTAAGAAAACATTTGTGTTATACATCTCTGGTAGTTTGTTTTAAGTTAAACCAACCTCTAGGCCCTGCAGAAGTCAGCTAGGGACCTCGACTATGTACTTACTGTCGTAATATTTATCATTTGGCAGCATCGCTCACTCACATTTTTTAAATAAAATATAAATAATTTGTCTTACCACGAATTCAATGAATAAACACAGGAACGATGACCTTGGCACAGATTCAGCTTTGCTGCCGGCTGTACTGTGAATTTGTATGTATTTACTTTAATTTTTAGTTACTATTCACACTTTAGTGCATCGTCCTGGTTGAGGGACAGAATTTCTACAAATGGCGACAAGCCTTCTAAGTTTTCAGTAATATAAAATGTGTTGGCCATTGAGATCGGACGACCTTCAATCTTGGTTTGAATTTGAAAAATAAAGCCAAAATTACAGCCCAATTTCGGGGTACATCTTTCTGTCGGTCCGTCCGATCTTGGCATTAGTTAAAAATAGACTTGTTTTTTGGCCTAATACATTTGCCTCTCCCTCCTAACGTTCCCCACTTCGGACTTTGGCCTTCCCTCTTAGTGCCTCTTTTCAACAACGCGTGCAAAATTTGTCACCGTTAGTGAATGCAAGAACGAGAGTCTGTCCGACTGTCCGTATGAACCTATACAGTATTTTGTCAATAACTTTAGTACTATCTGGAGGAATTTGTATTTTATAACATAGTATTACTCAGGAGAAGATATTCTATCTAACTAACAAGGCTTTATGGTCATATCCCTTTTAATAAAGAAGTCCATATATTTTCCAGAATATTCGGAAATTTCTACTTTTCTCTAAATACTCCATCTTTCCCCCTCTGTTCCACTAAAACCACAAGTCGTTACGTCAGAAAAATTTCCCCACTTGGCAGACACTGCGCTGTGTGTCTGTGGTTATATATGTCAAACTGCGTGCCTATGAAACGCACAAGTATTGGCTTTTTCGTTACATTTTCAAATATAGTAGTAGAAATGACCCGCCTTTCTCGAGTTGGCGGGGCTAAAACCCGCTCTCGCTTGTCAATAGTAGCATTTTTTCGTCTGGAACCAAAATTACACTGGTATTTTGCTTCAAACATGTGATGGAAAAACTCATAATGAATAGCGCATTTACTAGTCGATTAAAATATCTCTTACTGGTTACTAGCAATTAATTAAATTAACGCTACAGCCGGAACAATTTTGCTATAGATTATTTTAATTCTACTAGTCAATTTACACACCACATAATCCTAGTGAAATATAATTGAAGGACCTTAACAAGTAAATCACTCTACACAGAAAATCTTAGTGAAATATAATGATGGACTTAACAATTAAATCACTCAAACTTCTAGTATAATATTTACCGCAAACACAGAAATTAAAACAATCCCCAACGAAAACTAAGAAACTCCATTAATACAAATGGTTTTAGAATCGAAGCTAGATGTTCTGAAATAAATCTGTTGGTACTGAATAATCTAAGTTAAAGGATGCGGTATATATCTTAAATTGGTTTAAAAAAAAATCGCTGACTAGTGTTAGACATAACACCTTTGGGGATTTTTGCGGTTAGATTCTGAATCAAAGTTAAAATTGCCACCTTTACCGCTTGCAGACTCTGGCAACGAGCGAACGGTCTCTTTGATCACGTCTCGTCCGCAGTTTAATTACCTTCACGAACGAACGGATGTGGGGGGATAACTAAGATTGATTATCTCCCCTGACCAAATAACTAACAAAGTACGACTTATGAATAATCGCCCTTGATTTTCTTCATTAGCTTATCTCCCCCTTTTCTCACTACGTGCATCATAGGCTGATCTGTCAATATTTCAACGGTTTGATTTTAAACATTCCTAGTGCCTGTAAGACAATAGAGAAAAGAAAAAAAAATAGATATGGCTTACAATTATTGCTGCATGGGTCCCTAAGAAGGGTGAACGTGGATTGTTTCCTTCTGTCTTTCCTGTTGTCATGGTATACTCCAGCTTCCTTCTTCTCATAACATGCCTGAAGAACGTGGACTGTTTCCTTCTGTCTTTCCTGTTGTCATGGTATACTCCAGCTTCCTTCTTCTCATAACATGCCTGAAGAACGTGGATTGTTTCCTTCTAACACGAGGAATAAGCTTTCTTTGCGCATTGGCCTCTTCCAGACATCTTTATTACACTTGTTAGCTGTGCATGGTATTTCTAACATTCTGCTGTAAAGCCACATCTCTATGGCCTTTAGTACTTCTCCTCGTGTCTACTAATTGTTCATGACTCGCTTCCGCATGTCAGGAGGGTTTTATACAGCACTAAATAACTCTCTTTCTTCCACTGACAAAGAGTTGTCCCATGTAGTCCTCTCGCGGTTGGCAGAGTGGTTAGGGAGATGGCCTCTCACGACAAAGGTACCGGGTTCGAAACATGTTGTCGTCACGCTCAAGTCTACCTAGTCGTAAATGGGTACATACTCTGCCCTTGAGATAGGGAAAGCAAAGGATGCGATGAAGGGAGTTGGTCACCGCACCTCTCGAAGTGGACCTAACATAGTGAAGTCTCTAACTCTTCACTCCCTTACGGCAGTATCAGCTATTCGACTACCTTTATCTTTTTTTTCCCCCTGTTGCTCCCTGAGACCTCGAAAGAGACAAAGAAATAATAGGACTACTGCACCCTTAGGCATGTCGTACACAGCACAGCGACTAATATGAGGTTGTACATGGGCCTGGCAACCGCATCACGTAAAAGGAACTGCCACAGAAGCCACCTCTGCTAGAGCATGTGAATGTTTGGTGCAGGCTTCCTGTGGGGTGACAAGCTATATAGGTGACATAGGTGGCTTCATTCTCCATAATGAGCGTAACATGGAAAATGATCATATCGTTATTTTCTATTCCTGTGTTTAGATGATGCACTGATGTATTAACATTAAATTTATAAATCTGGTCAGTTTCATTTCAGTGTTTACTGCAGAGGCTGTGGAATGGGAGTCGGGAGTCGTTTTTTAATGGAGTCGTCAGTAAAAAATATCCGTACTCGGTCTCCGAATTTTATGCCATATGACTAGTAAAAAACTGTAGCCGAAGTCGAAATCAGGATTCCGAGTCGGAAGTCGGACTTCTAAAATGTTGCATGGGGCAACATTGTCTTGGCTGACTCCGCAGTTCTGGTGTATTTTATTGTTTGTTGTAAGGTAAATTAAAGTGCACCATTTAGTTCCCTACAGAGCATCATAGAGATTTTATACCTAGCGTAACACTGTGGCATAGAGTATATGTCTATATGCCCTTAAAAGCGGTTAGGCCTCTCAAATTTATTCATGCAGTACTCTTCAGATGCCCAATGAGCATAGGCCTTCAACAAACACATGTCAAGTCTTCCTACCACGTGGTATCAGCTCAAGACCTTTCTATATCTCCCTCACCATTTGTCATTTCTGTCTCTAGTACTCTTCTCCATATTTTTTATGGTCCACCTATACTTTTCTTACCCTGGCAATTCCAGAACAAGGACTGCCTGGTGGAGCTATCAACAGGTTTTCTCAATGTGTGTCCTATCCATCACCAACGCCTTCTTCTTAGCTTTTGTTTCACTGCCATTAGTGTGGTTCTTGTTTGCCTCAATATATCATTGTTAAGGATAGATTTTGGGTGCAGTCAAAATAGTAAGGCATGCTACTATACGCTAGCACATTTCCATTTTTATGTGAGGAATTGTGTTTGCCTGTAGGCAAACTACGGTTTGCACGAAGCGTTCATCCGTGATGATCGACGGTCAACTAGTGACGTTTCGGTCACATGTCGTGGGGTTCAGTGTGTTAATTAACGGGGCTTCCGTCTTTGTGTTTGTGTCCGAGAGAGATGTAATTTTTCGAGCTCCGGGATAATGGAGCGTGATTTATAAATATATACTGTGGCATTGTTGATTCTCGGAGGCTGCCACGTTATGTGCAAGATGGTTCATAAACGTATCTAGAAGTTCATACCATAATTTACTACGAGTAACTTTGAGATATGAGGCAACTAATATTTGGTTTGCACTGATTTCTTCTGCCGCATTACTTTGGTTTTCGTGGATTACCGAACCTTTAGTACAACGGCCAGAATTGAGTGGAGATGAGAGGATTGTATTATTATTATACTATATGCCACTTAAAGATGCCTAACGTTTGAACCTTATTGACGGACCAGGGATAATCTACTACGCTTATCCATTGCCATGTACTTTTGATGTTTGATGGACTATTGTGAAGTGACTTTATGTATTAAATGTCAACCATGTTTTCCCGTGGACCTGTTCACCTACCGGCTTTGTTATGTGTACTGACCATAATGTCCTGAATGAACACCTGCTATCATTCGCGTATACATGCATGATCCTCTAATTTATCCCAACGTAACACCATATAATTTGGTGAGCCAGTATGGTTTTGGATCGATACTTTCATCAGGGCATGGTTTTCAAATTCACTGAAGCAAGTATACCTTCGTACTTTGCAAAAATACAGCTGACATTTAATCTGTATATGCGATCGTCACTCCTGTTCAGCGTGTTATTGTGAACACACCGCTTCGTGAACTCAGTCATTATCAACGGGTCCAGTTGGATAACGAACGCTGCCACTGCACATATCCAATGTTCCAGTTTCAATGTCCTATTGTTCGCTGTAACGTTCAAGATAACAATTTCAAACCAACCGGTTTGCAAGTTTACTTCGTGTTCCAGTCTACATCACAACGTTTGCAAGATTCTTTCAAGTTTCAAGTCTATGCCACGGCGATATCAAGTTGCTTTGTACCAAGTCAACACAGCGTTTCAAGATCTACACAGTTCATGATGCTCATCTGACGGAGACCGTGTACTGTTCACATTTTATCCGTGCTTCACTTGTATTGAGGGACAGTGTTGTTCCAATGTTGACGCCTTTTTCCGGACTTACATCTGATCGGATTACGATAAGATAAGTGCCTGTTAATACACTCTTGTATCTTTGCCGTGGCGTAAGCCTTTTTGATATCTATGTTATTTGTTTTCTTCGTTTCTATATCTTTGTACAAATCTGTTGTTAGCGACACATGTCATTGTAAAAATGACCGCTGAGCAGATATTTCTATAGGTTTTGCTTACATTTCTCAAGCAGTGAAATTTCCGGCCTGAGTTTACTCACCGACGTTTGGTTCACTGCCTGTCTAGTGTGACCTAATTTGTTTAGGTGTGCTGCTTCGTATTTCTAGTTGTCAGTTCTTGTTGTGTGTTGGTTTTGTTTTTCTTCTACTTAGTTGACACCCATTCTGTTCGTAATGCTAGTCTAACCTTCTATCACTTGTTTACATTTATATATATTGTTACAGGTCCTATCCTGTTTTTTTTTTAGCAGTATGTCTGTTTTATTTGTTGTTTCTCCTTAGTTTCCCATTTGCATTCTTTTTCGTTTACTTGCTGCTGTTATTACATTGTCTTGGTCACTTGTACTTGTCTTCTTGTTTAGTTCCATCAATTCTGTTCTTGTGCGTTATTTTTTTTTTTCTCTCACCAGTGTTTTGGTTTTTTCATGATACATTCTGATATTATTGCTTAGTAATATTAAGAGTCTATTTGCATTGATAATATTGCAAAGCACAAAGCTAGTGAATTGGTATAGACGGACTAATCGAGATACATTTATTAAATAATTTATAATATTGATAGTAAGATACTGAAGAAGTAAATAATGGAGTATCAGGAATTTATTACTATGGGCCAAGAATATGGTTACAAGGCGAAGGAATTAATGGACTTTGCCAAAACGGAATTCAATGCCAAAGAAAATCAAGAAGCCCTAGAGAATAAGAGACAAAGAGATGCACGGTATGAAGAGCGAGAGCTCAGAAAAGCAGAGCTACTTGCAGAAGAGAACAAAACGAAACTTGCTCATGAAAAAGAATTAGAAGAGAGAAAACTTGCACATGAAGAAAAAATGGCGACTTTACGTATTGAAGAACAAAAAAGTCCAACATCAGAGTAGACAAAATGACGACTCTGAACGTAGAGGTTCCTCTAGCAACCACGATAGCGGTTTTGTTAAATTTCGTTTGCCTGAGTTTAAGCCAGAAATAGACGATATTTCGTCCTTCCTACAACGCTATGAAAATGTTTGTGAAGAAAATAAGCTTGATAGATCACATTGGTGTACAAGATTGATGGATTTCATGAGTGGTGAATCCTTAACTGCTCTGTGCCAATTGGACGGGCCGAATAGACGCAATTATGATGCTGCTAAAAACGTTATTATTAAAACTTCATCAGTTAGACGCTGAAGGTTATCGTATGAAGTTCAAACATATGATTCCTGAAACGGGTAAAGATTTTACACAGTTTGTAGCTGCAACTCGTCTAACATTTAATAGATGGATACAACTTTCCGGCATTGAAGAGAATTATGAGGGCCTTAAGGACTTGTTATTGCGAGACAAAGTCTTGTCTTCCGTGAGCAGACCACTGCGAGAATATCTACAGGAAAGAAAGCCGTCAAGTTTGAGTTCAATGGAGGAATTATGTAGGCAATATTGTAATGCACATCCAGGAGTTTGTGTCAGTAACAACAATATTAAGGAAGCTTTACCTGTTGCCGCAGCTACAACTTGGAACCACAACAATTATAGACAAAGATCCTACAGTTGTGATGGGAATTTCAAACCAAACAAATTCAATAACTCACAACCATATAGAGGTAGACAACCATATAGAAACTATTCACCCCAAAACAGAGGTAATTTCCAACAAAACTCAGGAGAAAGAAGGAATGATAATTTTGGTAACTATAATAAGAATTGGAATAACTGGGGACCCAATAACCAAAATTATTCACATCGTAATAGGTCACAAAACTATAGAAATCAACAAAACAACAATAGGAACCAAAGAAATAATGACGGGAGTCAAAATAACTCTTTTTACAATCAGAGACATAGATCACGCTCTAGAAATAATGCAAATTCGAACTACCATGCGAACTCAGCAAATACTGCTGCTACACCTGAGAACGCGCAAGACAACAATGTTGTTAATCATTCAGCTTCATGTTGTTCGTTTGACTTTGATACTGCTTCACAGTGTCCAGATTGCCAAACTCTATTCCAGTCTAATGTGACTTCCTTGTTAAAATGTGGTCATCCGCTCCCAGCAGTTACTGCTTCATCAGCACATGATGGCACAGGAGTACTACAGCTTCATAAAGGTTTATTGAATGGCACTCAAGTTACAGTACTCCGTGATTCTGGTTGCACGACTGTCGGAGTGAGACAGTCATTAGTACATCCGTCTCATGCAACGGGTGACTTTGTTAAATGTGTAACTTTCGGCGGTACAGTGGAATTTTATCCCACAGCCGTGGTGGATATTCACTCACCATTTTTTTCAGGCAAGGTTAAAGTGTGTTTGTTAAGGAATCCAATAGCGGATGTCACACTTGGCCGGATACACGGCAGCAATGATTGCTCACCCGAAGAAATTGTTCAATGGGAACGTCAAAATTTATCAACTGCTGCTGCAGTTACTACGCGTGCCCAGGCCAAGGCACAAAAGGAAAATGATGATACCGGTCCTGGAACTCAGGACGATTTTCACGTTCACTCTGAGATAGACAAACAATCCTTTATCAAACTTCAAAGAGAAGACAACTCTTTGAAGAAATTCTTTAGATTAGTCAAAGATAATGATTACGTTAATGATAGTTTGTCACCAAAACAGTGGTACACACTTAAAAATGATGTATTGGTTAGGAATTTTAAAGATTCATCTTTAATCAGACATCAGGTGATGGTTCCCCAAAAACTTCGTCTGTACATTCTACAACATGCACACGATTCGCACTGTGCTGGCCATATGGGCTACTCTAGGACGCGATCCAGAGTTTTGTCCTCTTTCTTTTGGCCGGGAATTTCCAGAGACACCTCCATATATTGTCGCTCTTGCGTTATTTGTCAAGAGGTAAAATCAAGAGGAGCCTATCATACGGCCCCGATTCAGGCGTGTGATATACCTGTACGCCCCTTTGAGAAAATGGCCGTAGATATTATCGGTCCTTTACCTGTTATGTCCGCTAGAGGACACAGGTATGTGCTCACATGTATCGACATGTGCACTCGATGGCCCGAGGCCATCCCTCTTAAGAACATCACCACTAATGACGTTGCTGATGCCCTTTTCTTGATTTTTTCTAGACTTGGTTTTCCTCGAAAACTTCTTTCAGATCGAGGTACCCAATTTGTATCTGACACTATGACTGCTGTTATGAAACGCCCCAATATCGACAGGTCTCTCAGTAGTGTTTACCATGCGATGAGCAATGGCATGGTGGAACGTCTTAACAGGACGTTAAAGCAGTTATTGGGCAAAGTTACAGTGAAATATCCTCAAGATTGGGACAGGGTTTTACCCGCCGTGCTGTTCGCATACCGTGAGGTAGCGAATGAACAGACCGGTTTCTCACCTTTTGAGCTTGTGTTTGGAGCTCAACCTCGAGGTCCCATGTCACTTATTAAGGACCTGCTCATAGACTCAGAGATGACTGAGGACATCCAGTCATCGTATGAATACGTCGTTAACCTCCGCCGTAACATTATAGATGCATGCCAACTGGCTACAGCTTCTTCCGAGGCTGCTAAAGCAAGATCACGCCAGTTCCAAAATCGCAATAGACGATTACGTCAACTATTGCCTGGCGATGAAGCTTTTGTATTGCTTCCAAGGAAAGAAAATAGACTTTTAATTGCTTGGAATGGTCCATATAAAGTGTTGTCACGCATTTCTGATGTTGACTACATTTTAGAGATAAAAGGGAAAAGGAAGACCTTTCACATAAACATGCTTAAAGAGTTCCACACTAGACCGGAACATCTTCAAGCCATCTTTCAAGCAGTTGATGACCACCCTAGACCTGGTACTCACTACTCTGCGTTATCAGTAATTCAGGAGGAAGAATCGGCTTTTCCTGATGTTCCCATGAACTTACCTGTCTTTCCTCTCCAATCGACTGAGACATGGAAGGATATTACTATTTGTCCAGCTTTGTCTTCTGAACAACATTCCCAAGTCTCTAATCTTCTAGAATCCTTTCCAGACGTCCTCACAGACATCCCAGGGCGTACATCAGTCATTTCGCATGACATCACCCTTACAGATGATCGACCAATTCGTCTACGCCCCTATCCTATCCCTATTCACTACCAGCACCAAGTAGAAGAAGAATTAAAACAAATGCTTAATTTAGGAATTATAGAACCTTCCAATGCCCCTTACTCATCACCTATGGTCATCGTTCGTAAGAAAGACAAAAATATCAGATTGTGTGTAGATTACCGGAAGCTGAATAACATCACAGTCTTCGATGCTGAACCCTTACCCCTACTTGAAAATCTTTTGTCTCGTCTCGCCAAGTCTCTTTTCTTTACTAAAATTGACCTTACCAAGGGATACTGGCAAGTTCCCTTGACTGACAGAGCTAAACCACTCACTGCCTTTGCTACACAACAGGGTCTTTATCAGTGGAACGTAATGCCATTCGGACTTATGAACGCCCCGGCAACGTTTGTCCGTATGATGAGAAAAATTCTCTCTCATCGGTCCGATATAATTACATATATAGACGACATCTGTCTATTCAGTTCCACTTGGGAGGAGCACTTCTTAGGTTTACATTCTCTTCTGGACACTTTACGTCTCCATCACCTAACAGCCAAGCCCTCAAAGATCTTTATTGCCTTTGAGGAAATTTCATTCTTGGGACATAAGGTGGGTCACGGTTTTCTTCAGACCGTGCCACATAATGTTTCCAAAATCCTAAAATTATCTGTGCCCACTACTAAGAAGCAAGTTCGTAGTCTTCTCGGGTTGATTCAGTATTATAGTAAATTTATACCAAACTTGTCTTAGTTCACTGCATACCTCTCTGCCTTGCTTAAAAAAGGCTTACCAAACCAAGTGCACTGGACACCAGAGTGCCAGGCTGCGTTAAATTATGTTCAAAATATTTTTTCTGTACCACCTATTTTGAGGTTACCAGATACAAATCTGACTTATTATCTCCGCACAGATGCTAGTTCAAAAGGTATCGGCGCATCACTGATGCAAGAGTTCGAGGGAAGATTACATCCAACCCTCTACATATCCAGAAAGCTCAATGATGCAGAAAGAAAGTACCCAGTGATAGAAAGAGAGTTGCTGGCTGTTATCTGGGCGGTAGTCAAGCTGGAGCGGTATTTGTTGGGCGCCCCTTTCATCATACAATCAGACCAGAAATCCCTTTCCTCATTGAAGAAGGCGAATCACAAGAACCCACAGCTAGCCCGTTTCGCCATCCTGCTTCAACCTTTTCAGTATGAAATCGAGGCAATACCAGGTTCTGCAAATGTGGTCGCAGATGCTTTATCGAGATGCCCACAGCTCGAACTTGAAGATTCATATTGATTTAGTTAATTGACTTTATATTATACATGTGTGAAGCCATGGTGTTTATCCACTACTAGTCATTATGACAAAGGACGATGAATACATGAACACTAAGAGGATTTTCAAACCATCCATATTAACATTTGTGATTTAAACGACTTTGAGATTATCATTATTCACTTTAACCAGTGGCACATTGAACAGTGTTATACTACTTACAGACATGAACAATTTCCAACTAAAACATCATATTATTATTCTGGAATGCACATTCATATTAATTAAGATTGCTATATTATGCTACAAATCTAGTCCTGACATGGATAGTTTGGAGTATTCTTATATTATTGCAAGTTTGATTTGGACATTACTTATCTTGCCAACGTACAAAAGGTACTTAGAGTAGAATAATTAAGTAATGTAATAATTGTGTTAATTAGTTATACTTGCGTTCTTGTACTATATATATATTTTTTTTCCTCTTCTTTCTCTTTTTGTGAGATATTCATGTACTTTAGTTACATTAATTTCATATCGCATTGTTTCATATCTTATTTGATTCATATCATGCGTGAATTGCGTTTAAGCTTAATTTTAGGATTTTTGACAGCATTGTTACTTCGAGATATATCCTTCTATTTTTATTATATTTTATTATTCATGCATTTTGAATTCTTGATTTGGATTTTTTTTTTTCTCTTTCTTTTATTTTATATATCTCATACCATTTTCATATATGCATGCTATTTCTTTGATAGGTTTATTGTAAACTCACATTGATCATACATTTATGTATTCTTTTGACACATCATTGGAGTATCGACTGTATATGACTTGTTACTTATGGACATATGACTATTTATGACTGATGACAAATTCATCTAGCATGTTATTTAATGATAAGTTACATTATGCAGACTGACTGCGACTAGATTATTTTCGATATAGCCCAATATTTGTGATATAATCAATTTTGGCCGCTATTTCCGCATAGGAAATATTTGAATTGAAAAAAAAAAAAAAAATAAATTTGTTTTTTTTTTACACCGCGAAGGGGGTGATATGTTAAGGATAGATTTGGGGTGCAGTCAAAATAGTAAGGCATGCTACTACACGCTAGCACATTTCCATTTTTATGTGAGGAATTGTGTTTGCCTGTAGGCAAACTACGGTTTGCACGAAGCGTTCATCCGTGATGATCGACGGTCAACTAGTGACGTTTCGGTCACATGTCGTGGGGTTCAGTGTGTTAATTAACGGGGCTTCCGTCTTTGTGTTTGTGTCCGAGAGAGATGTAATTTTTCGAGCTCCGGGATAATGGAGCGTGATTTATAAATATATACTGTGGCATTGTTGATTCTCGGAGGCTGCCACGTTATGTGCAAGATGGTTCATAAACGTATCTAGAAGTTCATACCATAATTTACTACGAGTAACTTTGAGATATGAGGCAACTAATATTTGGTTTGCACTGATTTCTTCTGCCGCATTACTTTGGTTTTCGTGGATTACCGAACCTTTAGTACAACGGCCAGAATTGAGTGGAGATGAGAGGATTGTATTATTATTATACTATATGCCACTTAAAGATGCCTAACGTTTGAACCTTATTGACGGACCAGGGATAATCTACTACGCTTATCCATTGCCATGTACTTTTGATGTTTGATGGACTATTGTGAAGTGACTTTATGTATTAAATGTCAACCATGTTTTCCCGTGGACCTGTTCACCTACCGGCTTTGTTATGTGTACTGACCATAATGTCCTGAATGAACACCTGCTATCATTCGCGTATACATGCATGATCCTCTAATTTATCCCAACGTAACAATCATATTCGGTGCAATCTTGAAGTACATCCTCCGCAGTCTGGGGTGCCTGTCCACATGTACACATGGCTGAATTGCCAATCTTGAATTTTGTATACATGTGGCTGCGGAGGCGGTTGTGTCCTGTTCTGAGGCGCAGAATGACAATTTGTTCTGATCTGTTCATAGCTTGGTAGTCATCCTGTGTTGGTGTTGGTGGCTTTCTGATGGATTTGATCATCTTTTTCTTCTGATGGTACGTAACTGGTACATCCGGTTGCTCGTCTGCAGCACCTTCTTTAGCCAGGCCGTTTGCTCTCTCGTTTCCTGGTATTCCACAATGAGACGGTATCTACTGCATGGCGACCCTGCGCTGGTTGCACAGTTCAGAAAGTAGGGCTTGTATACCTGGCAATTTTCTGGACTGAAGTGCTTGGAGTGCTGATCTTGCATCTGTCAGGAATACTACAGGCTGTAGACCGAGATTGGTGTTCAGTAGTTTCTCAGTTGCCACCTTGATTGCCTGGACTTCTGCATCATAGTTGTTACAGAATTTCCCCGCTGGTACTCTGACCGTATCCCTAGTGTTGTTTGGGTATTCTATGTACACTCCTGCTCCTCCATTCTTTTCTGCATTCTGTGCTGACCCATCCGTGTATACTTGGACCCAGAGGTCCTGTGGGTATTCATCATCCAGGAAACTGAGAGTGACTGTCATACGTTGCACGCTGTTCTGTTCATCCCTGTCGAATATTCCTTTCACTTTTGTCTGGATGTGTACTGGTAGTCCAGGCTCCTCTCTCCAAGGGGTTAGTTCTGGCACAGACTTTAGGGAGCTGTTAACTTCAGGCAGGTCTGAGGTTTGTCTACGAAATCGTTTGGCCTGGTGGATAAAGCTACTTCTTTTCAGTCGCCCCATTGCTAGGTTTTGGAATCTGTCCTTCATTGGATGGCTCGGCATACAGAGGAACTTTTCTGCCTGTGTTAGCACTTTCGTGTCTCTGCGTTCTCTCAGTGCTTGTATCCTCCCCATTTTCTCCATCTCCACTATGGGCGTTGATTTCATTGCCCCCGTGATGACCCTAAGCGCCTGGTTTTGCACCTTATCTAGCTCTTGTAATGTGGTGTTTGATGCTGGACACCACGCAGCTGACCCATATTCCAGGTGTGGTCGTATGCCCTGCTGGTAAACTTTACTAAGTATTTTCCCGCTTGCTCCCCATGTGGTTCCACTTAGTTTCCTCAGGATGGCTAACTTTCTCCTGGCCTTTGTTGCTGCTTTGTTGATGTGCTGCTTCCATGTCAGCCTATCATCGAATGTAACTCCGAGATAGGTAGGTTGTTTATCTTCTCTCAGGAGCTCTTCGTTTATCTTGATGACACCAGCATTTTTGTTTGGGAGAGAGGGTGAAGAGCGTAGTGCTGCACTTGTCTGTGTTGATGCTGACACACCATCTATTTGCCCATGAGGTTAAGGCATCTATAGCTCTTTGTAGCAGTTTGGTGGCCACTGTTGCATGCTCATCTGTGCACCATATTACCAGGTCATCAGCGTACATTGCCACTTTCATTCAATGTGGTAGTTCAGCAACCAGGTCGTTGATGTAGACCAGGAAAAGTGTGGGGGACAGAACCACTCCCTGAGGGACGCCATGACGCAGTAGAATTTTCTTACTCTTGAGGCCATCTAGTTGTACTCGGGCTCTTCTGTTATGCAAGTATGCTTTCACCCATTTGTACATCTTACCATTCACTCTACAATTTCTCAGTTTCTTCAGAAGCCCTTCTTTCCAAACCTTGTCATATGCTTTCCTTAGATCTATCCATGCTGCTAGTACCAGTTTCTTATCTTGGAACGCATCCTCAATCTCTTGGGAAAGGTAAGTTGCCTGATCTTTGGTAGAATAACACTGCCTAAAGCCCGCCTGCTGTGGTACAAGAAGGTTTTAACTTTCAAGGTACTACTGTAGCCTGAGGTTGATGATACGTTCCATTGTTTTGCAGAGGCAGCTGATTGGTCTGTAGCTGGAGGCAGTGGAACTGTCTTTTCCTGGTTTTAGGAGTGATATCATGATTGCTTCCCTCCAGGTCTGTGGAACTCTGCCTGAGTTTCAACAGATATTGAAGATCTGCAGCAGCTTTGTTTTCGCTGCGGTTCCCAAGTTCTTAATCATTTCATTGGACACTCCATCAACTCCTGGCGACTTTCTCATTTTCAATTTGGATATTGCAAGCTCCAGTTCTCTGAATGTGATTGGTGGCTTCATAACTTCAGGTATGGTTCCATCTCGTCCTGCGTGTTGTTGTTTCTCACGAGTCTCCTGTTGCTTCTCTGGGCTTACTTCGATGTTGTTGTCTTTAGCAAAGGAGTCTGCAAAGTGATCAGCTGCCTGTTTTCCCATGAGGATGTTTCCCTCTTCGTACAGAGCAATCCTTGAGTTTCTCCCTGTACCTTCATCGTTAAGTTGTTTTACCAGCTTCCACAGTTGCCTTGTATCTCTTTCGAATTTCAAGGACTCTGTTTTCTCCTTCTAGCTTCTTCGCCTAGCCTGCAACTTGGCCCTTTGAAATTTGGCCTTAGCTTGCTGGTAGTTATTGTGGTGTTCTTGGCATGGACTGGTCTCTGCCTGCTTTCGAGATGTTTCCACGTCGTTGTGCAGCTGCTCTAGTTCACTATTCTAATATTCCCTGTAGTGGGAGCAAACCCGGTACCTTTACAATAAGAGGCGGGCGCCATACCTCTTAGTCAGTTCGACCCACTTATTTTCCTTTGAATGAAAATGTAGTACATTAATATTGTAATGGAAACATGTATAGTTCTTATCTATGCCCACAGGCAGATGTAGAAACACACACACGCATACACTTAAACAGATGCATAATACACCCAGACACCTACACAGGTAAATGTAGTCCCATAACAGAAACGCCGTAGGGGAGTGATGCGTTAGAGACTTCACTATATTCGGTACAGCTTCGAGAGATGGGGTAACCAGTTCCCTTACTCGCTGCATTTGCTTTCCCTAACTCAAGAGCAAATTCGTGTACCACTCACTACGTTTGAATATGTTGGTAGTAGGTAGAGGATGTGATTCCACTGAGTTATGGGATTTTCTGTTTTGTGTGAGAGAGCCAGTTTACTTTTGATAGGAAAAAAAAAAGGGAAAAAATTTTCATCAAGCTTTTGCGATACAAAATTTGTCTGTTAGATATCAAAATATCAAATCAAAATAAAGTTGGCGTCGACTTCAAAATAAAGTTCGCGTCCAATTCAAAATAAAACTCGCACACAGTTTGTTTTTTTTTTCAATTGGAAATGTTTTGCTTTAGTTTTTTTTGCGCAGTTGTAAAACGTGACAGAAATGTTGACAGTCATTCAGAATTCTTCGTCCGTAGAAATTGTATTCCCTTTCTTTGCTATTAACATTTTTTCATACGTAGGAAACATTGTTCACATAGGTACGATATAATGCCACGCGTGCAATAAAATGTATGAGAGGTTGTGAGGCGATTTCAGAACGGTTTGCAGAATAGCAAATTGTGTTTTTAATTTTTTTTTATCTTACAGCATAGCTTTATGCGGAATTCTGTACAATCGTTTATGAAAACAATGGTTAGCGAAAGCCATGACTGGGAAACACGGATAATCTTGATAATTTTGTTTATATATATATATATATATGTGTGTGTGTGTGTGTACGTGTGTGTGTTTGTATACGTGTGTGTATATGTATATATCATTATCTAAGCCCATTGCTGCACATTATGCCCAGTACATATTCATGACTATTGTCAGATCTTGTCTGTCTACCCAAATGCTAAACAAAATAACACAAATAGCAAACCTGACGCCTGAATGCAAGGCAATTTTTTTTTTTTTTTTTTAATTCGTTCTGCCCAGCCAGATAATCGTGGATATGGCACTTCGGAGGTAAATATTCAAGTGTAGATTGTAAGACCCAACTGTAATCTTGCTCACACATTCTCAAAGTGTTCCTCACCGCACACAGTATACGTAAGTCTTTTGTATCGGTAACACGATGGAGCGTTATGCGCATTATGTTTATTGTTACGAAATTATGATCAACAAGTTTAGTGAGAAACAAATCAGGCCTGGACGCTGTCATACATTACTTTAAGGTGTTATGATTTATATGCTCCTTTCAACCTTGACACAGAAACTCACTGTTAATACAAATGCATTTAGTGAAGTTTTTTCAGACTATTTATATTTGACCCTTAGAGTAGCTTGCATCAGATCTGTGAGGTGGGGGTAGGAATTCTCAAAGTTTAACATTTGCAGGGTTGCTGCTGTTGTTGTTGTTTGTTGCTGTTTTAGATTTTAGTTTTTGTGAGGCATCCCTAGTTCTCACGTGGATGAGCCTAACATTTGGAGCTAAGAACAAGCTCACTGACTGCATCCACAAAGCGTGTAAAAAACACTTCTTACGATAAAGAGGTGCAAGTGGTTAAAAATTTTATCATGCACATATATTGCTACAAACATCACCATTGCAACTTAAGAACTCATGAATTACTTGTGACACACGTTTCTTGCCAGAAGACTAGCTGCAATAAGCGGTAAGATGCTTCGTACTGCACAAAAATTAGGCAAGAGGAATGCCAATAGTTCTACAACACATAACGACCATCGGTTATATTAATGCAGCTTTTCTAAGAATAAACAGTCTAAACATTATCAGTTAACGCTTATTAAACAAAACCTGTTTTAAACGCTGCCTCAGTCTCCTAATCGTATTAAGGTTTACGGCATTCTATCTGACGATATCATAATTACGCAGTTTCATCTTCATGATAGTCGACCTTTTTAGAAAACATATCACGCCATGTCATAACTAAATGAACAACGCATTTGAGCTTAGCTATATTGTAAACTAATACATCAGTCATAGATCTAAATAAATATACAAACCTCCTGTACTCGAGAACTATATATTTGTCAGGATACCGCGCAATATTCTTACCAACAATGCTATGACGTATGCTCATATATCATGTACCAGGATATGTATAAGTTAATAACTCTTGTCCCCATTTTTAATAATTATTTTTTTTTAAATGTTCTTCAGTTTTAAACTTCGGTTGTACTACGACATCATTAATAAAGTTCAAATGAGTTTAATTCAGAAATCGCTCGTTTAAAAAGGCTGGCGACTTGTAATTTTAGTACAACACTCACAATTTCGCTCATTAGTTCATAATCGTTAATTGCTGCCTTTTGTCGGTTTAAAAAAAAAAAAAAAAAGTTATCAGACACCTGAACGGCAGCCTGTCTACAAATGCTATGTAACGCCGATATAAAGGTAATAACAAAGATAATACCTAAGTAGGAATACCATATTAAACACCAATCCAGATGATTCAAGAGAGAATGAGTATTGATGAATAGGACATGTCCAAAAGCTACAATCAGCACGTGATACCTAGATCTGCTCTCGCTGCAACCTAGAGAAAAATGTGAAGGAGAAAATAACATGTAACAGTGACAGAAAATATTTTTTTTTTAATGTAACAAGAACCTTATAGGCTTGAAGAAACCTGTTGATAGCATTAACAGGCAGTCCTTGTTCTGGAATTCCCAGGGTAAGAGAAACAGAGGTAGGCCCAACAACACGTGGAGAAGAGAACTGGAGACAGAGACGAAAATGATGAGGAAGATATGGAAAAACTTTGTGCTGATGGCTCTCGACAAAAGGGGCGTAGCATGTGTCTGTTGAGGACTTATGCTCCGTAGGGAATTAAAAAGTCTTGATTGATTGTGTCACAGATGAAAATAGTGCCGCAGTAATCATCCACTTTTTCCCTTCCCCAGCTAGTTTATTTTTTTTTTTGCTACATGAACAAAGGATTCACCAGTTTAATTAACACGTGGGCCATCTGGCAATCAAGCCCTATGTGAAACAGAGAGCGAAGCGCGGAGCATGGCGTAATAGATTCTTTGATCAGGGGAACACACGATATTCAGTGAGACGGACCTTGGATTGTAAAACTTTCAGGTGAAAATTGCGTAGCTGATTTTCGGCTAGGAAGAGATGATGAAAGTCAAGAGGTGGTAAAATCACCTTTGATTCAAGAAATCGAACGGCAAATTGACTCGGGTATGGCAGTGGTGTCTTCTTCTTCTTCCTTGTTCGTCCTGAAAAGGACGGTGGTTGCGTTGTGTCTGTTTACGCCTAAGCTGTGATATCTGCACCTTTCGGTCGACACATCCGACTTCTGCACGGCATTTTTTGGGACCGGGTTTGCCTTCCCACTGCGAACCCTACTCGCTCAGCCAGACTGCAGTGATGCAATCTGTTTCCAGGACCACCACGTGGAGGTGGAGTAGGGTCTTTTGAATGTCTGTTGTTTTTCTGTTGTCTGGTGTTCTACTTCTTTATTTCCTGCGAGTGCCTGATAACATACTTTTATATTTGTTTCATATTAATTTACTGTTTACAGGCCTCGGGTTTTCCTCCATTATGTGTAATAAATGTTTATACAATACCAAACCTACCCACTATCCTGTTCTCACTGTTCTAGTCTACTATCATTTACTGGACACAGTATTAAGGTCTTGTTGGATTCGGCCTATACTGCTTGATAGAAATACAACAGAAGTGATTGCGTCATTAATAGGCTGAACTGCCCATGGTGGACTTCTGGTGTCATGTATTGTGGTTCGCACTGTTGACCTGCCATTGAAACATCATTTTTTTGATGATGCGTAGATGGCAGGGCGAATAGTGTGATTCGCTTGCATGGCTAGGCGGGGTTGTCGCACGGAAGGTCCAGTGTTCAAATCCTGGGTAAGCCACTCATGACTGTTGTTTTTCTGTTGTCTGGTGTTCTACTTCTTTATTTCCTGCGAGTGCCTGATAACATACCTTTATATTTGTTTCATATTATGTTACCCATAGTTTGTTTTCACGTTTGTGCGTATTTGTCACAGAATTGTGTGCATGTGAGTGCAGTGTAACTTGTATTTTCGTACAACGAGAGAAAGTGCGTCTGATTTAAATATCGTCGTCCAGATAGGCTGGATTAGATAAATTATTCTATCCAGAGACTGTCCTTTCTCTCACACGATCACCTCGTGATAAAACTATATCTTACCCCTTACTTTCACATTGTCATCATTCTCACCTCTGCTCAGACAGGGCTATAAACATCTATTACCTATCTGATAAATCATACAAGACAGATTGATGGAAAACCTTAAAGACACGAAGCAAAACAAAAAAGACCACAGCACAGACATTGTAGAAAGCAACAGATTTAAACCTATACTCCACGATGAAAGAAAAAAAAAGTTTTTGTTGTTGTTTGGTTTTGTTTTTCTACTTCCAGTAGAAGCGGCAGCCATTTTGGCCAGCCATGTGATCCTTAACAGGGGCTTAATTGCTACTTTCTATTTTTTTTTTTCTCTGTCCCTGAGGAAGGCCTTGTGGCCGCAACGTAGGTTTTCTCTTTTGTCCTAGTAAGACGTATTACCATTTTATTTCCCACTCTACCGTACATCACAAAATACAGGCGAATGGACAACAAACAAAAAGGAAAAGGGATGGTACTGTTAAGACGGATGCAGCGTATGCATTGGGCGGCCAGGACATCAAACCAAAAATCCCACACATAAAGCAACAAACAAACAAACAAGAACAAAAAGGTATTAATTCATTGGTAAGACAAGATGGGAAAAGTTAAATGTCTTTGAGTGAAAACGAAAAACGAAAGAATTAGAGAAGTTTGTAACAATTTTAAATTAAACCGTGAAAGAATTCGAGGAAAACAGGACAAATAATACCTAAATAAAATGTGTGTTCTACGTCATCCATTATTAGACCTGAGCTAATCTTTTACTCGGGCATTCACGCTGATAGTATTACAATTATTATTCCAGATACATTCATATCCTTTATAATCAGTAAGTAACAGACGTTCATAATTGTGTGTTTGCCTAGAATAGAAGGGTTTTGTTGTTGTTGTTGTTTAACTAAGGCTGCTGAGCTTCTCGCTATTTAGCAGCCAATACCAAGTTGAAGACTCCTTGGTATTATCTACACTGTAGATCTAGGCTTTTCCTGTGGCTTTTCTGCCATTCCGAAACATGTTTAAAGTTTTGAAGTCATGAGCTCCAGTTTCTCCAGCTTTGCTTGCACTTAAAGGATCCGCCACATCTGGTCCCAAGCTAGAAGTAAGAAGTGCGTGGCATACTGTGCATTCCCCACCATCGAAGAAGGCTCTCCATCTATGCAGAGCTATAATGCTGTACTCTGGTTCTGGGCTCTCCCAAGGAATTGTCACGTCCTGTACAGAGCCACTTCTCAGCTTCCCCTGCCTATCACTGGGTTCATAGCAAGATCCTTCTGCATGCAGAGTAATTATAATATGCCAAGTTCAAAGCCACACGAAGAACAAAACCCAATACATCTGGAGCTTATAGTGGGATTGCAACACTTCTACAGTCTATTTGATGTCCATCTCTATAAAGATGCGTTATACAAAACCTTCGAAAAAAGCTTGTATTCAGCAGTCCCATAAATAAGGTGAATTCCTCTACCTAGAGAGCAGTGAAAATCTAATAGCATTTTTACAGATAATCTATCGTGGCATTACTTGGAAAACTTACGCATTGTTTCTGGAGAAGTTTTATAATTCCAACTATAGCACGATGCCTGGCTAAGAGGAAATGGCCTAGAGTAATTGCAACTGTGCGGAAACCCCGTAACAGTTCGTGGAATACTCATACTGAAGCTTACCAAGTGTTATCAATCTGCTCTTCACGTAGTTGTACTGCTCGCAGACAAAGCATTTCGAGTCAAACGCAAGTTTACTAGACATGCAATCGAGCCAGCTTGCCAACATACTATCAGACGTGACCAAAGACATGCAGAGACACTACTAAATAGTTTGTACAGGGTTTACTTGTATTGGTTATCAATGAACAAAACCAAATACGTGTCTCAAACCAACAACTCTAATAAGCCAATCAGCAAACAAATTTGCCGACAGTCAAACGGTTAGTGTTAACTGGGGCAATAATAAGAAAGAGATCAGAAAAAATTCTATTTAAGACTCGTTTACAAGTATTTCCTAATAAGCCGGCCCTTTTTAACACTACAATACTCTTAGAGACAAACGGTAAATGTGAGTCCCCAAAAATTGTACATTGTGTACTGCCAATGCTTGCTACTAGCCAAGGATAAAACTTATCTAAAGGAATAAGCTGTATCTACAAGTGTACTAGTTTTTATGAACAACCTGTAGCATTAGGCTTTATAGGACCGTTATTTGGATTGTCCCTATCAAGACGACGTAATTGCATATGGTTTATGGCTTCTCATCATAGGTCCTTTGTTCAGGGTTTGGACCTAGATAGTGTTCGTGTGTTGTATCATAGTACTGATTGCTGTAAGTATATAATTCAATGTCATAGTGAAGGGCTTAAATGGCTAAAATACCAGAGAAAACAGATACATATTAATCAAAGTTAGGAGGAACAACTAGTACAGTCAAGTACGAAGAACTGGAGGAGACATCGTAACGACAGAGATTCTAAAACAATTCTAAAAAGTGTGTAATTTTATGAGAGGTGACAGTCAATCTCACAGTCAGATAACTGGACAGTATTATGATGTGATACTATTCAAGACACATAATAGGAGCCACACGCAAGACAGGAAATTACCCGTGATCGATACTAATAGGAATATGAACATCGTCGCTAGTAAAAAAAAATATGTGTTGATACTGTTCCTTTTTCTCTTACCCGTTTTTCCTATCTATTCTTCATCTCCATTATTTCTTACTTAACGAACCCCACTAGGGAAGTTTTCTCTAGAGATGTTGTACTATTTCGGAATATTAACGCTGCGATTTTGCTACAGAGTAGTATAAAGAGCAGAGTTCTCAGATCAGCGGAAAACAGGTGCCTGGTTGCGATCCTCTGCGTGAGATTCTTGACAACAGCGCTGTTCATATCTTTGTCCCAGATCAGCTTAAAATAGGGTAAGACGGTGGACTTTGCATTTTTAGTTAGCGAAAGGTTAGAAAGTGCATGCGCGGCAGAAGAAGGTCGAATATCTCGTTCACCCCACCCATTGTTATTTACAATCGTAACTGTCCTTCTTACTACTTTGGACAAATTTGAGGTTCCGAATTATATGCTCCCTTACGCTATCTACTTTTTTTAGTGATTAAAGTTGTCTATATTACGTTAATTTTCAATCCTTTACCCTCTCCTGTTTTACGTGCAGAGATCATATCGGCGGAGATGTTTAAATAATGTTTTATTGAGTACAGTTTCTAAACCGAAAACAAAAACGAGTGTTAGATTTTCTCTCGGATAGACGGGTGGTCAACTTTTTTTTCAAGCATACTTCCACTTGCACAAAAGGCCGCGTACACTACTGGTCCGGTTTAGAAGATGAAAATAGTCAGGACACATGAGGTCGTATGGTGTGATTTGCATCTTATTTTTAAAGGACTAAAATCCTTACTGAATAAATAAGCGATTAATCTCACGATTTCGGCGTACAATGAACAATAAATGACCATCTTGTAGTGCATTAAAATTAAAACAGACCTTACTCATCAATCTAACCAAGAGAGCATATTTAAGGATAGAATACGACTTTTTTTTCTATCCAGCGGCACTTGGGCGTCAGCCCTTCAGCCCAATGACATAAAACAAATTTCATGGCATTGCGAAGCTGGGGAGACTGTGGACTTTCCTTCCCACCCGGTCAGGAGCCAGATGTCAGTGCCATCTCCGCTCCTTCCCATCCACAGAGGGTTTGTGCTCAGGAGCCGCTCATTTTCCTTTGCCCTCCGTATAGAACTACCAACGCAGCGTGCTCGTGCAGTTGTGGTTTATGCAGTAATTTGTTTTACACGACGAGGATGCCAGCTTCCATGCTGTGGTGAATTGGGATTATATAAATATAGTTATAGGGGACTTAGTGTACTGAATGAGATCAGCTGTGAAGGTCTCTGTATCTAATAAGTTTGGTGTATTACAGAGAACCTTGCTTGCTACCACATTTCGACCTCAATCAGACTTATTCTTGAATTGTATGATGACTTCGTTTAATGTCTAGGGTTATGATAGTGATGAAGTGTAAGTTCACAACAACCAACAGACAGATAAACACCTAAGTTAAGATCCACAACAATTTACAACACTATGACAATCACAAACACATAACACTCTAAAGATTTATCTTAAGTAAGTCAAGTGTTAACTTTTATACACTGTATTAGCTTTTTCAATATATAGATATCCTGATCCTACTACAATGTGAATCAGGAATCACAATCAAATGTAACCACAATGTTTATGTACAAGAATTTATACAAAAGATCTTTGTCCAGACATATATTATATTATTGTAATATGAGTGTAGTAGTGTTTGTGATTATTATTAATAAGGGTAATACTGGCTTGTAGTGCTCGGTTGTTGTTGGTCATCGCGACTTCCTGTGTTTGTACTGGTGGAAATAATATTGAAGGATTCACAGATTCTGGTTTTTTAAAATTTCTGTCCCTTTTGTTTTTATAATAAAGTTCAGTTCAGGGCTTTTTCGTGCTGACAAGCGCTTATCTCATAATGCAGCTGCAGGAAACCTGTATCCCCTGCTCGCTTGCTTCTCAGTTTGATAGTATGATATACAATGGCCGCTATCTTGTGCAAGGAGTCTGCTGCCAGCTTTCTGGATCACGCAGTCCTCAGACCGGACGATGCAATATCACCATCTATACCACGGCCCCTGAAATGAGAAGGTTGTGCCTCCTTCGTCATAACTAATATACAATATTATTCCACACTGAAGTACATGACAGTACAAACAAACATAAAGTTCAGCGCTTTAGGCCAACTGCTAGCTTTTCATGTGACAATATACACCAGTATTCCTCTCCCTAATGGTGACAACGCCTCTGCAATTCCAGCTGTAATCCCTTCCATACAATAGGATAGATGTTATGTTACTATATAGCAATCCAATATATATATTCCGTTATACTCCTCTCTGACAATCTTTTACATGGTGGAGCAATATCTAGGCTTTGCCTCATGCTTGCTACTGAACCACACACATACAGACATAATTTATCATTTCACATTCAATTTTTATATAAAATACAAATTAAAAATGTCTAGCTTACCACAATTCGTAAGGAAATACACACTAAAGATGACTGGCACAGTTTGATCTGCGGTATGTCCAGGCTGTTATCATATATTTAATTTTGGATAACACTGCCTGCTCTCATCTCTCACAATGTGTAACGATATGGCGTCCCCTCTAAGATTTCTTCTGCCAATATCCAGTATATTGGCCAATCGTTTTGAATATTTTCAAAAGAGTACACAGTCATTCAAATATTTTCATTCACTTTTACTCCGTTTCTAGGCATTTATTTGTTATTCGTAGGTCACCCAATCAAATTTATTTTAACTTCAAAGTTCAGCCAATGGCCTCCCTCGTACTATCTTAGGCTTTCTGTCACTACTATGTTTCAACAAAATTCAGGGAATTCCATCCCAAGCAGATATGACCAAACCTGACAGTATCTCTGTTCTCTATATGTTTTATTATCAATATCTAATTATCTAATGGACTTTTTAGATAATTTATTACATATTCCTAGTCCCCTAGCCTTCCTGTACACGAATATATGATTTTCAAGGGGCTAAGTGGCGTAGTTAAGAATACGAACTTTTTTCGATGTTAAGTGTTTAATTTCAACTAGCACCTGTTCAATTCTTTACGACTGTACTATCAGTATAAAGTCAGGAGCCCTACGTAAAATATCAGGTTTCCTAATAAGAATTAAACCTGTTTTCTAAACCTAACATCGTATCGTTAGTTTTTTTCATCACTGTTTATTTGAAAAAATCAGGCCATGCACACTGCGAGTTGGTTTATTTTTAGACACACTGCGAGTGGCTTGCGTTACTGTGTTCCATGGTCCGTCTATCTCCCTCTGTTTTTTTTTCTTCTAAGCCCGTCTGTCTTTCCAAGGCTAACCTTGTGCGCGATTTTGCACTAATGTTAGTTTTTTAAAATCAAGGTCGTCTAGAAGATTTTACTACACATTCTATTTTTAGAACTACGGTTATCGCCGTATCGTTAAGCCTAAGCATTTTATTTAGGAACGAACGAATTAGGACAAGTAGAAATCTTGTGTTAGCCATTACGGCGTTATACAACGAAGGCGTTATCTATACTGGGAAAGCACTGGTCTTTCTCCATTCTTCTTCCTATCGTATTATTTCGTTCGGCTTTACATTTATGTTCTAATTTATATATATATGGGTATTAGAATTTTTCACCACACATGCATATCGCAAACTACAGTCCTAAGTTAAAAACAGAAATTTTCATTGTTTGTCAGAAAAAATCTTACCACAATTCAATCTAGCTATCTAGAGCATAAATAACTAATAAGTATCGAGTCAGTTTTGAACAGAAGAATATATTTTATATTTCACTAGCTGTTGGGACCCGGCGTTGCCCGGTTTTTTTTTTTCCTAGTAACTGCATAGTAAACTTATGAAATGTCAAAATCAAACTATAATATTTTGATATTCAAGTGAAAATGAATTTTCATTCAAGTTAATGACTACTGTTTTAAGTGACTATCCTCGTGCCTTGTTTACAGTAATTGCAAATGCAAGCCTCAAAATACTGTTATTCCTTATGGTTCCATCAGAAGAGTGATTTCACTTTTGCTTTTCAATTTGCTTCCGAGTATTTCCAAAATACTCTTATTTCTTATGATAGAATCGCAAAAGCAATTTTATTCTGCTTCCGAGTTTTAGCAAGAAGCAAATTAATAAAACATTTTCCCTTTCCGACCTGTCGCACCAAGAAAGAATAGTCCAACTCATCCTGTGTTAACGTTCTTAATACTGTTTTTCGTAGCACGTTCTTTTCAAACACATATATATTATTGCTTGTAAAACAAAACAAAACACAAAAAAATATTATTGTATGACATACATACTTCAAATATAAAAGGCATAGTGAGTGTATTGAGCTGTATTTTTAAAATAAAAGTTTCTCTTTTCAGTGAGACACGACCTATTCAACCTAGACATACGGATAACGCCTGTTATATTAGAACATGTGGCTAAATAAAGAAGATCTTGCGTTCTTGTGTATTGTATGGCTTTGAGCTAGTTTCTTTATTTTATGACCAAAAATTTAAAAAAACATAACACTTAAATGTTGCCATATTTTGGCGAGGCGTACGTCGTTTAAGATTGGCACATGTCCAATTATAGAATATCCTTCGGTCCAGCAATGTGATAAAGAAGTTTTTCTTTAATAAAAGATGTTGCGGTCTGATTCAGTTATGATGATTTTAATCTTTGATAAACTATGTAATATTTGCTAAATAAACAGAAACTGCTTGGTAAAATGTAACTAAATTTGATATAAACAGTAATAATAACTTAATACTACCAAAAAAAATATTTTGTTTATTTTCGGATAAAACATTAGTGTCTGTTTAAATAACTTAAACTGCTATGTAAAATAAAGAAATGTGACGTTGTAAAGATCGACGTATAATAATAATTTTATCATTTGGATTGTTTCCCTTGATACATAATTTTGATTGCTTCCGTTGACTCAGGTAGGCACTTGTTTGAGTACGGCCCTGTATTACACATAGAAAAATAAAGCACACCACGTGCTTGTTGAGGACTGTTTCGCGGCTTGCAGACAGGTGAATGACTGCAGCATTCGCATGCCTGCACCACGGAACCCCTCAATTGAACTAAGACCATAAATCGCGCAAATCGATGTATGACGCGTCTAGCCTAGTTACACTTTAGTCTGCATGTGGCCTGCGGGCCTGATGGCCGGCGTGCCATTCGACAGTGTTTCAATGTGTGGCACAGCCACTTATGGATAGTGTTTCAATTATGTGGTATAGCCACTTACTCATGTGTAGAACCGTTGTGTTCTGGCTTTAAGCCAATATAAGGATATGTGTCTAAAGACTAGGAAAGTCTATGTGTGGCCATTGAGCCGAACGGCAGTGTTGGAATGTGTGGTAAAACCACTTAAGGATCGTGTTTGAATAGCATAGCCACTGATTAAATATATATGTGGAACGGTAGATCCACTGGAAAGTGTAAGATAGCGTAAGGATCCGTATCAAAATTGATTATAGCACCATGTAGAGTCCGGATTAGAATCGCGAACAAAGCAGATTACGTTCACCTTGAACGTATATACACGGCAGTTAAAGCCGGGCGATGCAAGCCAAAGACGTTGAATAATTATACATAGACAGGATCTATAGATTTACAGATAATGTACTCACTAGTATTGTGAAGGGATAATAATTCTAAGGATCGGATTCGGTAGGAGTTGGTTACACACTCTATTACGCTATAAACTTAACGGTTAACCCAGACGAGCTAAGTCTGTGAGAGGAACATTGTGTAGAGCTTAGAACTATGATGAAGCCAATTTAAATGTGTGAAATGTTGTTACACCCTATTGTGTAAAAGTATATATTAAATTGTTCAGTCGTCTATGAAACTTGTTGATTGCCTGAATTATGCAAGTTCTCACTCTGTGCTGTGACTGTCATTAATCCTTGCAAGGTCAGTCCAGATTATCACAGGTATTTCTAAGACTAACTATAATCTAACCAACACTGCGGAAGAATTAATATACAATAACGACACTGAATATAATAATAATTTAATCACACCAGAATGGCTTAAAACTGCACTCGAACTATAAAGCTGGAATTAGAATAGATGAATTATAATATCCGAAATATTGACAAGCAACCCAATAAACTCACGTCCAACGGTGCTGAATCTTTTAATAACATCTAGCAAGAAAAGATACAGCGGGAGACCGTAACATACTGGTGTCAGAAGTCTAACATACTGGTGTCAGAAGTCTAACATACTGGTGTCAGAAAGGTTCGGACAATTTTCAGAATTCATCTTTTCCGTTACCCAATTGAACGAACTAATGTTCATGAATCAGGCTTCACGTTGGGAAGATTCTAGTGGAAACTACTTCAAGATCAATCCAGTTCGTCACAGACAAAGTAACAGTGGAAATTGAACAGTTCAAAAAATTCTCATTCAAGACGCAAGTCCAAGCTGGCAACTCAAATTTACACATCAAGTTACGAAGGTCAAACCGTTCAAGTCTGCTTCTCTATGAAAACAAGTCCAAACAGCTGGGAGCATCTTGTTTATTTTCGGGATCACTATGGCATGACCACATGAAGATAAGTTCTTGTCTAAATTAGAGCTTTCGACTAGATTGTGTTGTCCAGTTGGCTAGCTTTGGTCTTCAATTCTTCCTCCACTGTCACTTGTCTGTCCTACTTTGCAGTTCTAGTACTTATCATTACGTGTTTACTATCAATGTATTTATGCGTAACTTCGCGGTACGGATGGTATAGGGCTTATCCATTGGTATATTCACGTTTGGAAGATTTTTAAGCAATTTTAAAATCTTTTAGGGATATCAATTTCGCTGACTGAAGCTGATCTAACTGATCATTAATTTTTCTTTTGGAAGGATATAAAATGTTATCTTCATTTAGACGGACCTTATGGGATAATCACTTTCGCTGACTGTGGCTAACTGTGTCACGTCACGTTTACGTCATTTAAGATAGGATTTAAATAACGATTACTTTCAGTTAGCCATATGTGTCACTATTTTTGTTCGCTAAGTTGTGGATCTCAAAAATCTCTCTACGCAATGTTAATTTAGACGACTTAGTATCGTAAAATTATCTGTACATGTTACTGTTCAATATTTTATTCGTCTCTAATTATTATGTCTAATACTCTCTTAGTCTCTTTTTATAAATGTTATCATAGCGTTAATAAGTGACGATATATCATTTACATTTCGCTTGTTCCATCCATTGTTTATCGTCCAAATGTGTTTGTCTCTAAGGCTATTTTAGTAAATATCGCAGAATAATTTAGAATCTTT
The DNA here is from genome assembly GCA_024509875.1 of Oreohelix idahoensis. Taxonomy (NCBI): domain Eukaryota; kingdom Metazoa; phylum Mollusca; class Gastropoda; order Stylommatophora; family Oreohelicidae; genus Oreohelix; species Oreohelix idahoensis. The sequence continues at coordinate 509,069 of JAMPIV010002678.1, read as the reverse complement.
ATGTCTAATACTCACTTATTTATAAATAATTTATATGTTTCATTACTTAATAAATAAGTTTTATATCAGATTACCAATGACTTGTTCCATCCATGTTTATCTTCCCTGTTTCTTGTCTTTCAATATGGGACGATCGTAGGTAAATATCAGGTTCTAAATTTTGCACTTTGCTTGAACGAAGATATGAAAAGCATCGCAACAGTAAAGAATTGAGCAACAGTAACTTTTAAAGTTGACCTGCGCAAAAATATAACTGCTCAATAAAGATAAGAAATATTCAAAAGTCCACGAGCGAAAGACCATGCTCAACAAGTTGGAAGAGTGAGTATTACAATTGGGAGAAAAGATCTAAATAAACAGAGATCCCCTCTGATTTGCAAACTTATGCTGAAACGAGATTACCGGATGCAAATTTATCGCAACAGGAAAGAATTGGAGACCAAGAACTAAATGCAAAGTTATTGAACTGGCAGCGCAAAAAGATAAGATAAATGGCTTCTAAAAAAGAGAAAGAAATGGCTCAACTTGCTCAGGATAAAGAAATTGCTCGAACCCAGCCCAACAAGATGAACCTTGATCCAAATTGAAAAGGATGACCTGAATAACGGAAAGAACTTAAGATAGAAGGAAATCCCGCTCAACCAAGAAAAGATTTTATCAGAAATTAGATAGCATGAGAAAATGCAAATAAGACCCAACTGGAGTACTACTTCAATTAGAACCAAAGACATAAGATTCAGCTTTTAGCAGGCGGACTTAAGATTTTCTATGTTCCTGAGAAAATAACAAGAGACAAATTGAAACGAGGGTTTACAATGCAATCAGAAAAAAGAAGTAACTTTATTAGACTAAGAACCATAAACATGTATTTTATCCAAAATTGACATTAACACATTTAACCAGAGTAAGGAAAAAAAGGCGTCGATTCATTCCCTATCCGAGAGAACAGTTATTATGAAAGTTACATGTTTCAAACAAATTTACCTAAAAGAAGGATAAAGGACAATGTCTTTTGGTTAAGGAGATTTTTGACCAGGGACTCACTCAATTTTTCAACATAGAATCATGAAAAACAGAAACGATTTTGAACATTACCTAAGAAGTATGGGTATCTTAGACGGTTCCAGTTTAACTGAATCTGGATTCCTGATAAGAAGTTGTTCCATGTATCTAGATTTCGTAAGGACGCTGACATTTGGGGAATTTATGCTTCCATTAACCACATTACTATTTCATAGATGGATTAGAAATCTATAAATGAAGTATTACCTAAATCATAGAATGTTCCCAGTTAACTGGAATCATGCATTCCTGTGAAAGGTATTTTCCATCATCCCTGTATCACGATTTATGAATAGAGTCGTGGGGTCTTACAAGAGAGGACCCCTACACTCTATTTCAAATATGAAAAATACGGTAGAGTTAATCAGGCAACCATTCCGGAATCGGGAATGTCCCACTCGATCTTCGTCCACGGATGAATATTGCTTATCGTCGCACATGAAGTCCACTATCATAATCTTAAAAGATCACCCGACCTATTTCAGATCAATATATCCCGGACGGTATCGATATTGTACATCTGAAACCCTTCAGTCATGAATCTTGTCCACTTAGGATCCCTTATAAGCCTACAAAATGCGTACAGTGTAAAATGATCACCGAAAAAAATAGCATAGATTTCGGTGTCCGGCATCGTTCAATACTTCCTGAATCGGGTCTATCGTTCACGTCACTGATTCGGATCGTCGGAGTTTATCGAGTTATTCACCTCATGATCGTGGAGGCCACAAAGGGGGATATCAGGGGGCCGTGATGATTATCACAAAGACTATTACAGGGAGTAAAATGATCATGGATCATCATATAAAAGGAATGATGATACTGATGATTCAACAAATTTTTATATAAGACAAAAATCAGGTAAAAGTTTGTTCAAATCATTTCACGATTCATCTTCAACAGAATCATCGACAAACATGGTCATGCATGTACTAAACCGCTTAACGAGATCATGATGAAGATAACAAACATGCTACATGCATGACAATTAGGGGGACCTTGTTATGGTTTGTCAATGCACATCACAATTCATAAGAGGAGAAAAAGGATTCCTTGTTATGAAGTCAACAATGATCCTTCTATTGGCGAAACCTGCTTGTGACAATCATTGGTAACATACACATGGCATATTATACGAAAAGGTAAGTAAGTTTGTCCCATCCGAGCTCTACTACTGTCGGGAATACAACATTGTTGCTTGGTCATCCATGGCTCTTGTCGCCGATTTACGGGTAAAACACTGGACTAAAAAAATGCCCACATCACATACAAGCTGGTGGTAATATAGAAGAATATCCAAGTAGCACATGTTCTGAGAACGGTGGGGGGGGGGGGGGATTCTTAGGGTAACATACCTGGAGTTAGAAATTGAACACTCCACAGGAGATTAAAAAATGGTCCTTTGACTCTCTCACAAACTGTTCGTTGACACCACATTGGTGTTTGGTGGTTGTCATAGCGCAGAGCACAAAATTTGCTCCAAACAGAGATGAAGCCACCTAACGGCATAACTACACCTGGATTTAGGATACAATTTGTTACAATCCAGGATATGACGTCAATTGGAGTTGAATCTCACCAGCATTTTGCGGAAAAATCTATATGTATAACATACAAAAGCAACAATATTGATTTCGTAATTTAAGAAATACATACTTAGACTTTATGTCAATGTTAACAAAAAGTCCTAGATAAACTTAATTCGTTATGGGCAATCACAATTAGTAGGACACTGAACATTTGGAATTTAAAATTAAGACAATTTTCCATAGATGGAGAGAATTTATCAGGTATCTGGGGACCATATTTAATGATCTCAATGCTGTTGGATAATGCTATTATTCCTCAGATAGTCCATGTTAGAAACATTCTTACAAACTTAGACCGAACTCTATTTCAGAATATGAAAAATAAAGCTAGATTTTCACCACGAATCCAAGGAGGATGATCCATCGAACTTGTCCAGGAATTTAATGCCTACGGGGAAAAAGATCAAGAGTTGCTTATACCACCGTAATTAGAATACATACAACTGACTGGTCATATCAGTTCGACAATTTCTGATGATTAAACGAGTCAACGAGTTGACTATCCTATCTTACGTCAAGGAAAAATTAATAAAACGTGTTATTCACCTCATATCGTGGCCACAAGTGCAGTGGCAGGTGAAAGATTATCACAAAGACTATAACCAGGGAGTACTATTATCATGGTAACATCACTATAAAAGGTCTGATGATACTGATCTTCATCAAATTTTTATTATAAGACAAAATCAGTGAAAAGAGGAACAAATCATTTCAGATCATTTTCAAAGAATAATTACAAACATGGTCATAGCTAATGCATGTACTACCAAAAGAGATTTGAGAAAATGATGATAACAAACATGCTAATGGTCATGCAGCGTAATATTAGATGACTCTTGTTATGTTTTCTGTCAATCATAATCCATCCTATATCAGGATTTAGTGGAAAAAAGAACGCTTTGGTGTGGTCATACAATGTCTTTCTATGTCTGCTTGTGAGAATTTGGGACGTCTCACATACCACAAGGCATATTTAACGGAAAGAAGTAAGAGTTTTACGTGACACCGGCTCTAACTGTCGGCATACAACACTCGCTTATCGATCCCTCTGCATTTACGGGTAAAAACTGTTAAATGTTATCACATTTGGTGGTAATTATAAGAATTATCCATGTCTATATCGATACACATGGTCTTGTTGGTTCGTTCCTAAAGTATAATCTCACATCAGGTAACATACCTGGAGTTAGAAATTGTACTCCACAGGTTTATTACAAAAAATGGGTTTGTGAATCTCACCCTATTTCGTGGCAAATGCTTTGTGTCACTAAGACAACAGTTTGTTACAGAGATGGCCACCCCACCTACAACCCTATTAATAGATACAATTATGTCTCCCCGAACGTCGTTGCCTGAAGCACCAGCGTACTTTAGCGGAAAAACAAAAAAAAAATGATCCAAGTTTACCAGCGTTTTATTTGCGCTAGCGCGGTAAAAAAAAAGTTAGTAAACATACAAAATCAGTCACAACATTTGGTTTCAAATTAAGAAATCCACTACCTTACAAGAACTATGACAATGGTACCAATTATTCATCTGTCTTCAAAACAACTTTAGACCTTTGTGGTGTTTCCAAATGGAACCTACATGTGCAAGTTTCGGGCAGGGGTCCATTTTGTGATTATTAAACTAGTTGTTTTGTATGGGCTATAAACGTAAGAGGAAAAATGTAAAACGTGTCCATAAAATTGCGCAGTGGAACTGCGACATTCGTGAATTTGCACATCGCCTTTTACGCCTTTCACGACTGGCACACATTGATTTGTCATAAGTCAAAAAGATGTCATCAAATTTACATTGTATGACGCGCATGACATCTGTCTATTTCACATCATAAAGAACATAGGAAACCAAAGATGTCATATTAAAAATGGTTTGTCTTCTCTTCTCGTTACACTACACAACTCATGGTTTATTGAAAAACCATGGGTCCAGAGACCGTTTGTCAGAGAGATTGGTTTGACTTCAGACTTCTCGGTTAAGGTATCACAACATGTTTTTGACTGAGGTAGAACCTTACTTTTCTTGGTCACCGCATAGGTAACCATAGATTACACCCTGATGACAATACAGTCAAGCGTATACTGGAGATTGCCACTCCATCATCGAAGAAACAAGTAAGAAGTTTACTCGGGCTTGTTAACTATAACCAGAAATTTATACCACGCTTCGCACAGATTTCTGCTCCTTTGTCCGGATTGTTGGCCAAAGGTAGTCCCAAAAAAAAATATTATGGACACCGCAGTGCGAAGAGGCTCTGATTATGATAAAGAATTTATTTAAGAATCCTCCTATCCTGTTATTGCCAAACATACAGTTACCATTTTTGATTTAAACAGATGCATCCTGCTCCGGAATCGCAGGTTGTTTGCTTCAATGCTATGAAGGGATACTCCATCCATGCTTGTTTGTCTCACGCAAGCTTACTCCGGCAGAACAAAAATACGCTACAGGAGAGCGCGAACTGCTCGCAGTGGTGTGGTGCTTGGAAAAACTGTCTAAGTACTTGATAGGGAGAAAGTTCTTTATCTACACAGACCACAGTCCGCTCACGTTTATCACTTCGAGAACTATGAAAAACGCAAGAATTCACAGGTGGTTTCTTTTACTACAAGAATTCGCCTTTTCAATAATTCCGACTTCAGGAACTGATAATAACCTCGCGGACTTGTTATCAAGAAATTTTACGTCACAGGATTGAGATAACTTTCTTGTCTTGATGTTGACAAGGGACATAATTTTATAATTATTATTTCTAATTATGAATATTAATTTCATTATTTCATTTTGACGTTAGATAACATGCATAGATTGTGGTCGGGCACATCTTCGCTACCACTCTCTCACGTGCCACGAGTGTCACGTTTGGGAGCGGGGGGGATGATGTTGAGGACTGTTTCGCGGCTTGCAGACAGGTGAATGACTGCAGCATTCGCATGCCTGCACCACGGAACCCCTCAATTGAACTAAGACCATAAATCGCGCAAATCGATGTATGACGCGTCTAGCCTAGTTACACTTTAGTCTGCATGTGGCCTGCGGGCCTGATGGCCGGCGTGCCATTCGACAGTGTTTCAATGTGTGGCACAGCCACTTATGGATAGTGTTTCAATTATGTGGTATAGCCACTTACTCATGTGTAGAACCGTTGTGTTCTGGCTTTAAGCCAATATAAGGATATGTGTCTAAAGACTAGGAAAGTCTATGTGTGGCCATTGAGCCGAACGGCAGTGTTGGAATGTGTGGTAAAACCACTTAAGGATCGTGTTTGAATATGTGGCATAGCCACTGATTAAATATATATGTGGAACGGTAGATCCACTGGAAAGTGTAAGATAGCGTAAGGATCCGTATCAAAATTGATTATAGGCCCATGTAGAGTCCGGATTAGAATCGCGAACAAAGCAGATTACGTTCACCTTGAACTTATATACACGGCAGTTAAAGCCGGGCGATGCAAGCCAAAGACGTTGAATAATTATACATAGACAGGATCTATAGATTTACAGATAATGTACTCACTAGTATTGTGAAGGGATAATAATTCTAAGGATCGGATTCGGTAGGAGTTGGTTGCATACTCTATTACGCTATAAACTTAACGGTTAACCCAGACGAGCTAAGTCTGTGAGAGGAACATTGTGTAGAGCTTAGAACTATGATGAAGCCAATTTAAATGTGTGAAATGTTGTTACACCCTATTGTGTAAAAGTATATATTAAATTGTTCAGTCGTCTATGAAACTTGTTGATTGCCTGAATTATGCAAGTTCTCACTCTGTGCTGTGACTGTCATTAATCCTTGCAAGGTCAGTCCAGATTATCACAGGTATTTCTAAGACTAACTATAATCTAACCAACACTGCGGAAGAATTAATATACAATAACGACACTGAATATAATAATAATTTAATCACACCAGAATGGCTTAAAACTGCACTCGAACTATAAAGCTGGAATTAGAATAGATGAATTATAATATCCGAAATATTGACAAGCAACCCAATAAACTCACATCCAACGGTGCTGAATCTTTTAATAACATCTAGCAAGAAAAGATACAGCGGGAGACCGTAACAGTGCTGAGTCTTACTTTTATTCGGATACAGATCCACATTGTATAGTCATTGCTTTTTTTTAAAGTTTTTCTTTAAATTAAAAGTGTATGGTTAATAGTTTTGAACTATGTTGTAAAATATGGAAAATTATGGCAGTTGTCACAAAAACAAAACAATAGTTTTTTACATTTATATTACTTCCCTTGATTACTCATAAATTTTTATTTAATGATTATAGCCCCTGATCTGTTTACATTTCTTTAAGAAAAACTTTAATTACTCATAATTTCATAATTACAATATTAAATTATACAATAATTGCATGGCGTTACACGGCGGTAGTTAAAGAGACTTTCTGCCAAAATTCATTATGAAATAATAAGGCATGCGGATTTGTATTAAGAACATACATACATACTTTGCCTTTTATTTATATAGATTATCAGTGTCACGTAGGGTTTATATTCATTTAATTTCCTACATCTTCTTCCTATTCTTTCACCCGAAATTCTCTCTTTTATTATCTCTGTATTTCCTTTTTCCTGTATATTTTTCATCCATTCGTTTTGCGAATATTATTTTCATATAATTCGCAAACTTTACCTGTTTTCCTTTCTCTAAAAACTGAGAATCGCACCTGGGTGGTATTGCGTACATGTCAGTCGCGCTGGTCGGATGATAGGCGTGAATTTACAGCATTCGCTAGACATTCGTCTGAGGGTCTCTGGCCTGGGGCGTGAAAATTCACCCGAGGGACATGGAAAGTAGACAGAGAGTCTGCATTTCAGTAAACGCATGAGGTTTTTCGTCAGGAAAAAACCCGGCTTAGCGTGAAAATCCACTCCGCACTGCAGACGGTGGTCTGAGATTTGCAACTCATGCAAGCCCTCGGCCACTGATGGCTGTTACGTCACGCGATAAGCGGACGAAGGTGTTATACGGACAGGGGAGATAATTTCGCTTGGCGAAATAAGATTAGGATCCTGTGTCCGAGTTTAAAGATATTGGCCAAGTTTGAAACTTTAATTTCATTCTCGCTCATAGACTCACAGTAGATAGGTTGCTCGTAAACAGAATAGCTGTTAGCGAAGATCTCAGTTTGTTTCGGCAATTTGTCGAACTTCTAGACTTCCAGAAATATTTTCAGCATTTTTATTCTTAAGTTGTGCGACTACCTGTAATTCTGTGGTTGAGGTAATTAATATGATAGATATATAGATTTTGTGAGTGTTAAAGTGTTTAATCGCTAAATTCATTTTAATCTATTTCTTTAGCGCAGAAGAGAAATAAAGTGGTAGGCTATTATATTTTCTAGGGAAGCATTCAGTGGAAAGCAGAATAAAATTAAAATTTCTAGCTTATAACGGCAAGTGTAGCTATTTATGAATTTAATTTAACCGCTAATACTCAGTCGAGTGTATTTTTCTAAACTAACGTATAAACTCTAGAATCGAGCCTCATGAATGGTGACGGAATACGCACGTGTTCCTAATTCATGAGATTTGCTGATTTTTACATATAACTTACGTCACGGGAAGTTTAAATGATAAGCAAAGCTCTCTGCTTGCAAGTTTAAATGTAAGTTATAACCAGTACAGATTCTGTTTATTATATTATATGTGTTATTTTTCCTCCACACAGTGAAAGTTTTGGGGTGACCCAAACTTTACCAGCACCTAGTAGTAGTTTCCATACTTGTGAAGAAATAGACAGTCCTTATTTTAACCACGTGGGGTTTCTTAGGTACCACTGGTCTAGCAGTGCATATGCAACCCGAGTTAGCCAGAAATACTATCTCCCAATAACGGGTTTTCAAAGACTGTAATGATAAATACTGGGCCTTGGAGCCAGATCTTAATTTCTTCTAGAAAAACTCTACGTAATCTTTCTGCCTGGTGGCGCGAAATACTTCAAGTATTAACTAACATTTCCCGACTATATATATATATTTTTTGTGGACGAATCTGTGGTGTGACTAAAGTGAATCCTATACTGAGGGAAGGCACCGACCTGACATTCATAATTTCTAGAAACCTACGCTATTGACACTGTGCTCTGCTAACTCCCGCGCCTGGAATAACTGTTAGGTGACTTAATCAGACATTTGAACAAATTTGCACACCCAAGTAGTCGTTCCCGGAGACTCCGAGTTAAATACGTCTTTTGGAACTGGGGACTTCTTGGCAGAAGACTGCATTTTTTGAGTCTGTGTGAAAATCTAAAATCAGTGTGTTCCAAGAGGCAGCGAGCAAAGTCGTGAGTACCTGTATGAGAGGCCATGGCGGAATGAATGATTGTACGCTGGTTTGAGTGATATTTTCACTATTATATCTTTGACACCCTGTTGCTGTCCTATTTGTTTTTTTTCAATCTGCATAATTTGTTGCTAAGGCTAGAGTTTCTTGTGTTTTTGTCTTAGGTTAAATCAGATTGTTTTTTTTAAAAACTCTGTGCATATAATTACGAGATAAAACAACGAAAACTCTTAGAACCAAACCCTATGTATCTGTGACTCTGGCGCCATCATCTGTTCTCTTAACGGGGCTGGGCTAAACCTAGAGTTAACACTATAAGGGGGCTATCATCCTTGCAACATTTCCTTGAATTTTTATGACTATGTGTATATGTATTCTCCTTGATGTACTTTCTTTGATGTTGTGAGCCGATTTTTTCCTGATATTAAAATCGCTCTTGAACTTAATAATAGTGTTTGGTCAGCTCGTTCTAGATAATATATATATCATTGTTATAGTTTTCCCACGTCTGTGTGTTTACCTGTCGTCACGTGTATGTGCGTGCCTGTGAGTGATAGAAATATACGTAATATGTATATTGGTGTAGTCTGTCTGACGCTGTAACAACTGTTGTAGAAGATAGGTGAGAGAGAGAAGAATTCTTTTCGCTTTCAGAGACCGCCACTATATCAAAATCTATCATCTCACGTGTGTGGAAATTCTATTACCTTTCACTAACTCTCACTGAGTCTATCACCTATTCAAACCTATTCAGAAGGGACCAAACCTAGTCTTAATTCTCCTATCGAAAATCTACGACAATCAGACACATTGGTGTACTTAAGGGGCAGAGGTGCGATGGCCGATGGGGGTGATTCGCCCGAGTTACAGCCAGGAGGGGTGTACCATCGGACAACTGTTTTAATAGTACTGTATTGTTTAAAATTTAACTTGAAGGATAATATATTTTTCGATGTGTTTATTTATAGAGGGTGAAATCCAGACCATTCGAGAATCCGGACTATTTGAAAACTCATAAACTTTTTAAACTTTCCAGACTTTTGTGTGTGAGAGCGCGTGAGCACTACAGATGCACAGCGGCAACAAGCGACACCACGGCTGTACGTGTTCCATCCACTAGCAGTGCAGCAGACACAACAGAAGTCGCGGAAATGAAGGAATAAATGTACTCATTTTGATAAAAGGAACATTCTGTATTTGTTAATGAATTAGCCAACAAAATGTGCCTGTTCATCTCTTCTTTATTCTTCCTTAAATTTGAATTTTAAAATTACTGCCCGGGAATCCGAAAATCCGGACCGACCAAATCCCCGAGCAGTCCGAATTTTTACTGTACGCCTCTGATCAGATCCAACTAAAGAGGCTAAACTTCTTTTCCTATTTTTTTTTTTTTTTTTTTTAAGTTCTTTCTGCAGTGTTCGAAGGTGTGGACTAATTAGTTCTTTCCGGGATATTCGGAGATTTGAGGTACTATTCAAGGTTCGTGCAGAGACGAAATATAATACATCATGTGACCGGAACTGGTTCAAAGGTCAAGGAAGAAAAAAGTTTAACATAAATGCCACTTTCCTGAAACTGAATTATCCACTCCCACAAGATATTTGTTTCGCTGCCTATTGTGCAGTTCACTACGGGAGGTCGCAATGTCCAGTCAGGGTAGCGCCCGCTACCGTTGACAAAGCAGGACTAGTATACAGCTTCGAGGTGAGAGCCGGAAATTTTATCAACCAGACCCCAGGTCGTTTAAATCTATATATTAAATTTACGGCACCAGCCTTCGACGGTGCGGAAGTTGAAACTCCTAATTTCTAAACCCCCTACCTTCCGCTCGACGCCCACTTCCACGTTGTGGTATTGTATTTTGACAGACTTGTCAGTGGCCGGTATTTTGTCTGTCTGTCTGGCTCGGGGGCTTATGTTTACAGTTAGGCGTATCTACGTTGTTGTCGAATGTACTCGAACTGTTTATTGCGTCGTGGATAAAATGAAGATTACTTTTAGGGAGCAGATGGTGAAAACGGTGAGGGCGAAAATAAAAGATGTTCTACTGATGGAACAACAACAAAAAAATGCTGATTTACTTAATACTTATTTACGGTCACTTGTTTTTTTTTTACAATGAATTTCGTGTTGTCGTAAATTTATTTTGAGAGAAAAGAGTCGTAGAAATAGTGGTCCGGTTTAAAGTGGAAAATGATGATGGAAAGCTCAGTGATAGAAAATGTAGATATTAAATAGTTGCTTCACAGCGTGCTGTAGGAGAGTAAAGACAGACTTATTTACGACCAATCGCTTCTCTCAATCTTCTCTTCCGCTCTCGTGGTCAAACAATTATTTGCCAGTTTTCCAGACTCGCATCTGCGCGCACACCGATTTGGTGTTTTTTCTCACACACAGACGATGTAGATACAAACTATATTAAACGAATAGGGGAAAAGTTGGGCTTTGGGTACATCCAACACAGAACTAAATGAGTTTATGTGATTTTATTCACTTTAAAACATCAATCACTAACAAATATCAGGTATTACATAAATTATCATAAGTACACAAATGCAAATAACAAGTTTGGGAGGGGTGAAGAAGATTGGTATCGACTAAGCCCTTCCCGCTTATTAGACAAAGATAAACCCAGTCCAGAGATAGATAATATCAGGAACATAGGTACGTTAACCTAACAGTGAAGTTAATTACTCTGAAAGAGGTGTTACCAAATTAGTTATGGTGGTAGACAAAAATTACTGTTATCCCAATGGTGTCTTCCCTTTACTAAGCAAAGAAAAAAAAAGGGGGGGGGGGGAAACAGAGTTAACAAATTATCCCACTAAAGGAACAATGCCGGGTATACAGAAAACGTATTACCCGGTAGGCAAGTTAACAAATGGTTTGTTGCAAAAAAATTAAATCTCCTGTCATTCATACACACTGTGAGGATCCACACTCATATACACCACACACTTACCGAGTTGCAGCATCAGACAATCCCTTAGAATGATAAACACAATAATTAACTCTTGACGTATGACAACTGTCTAGTCCTTCTATGTCCCGCCCCAGATAATGCGAGGATTCACTGAGAGCAAATATTCCCGCTTATCGCCGGACTTGAAGTTCTAAGAGTTCTTGTGTTTTATTATAAAGAAACGAGTCTATGGGATGGCACTGACGCAGTTCGACATAGGGGTGAAAAATGAGGTGATGGTATAATCCTTCACTGCGTGATGATAGTCACTGACCGGGAAAGTTTTTTTAATCCAGTGAGGAAAAACTCTGCTCGGTCACAGTCAGGTAAATCGGTAATCTCTCACAATAGAGCAGTATATAAACTATCGCTACTGGCACTGTTCATCTTCCAGTTTATCTTACAGATTTAATTTGATGATAATAATCAAATGATCTTGGGTAGGCTTTCTTTCATGTAATTATGTTAGCTAGGCCGTACCGGACCACCACAAGATTTACTTTAAAAAAATGTCTCATCAAACTGACTGGAAGTTTAAGAACCGAGTATGGAAACTCTGAAAGATTTCGTTATTGCTGGGATTGCAAAAGGTGATCAATCTAGAGAAAAAGATAGAAAACCCATAACAACATAATCATACTTTAAAACAAATAATCTTCTAAGCGCGCGATAAATTTCCCGTTAAGCCTATAATACACTCGAGTATTTAATTATGTATTTAATAAACACTGCGCGAGTTCTAGTGGTTAAATCACACATCTATAAAACTAGGTGTAACTGTCTTTTTTTCTTGTTGAGGTGATCACTGGCCCAAGACAGTATACATGTTGTTAGATGTGTAGTGCGAGCGTATGATGAATTGAGTGTGGGTGCGAATGAAGACGCGAATGTGTTTAGGCTCGTATAGATGTAGATCCTGCAACCCATACTCTCACATGCAGTAATCAAGGATGCTTTGACACTGCAGGCGTGTTTCAAGACATTTATTGACGGGAACACACATAATATCAACAGGAACAGTCAGTGTAACAAGGTCATGCTGACCTGACATCGATAGGTATACATTTGGCATTCAAAAAGGTAAACATCAGAATAGACGTGCATGGTCAATAGCAAAGTTCTTCAATAATGACAGTTCGTAGCGTCGCCCTTGGCGTCTCTGACTAAACGCGTCAGATGCCTTAGTTACCTTGACACACAGGTGCAACTTGGCACTCCCTGCCAATTGCACATATCAGGCTGTAGTATAATAGCCGGAAGCACAGGCCTCGTCCTAACGTCGGCCGTGTACTTCTGTTAAATAGGTTATCATCAACCCTGCAGTAATACTTATTGTAGATAGAAGTTCCGCCAATCTGCGGCTCCCACAATATATCTTCGTCACTGGATTTCTGGACAATATAAGACTAACAGTCTTGGATGGCTACCTCGAGCACAAATATATATAAGTTCTGAAATGGCGGATCAGTGAGCTGCTGTTCACCCTAGGTAATCCTTTACATGTTCTGCCACCGAAAAGCGTAATAATGCATAAAGGTCGGTATTACCTGGTAAATGAATCCTCAGAACTACACAAGGAATTCTGTCGTCATCCCGACGCACAGAGATTCACTGGGGAAAACTGCCATAGCAGTTACTTCGAAGATTCTCCCCGAAAAACAATGGACTCTTGGTCCCTTCAAAAAAACAGGACCTCCCGGCTTCCCGGAAGTATATCTCACTCCCGCTTAAAAAACCTTCCCATAGGCCTACCCCGAACTGTCAACCTCTGACCCTAAAGGTCAAACACAATGAATGAATAAACAAGGGAAGACAACCCCTAATCAACCTGACATCGCAGGTAAAGACACAATTATACTTATGATACAAACATAAGCAAATAACTTGACAGATGACTCCGTCGAAAATGACAGCAACATTACTACCACCCCCCTGTAAAAAAAAAAAATGCAATTTTTTTTTTTTTTTAATATGTTCATGAGCAAGATAGCACCAGTATCACTTCTGTGCTCATGCAAACAATGAACCTAATATCAGGTACAATAGAAGAGGGTACAAATCATCTCCCAACATAAGAGAAAATATTTCCTTTAAACCAAACAAACTAAGGGATACCATTCAAGAAACCTAAGTTGCTGGCAATACCAATCATATATCAAACATTACTAAATAATATAATCATAGCAATATACAAATGTCAATGCTATTTTAGCAACATATCACTGATGGATGGACAAAATGAAATTTGTTAAATTATCTAAACATTATCCAAATACATTTGTATTACAACATATTATGATATTAAGGACAGACCTAAGTCTGAAAATATATCAGGAAAAACTAGGACACAAGATTTAACTGGAATCATGTGGGCATCTAGACAATATGTCCGCCATCACATTATCCGAACCACGGATAGCTCGCACCGTGAAATGGAAAGGCTGAAGAGCAATAGCATAACGAGTAGATCTCGAGCTCTTCAAATCCTTACTTTGCATAGCCGTAAGAGCTTTTTGGTCGGTTTCCATAAAGAAATGCGCGCCCAGAAGGAACCTTTGTAGCTTAAGAATGGACCAAACCATAGCCAACAATTCACGGTCCAAAACCGAGTAATTCCTTTCTGCCGCATTCAGCTTCCTAGAAATATACATTACAGGATGCAGAGTTCCTGAATATTCCTGCATTAGTGCCGCTCCAATGCCAGTGGAAGAGGCATCACTACGAAGGACAAAAGTCTTATCAATCGTCGGTAGTCTTAAGATAGGATGAGATGAGAACAAATTCTTAACCTGATCCAATGAAGTTTGGCATTCTTGGGACCAACGCACCATATTAGGAGAACCTTTTTTCAATAACGTTGAAAGTGGTGCCATAATGGAGGACAGATTCTCAATGAATCTTCCATAGAATTGTATCAATCCCAAGAGACTACGCACTTGCTTTTTTGTCTTCGGAACCGAGATATTTAATATCTTTGAAATGTTTTGGTCCTCTGTCTTCAACAGACCATGACCAACTCGATGACCTAGGAAGGAAATTTCACTAAACCCAACAAAAGCTTTAGAGGGTTTAGCAGTCAAACTATGCTCACGTAGAGTAGATAGCAATTCCTTCAGACCCACATAGTGTTCTTCCCAAGTATCGCTGAAAAGACAGATGTCGTCTAAATATGCAATGACATCTGCACGATCCGATAGAATTCGTCGCATCATGCGCACGAAAGTCGCTGGGGCGTTCATAAGCCCGAAAGGCATAAAATTCCATTGAAACAGACCCCTAGGTGTCGAAAAAGCAGTGAGAGGTTTGGCGTGTTCCGTCAGTGGGACTTGCCAATAACCTTTCGACAAGTCTAGTTTAGTAAAGAATTTAGCTTTAGAAAGTCTAATAAGTAGATCATCTAATAACGGCATAGGTTCAGCATCGAACTTCGTAACTTGATTTAATTTGCGATAATCAACGCAAAGACGTATGTTATTGTCTTTCTTTCGAACAATAACTATTGACGAAGAATAAGCTGAAGTGGATGGTTCAATTATTTGTAGTTGAATCATTTCATCCAATTCTTTCTCGACTTGTGCTTGAAAATGAATAGGTATTGGGTATGGTCTTACTCTGATCGGATTACGATCAGTAAGTATGATGTCATGTTCTATGACATCTGTGTGTCCAGGAATGTCGGTAAGGACATCCTGATATGATTGTAACGTAGAGGATACTTGACGTTGTTCCTCAAAAGACAAGTTAGAAGAGACTGTAACGTCTCTCCACGATTCCGTTGAAGTAAGTGGAATCGTAGGAAGAGGTAAGTTCACGTCAGAAAAAATAGTTTCCTCATCCTGTATAACGGACAGGGATGAGATGTGACCATGTTGAACTGGAGAGTCGTCCGTCGCCTGGAAAATAGGCTGTAAATAGTCTGGACGTTCAATAAACTCTGTTAGCATATTTATATGGAAGGTTTTATGCCTTCCATCCACATCGACAATATAGTCGACATCAGAAATTTTCGAGACTATAGTGTATGGACCCTTCCAAGAAATGAGAAGTCTATTCTCTCTTGAGGGCAGTAAGACATATGCTTTGTCTCCAGGACAAAGTTGACGTAGGCGTCTTTTCTTATTAGCAAATCGCCTAGCTTTTTCTTTCGCAAATTCGGAAGATGAAGTTGCTAACCTGCACGATTCGATAATCTTTTCTCTAAGAGCTATAACATATTCATATGACGATTGTGTATCATCGTCAATATTATCGGAAGTTATCAAATCGTGTAACAAGGACATTGGCCCGCGCGGTTGCGCGCCAAAGACAAGTTCGAAAGGAGAAAACCCTGTATGCTCGTTGGGAACCTCTCCATAGGCAAAGAGGACTGCAGGTAAAACCCTGTCCCAATCTTCAGGATGATCCTCCGTTATCTTGCCAAGTAAGTTCTTTAGTGTCCTGTTAAGACGTTCTACCAATCCATTGGACATTGGATGATAAATACTACTGAGAGACCTTTTAATGTCTAGCGTAGCCATTACCTGAGACATAACGTCCGAAATTAACTGAGTGCCGTGATCCGACAGTATTTCTCCGGGGAATCCCAGACGAGAAAATACGAGCCAAAGAGCATCAGCGATATCGACAGTTGATATGCTCTTCAGAGGAATAGCCTCTGGCCAACGCGTGCACATGTCCACGCAAGTGAGGATAAATTGGTGTCCTCTGGCTGACTTAATTTTGAACGGACCAATGATGTCTATAGCCATTTTCTGAAACGGCCGAATCGGAATATCTGCAGCCTGAATAGGAGCAGCATGTCTCGGACCCCTAGACTTGACCTCTTGACAAATTTTGCAAGATCGGCAATAAATTCGGATGTCTTTATTCACGAATGGCCAAAAGAATGACGCAAGGACTCTAGTTTTAGTTCTGGAAAAACCCATGTGTCCAGCACACTGAGAATCGTGTGCATGCCGAAGAATTAAGGCTCTCATACACTTAGGCACAAGAATTTGCGAGTGCATAGACTTGTCCGAGTGTTGTACCATTCGTACCAATATACCATTCTTCATAGTAATATACGATTTGTGATTCGTATTTTGATTGGGATCCCCTTTCTTTGCAAGAAGGAAGTATTTCTTCAAAGAAGGATCCTCTTCTTGACGTTTAACAAACGAGTCATGGGAAATCACCAAGTGCTCGTCTTGGCTATCAACTTCATTACTATTATCAGATGAAGTTGGGGGATTAAGAGCTTGAGCTCTTGTCACCACTGCATTGACCGTTTGAATGTTTCTTTCTTCCCAACTAGAAATTTGTTGCGGGGTGCATTCCTTAACCCCATGAATACGACCGATTATAAGATCCGCAATAGGATTAGGAAGAAGACATGCATGGACATCTCCTGTGAAGAAAGGAGTGTCAATCCTAATAATAGCAGTAGGATAGCTTTCCATAGTACCACCAAATGTAACACATTTGATTGTTTTTCCAGTGGCACAGCAAGGATCTATCAGAGACTCCTTAACCCCGACGGTAGTACATCCCGAATCGAAAAGTACTGAGACTAGCCTATCATTTATTAGACCTTTATGTAAGATGAGAGATCCTCTCCCATCATGCGCAACTGTAGCAGGTAGAGCAGGAAGAGGGTGACCACAACTTAGCGTAGATACAGTTGATGAGTCAAACAATGTTAAGCATTGGGGGCATTCAGTTGCTCTCCCAAAATCGAAAGCACAACCAGTGATAGCCCTAGAGTTACCACTATCATTTACTGTATTACAGGCTCCATCAAACTCTTGTTGCGCAGAGTTTGCCTGTTGGTAAGGTCTTTTTTTGTTAAACCTAGGTCTACCTCGATTATCATTTCCCCTGTAATTATTTCGACTATCATTTCCCCTGTAATTGTTATCATATTGCCTATTGTAATCATCATTCCGGTTTGAATCCCGGTTTCTAAATTCACCATCGTCATAATCTTGACGTCGAGAATGATTACCTCGAAAATTTGAATAGTTATTATTTGGATAGCCTTTACGAAAGTGTCTCAAATTATTACCACTAAAATTACGAGAACTACCATCTTGTCTCCACTGCATAGACGAAGAACCATCATGTGTTGGATTACTCCGCTTCTGAGTGTAATTTTGATTACTTCCCCTATTCCAATTTTGTTGAGCACCCTGAAATTTTTTTCTGAAATTAGGGCCATATGGTGTTGCCGAAGCAGCTGGCAACCCTTCTTTCACTTTAGAATTGCTAACTGTAGCATGGGGATGTGCTGTGGCATACTGACAACAGTATTCCTCCATTTCTTTTAAGTTTTTAGGCTTACGCTCATGAAGGAATGCAAGAAAAGAATCATTAACAGATGACAAAACCTTATCTCGCAATAATAAGTCCATTAGACCTTCATATGTTTTCTCAATCTGAGACAACTCAACCCATCGTGTAAATGTACGACGTATCTTTGTAACAAAATCAGAGAAATCTACTCCATTTTTCTGGCAACATTGTCCTAAAACGAAGACGATAGTCTTCTTGTTTTAATTGGTATTTTTTTAGCAATGCTGCCCTGACAACATCATAATTAGTCCTCTCATGTTCGTCTATTGTCATAAGAGTAGTCACTGTGTCACCTGTAAAAAATGGCATCAGTTGTTCAACATATTTTTCCTTTTTTATGTAATGCGTATCGCACAAAAATTGGAATCTATCTAGATAATCTGCTACGTCATCCTTTAAAGGATTGAAATGAGGCAATTTAATCCTACTAACAAACTCCTTTGTCGTACTCGAAGTTGTTTGCTGAGCACCCGTACTCGCCAATTTCAATTTCTCTAACTCCAAAATTGCGAGTTTTTCATCAAGTTCCATCTTCTGTTTTCTTTCCTCATGTTCCATTTTTCTAATTTCAGCCTCAGCAGCAGCTTGAAGTTTTTTTTCCTCTGCAGCAGCTTGAAGTTTTTTTTCCTCTGCAGCAGCTTGAGCTTGAATTTTTTTGTCTTCCTTTTCCATCTGGAATTTTCTTTCATCAGCTGCAGCTTGAGCTTTCCTCTCCTCAGCAGCAGCTTGAGCTTTTCTCTCCTCAGCCTCTCTTTGATACCTTCTTTCTTCAAGTTCTAATCTTCTATTCTCAGCTTCTAGCTTCTTTAGTTCAGCTTCTGCTTTCAATTTAATTTCCTCTTTTTGTTTCTTTTCTTCTGACTTTAATGCAATGGCGAATTGAGCAGATGAATATTCTTCCAATTCTTTACCAGACTTACCAAGGGTCAACCCTTGCTGGATGAAGAAATCCAATGTAGACATTCTGTCTAATGAGATCAGAAACCTGAAAAAAAATTAAATAAATTACCTTATCCCACTTCAATGGGAGACAAGTCTGAAATGCTAGACTTGTATACTCACTTCACTTTATTTTACTGTCTTAATCTTAGACAAAGACTTTGTATGTTCCTCTTGTTTATAATGTACCCAAAAAATCACTTGAGTACCTGTGGGAAAAAAAATTCCCTTATATCCCACTCACTATGGGCACAAGTCTTTTTTATTATAAAGAACTTGAATATGTATTTCACCTTGTCTCAATCTTTGTAGATAACAAGTCTTTTATCAAAGAACTTGTATAAATATCTTATATAATATTATTTAACAAACTCTATTAGAAGAGTCTACCTTATCAATAATATCAAAACATGACCAAGTATGTGTATGTAGACTGTGCATGACAGTAATGTAGTACAACCAAAAAAAATACAAAGACAAAAATACAAAACAATACAAATGGCAACACTGTTTTAACCAAAAATGTGTAGAGAAATACACAAGAAAGGAGAGACCTACAGAATACAAACAAAACAAATCGACAATCAAAACTGAAAAACAGACAAATATTACAAAAACAACGTTAAGTACAATTACATCACAGCTAACATCAATAGCGACCAATTGTCACTAGCAAATTTGCAAATTAAGAAAATTTGCACCTACAGACCGCTTACAGTAAGCCTCGATCAAGTGGCACATTTACCGTAAGACCCACCAACCGAAAAACCCGCAGAAAAATACACCAAAAACAGTAGAAGTGACATAAACATATAGCAATCAATTTCAATGTGTTGCAGAACAAGTTCAGTCACAGCTGAAACTAAAATAAATTTCTTGCTCCTTGCGAACACAGAAACGAAATGTCAAACGCGCACTGAACGTCAAATCCACTGTAACATAAAGTGGTATTCACGAACCAAAGTTACTATGACCTTCTCAAATTAGGGCTTGCACATTGAATGTTTACAATTTCACGTACTGTTTACAGACACTTGACCTCCAACAATGTAGCTTGAATGCTCTGACCTAGAAAAGTCTGTTGTTGAATGAAACGTGTCACAACCCGCAGTACTGTTTACAATAGGAACCCGCCTTCTATGCAGTTATGGTCCACGTAGCAAATGCCTAGTAGTTCACTTCAGTACTTGTCTTGTTATGCTTTATGTAGCATTATAATATAAATGCTCGTACTGTTTATTTGTGTCAACCGTTGATGACCTATATCTGTCCTGTTGTAGCCAAAACTTGCAAGTGTAGAATTAGCGTTGTGTGTTACGGCTGTCCCGTGTGTAGCTTAGACCCACAGATCAGAAGTGTAATGTGTACTTGTCCTTCTTGTAACTTTCTCGACAAAACTGGAGACATCATACATGTAAGAGCCAACCAGGAATGTAAATTTCTGGATCCATAAATGTCAACAATAATGTCAAATGCTCGCTCTGTTCTTTTTAAACCCACAGGTCTGGTCCATCAGAAATGTAAGTTTCTAGGCCACATTGGCGACAAGAAATGTATCATAAGAGCCCACGTAACTGGTCCACCAGAAATGTAACTGTCTTTTTTTCTTGTTGAGGTGATCACTGGCCCAAGACAGTATACATGTTGTTAGATGTGTAGTGCGAGCGTATGATGAATTGAGTGTGGGTGCGAATGAAGACGCGAATGTGTTTAGGCTCGTATAGATGTAGATCCTGCAACCCATACTCTCACATGCAGTAATCAAGGATGCTTTGACACTGCAGGCATGTTTCAAGACATTTATTGACGGGAACACACATAATATCAACAGGAACAGTCAGTGTAACAAGGTCATGCTGACCTGACATCGATAGGTATACATTTGGCATTCAAAAAGGTAAACATCAGAATAGACGTGCATGGTCAATAGCAAAGTTCTTCAATAATGACAGTTCGTAGCGTCGCCCTTGGCGTCTCTGACTAAACGCGTCAGATGCCTTAGTTACCTTGACACACAGGTGCAACTTGGCACTCCCTGCCAATTGCACATATCAGGCTGTAGTATAATAGCCGGAAGCACAGGCCTCGTCCTAACGTCGGCCGTGTACTTCTGTTAAATAGGTTATCATCAACCCTGCAGTAATACTTATTGTAGATAGAAGTTCCGCCAATCTGCGGCTCCCACAATATATCTTCGTCACTGGATTTCTGGACAATATAAGACTAACAGTCTTGGATGGCTACCTCGAGCACAAATATATATAAGTTCTGAAATGGCGGATCAGTGAGCTGCTGTTCACCCTAGGTAATCCTTTACATGTTCTGCCACCGAAAAGCGTAATAATGCATAAAGGTCGGTATTACCTGGTAAATGAATCCTCAGAACTACACAAGGAATTCTGTCGTCATCCCGACGCACAGAGATTCACTGGGGAAAACTGCCATAGCAGTTACTTCGAA
Source organism: Oreohelix idahoensis (assembly GCA_024509875.1). Classification (NCBI taxonomy): domain Eukaryota; kingdom Metazoa; phylum Mollusca; class Gastropoda; order Stylommatophora; family Oreohelicidae; genus Oreohelix; species Oreohelix idahoensis. The sequence goes on along the minus strand of JAMPIV010002678.1, from coordinate 487,415 downwards.
GATTCTCCCCCGAAAAACAATGGACTCTTGGTCCCTTCAGAAAAACAGGACCTCCCGGCTTCCCGGAAGTATATCTCACTCCCGCTTAAAAAACCTTCCCATAGGCCTACCCCGAACTGTCAACCTCTGACCCTACAGGTCAAACACAATGAATGAATAAACAAGGGAAGACAACCCCTAATCAACCTGACATCGCAGGTAAAGACACAATTATACTTATGATACAAACATAAGCAAATAACTTGACAGATGACTCCGTCGAAAATGACAGCAACAATAGGACTTAACTAAATTTATTAATTATAAATTCCTTCGCGACTTTCAAAGTTAATTTAAGCATCTATTATCTTTTGAAATAATATAATAGATAGATCATTATATTTACAACTGGAACTATTGAGACGGTTTAATTTAATAGGTTTAAATTAACACAAAATCCAATGAAATATAATGAATGAACTAGACCACTGATCACTTTACACAATATATATATATTACCGCTTTGCATAGAAATAGAATTCACTGCAAATAAAATGAAAATCCATGGGATAATCTAGCAAGATTTCAAATATCGCTAGTGCTACTATCAAGTTCTGGCCAGCGAATGATAACGTGTCTAGTCTTGATGGTCTATTTAGCTAAAATGGAATGTAAGTTGAGTGGGACATGATAAACTTGACAGCTTATTGATCTCACGAACGATTTGGGGATCTGACCACCAAATCAAGGGAAGAAGCCGCCCCCTGGTCTTCGTATCCGCTCGCTGCTGCCCGTTTCTGCTTTCCCCCGTTCGCTCGGTTGCGATTGACACCTAGACGCGAAATTAGCGGCAAGCAACTGCGTCTCGTATCAGGGACCACTACTGTCTTTGATAACGCCGATAGTCTACCCTGAAATCCCTCAGTCTGTCTCTTTGATCTCGTGCCGCATGCTAAATGAGTCCCGGTGGAATGAGTTCTGGCAAACGAAAAGTTACAACAAATGTTCAGGGGTTCTAGTATTATGAAAAGCTAAAAGTCCCTTTAAATCATCCATCATATCAGGGAGAATTCACTTGTCAAACTAGACGTACGTCACAGTCGTCCCCACTTTTAGACATGAAACCATTTTTCATGTTTCATTTTTTGACAATGGAGGTGACCTGATTGGTGATTTTAGGATGAGTGGTATCTTCAGTTTGCTCTTCTTCCTCTGTAGACCAGTTTCTACTCAGGAAATCAGCCCCGACATTCTGTCTTCCCGGAATATATTCCACTTTGAAAGAATAAACGCTTAAAAGAAGCGCCCAACGCATGATCCTTGCGTTAAATTTTTTATTGGCACCAAGAAATGCTAACGGAGCGTGGTCTGTTTGCACCGTGAAAAATGTACCATAAAGAAACTCATGATGGCGTCTGATACCGTCAATCAGAGCAAGACATTCCCTTTCAACTACGCTGTAGTTCCGTTCCGCTTTATTTAATTTCCGACTGCCATAGGCAACTGGAAATAGCATGTTCAGGTCACTGTCATCGGCTTGAAGCAGTGTTGACCCGATGCCCTGACCTGACGCGTCGACTCTCAGTACAAAAGGTTTCTTGAGGTCAGGCAACCTCAAAATGGGGTATGCAGACAACTGTCCTTTTAAAGTGCTATACGCGTGTTCGCACTTTTGATCCCATTTGACCTTATCAGGACAACCTTTCTTTGTGAGGTCAGTCAGAGGTGCCGTCAGTCCGTTGAAGTTCTGGATGTACTTCTGATAGTATGCACATAGCGATATGAAGGAACGTACGTCTTTCTTCGTTCGGGGTCTTTTTGCTGCCATTATTTTCTCCACGTTCTTCTTAATAGGCCAACTGCATCCGTGAGAAATAGTGTGCCCCAGGAAGTCTAACTGTTCAAACCCGATGAGACATTTGCTAGGTCTGGCTGTGAGACCCGTTTCCTGTAGTCTCCTGAGGAGCATAGCAACCGTAGCAATATGTTCTTCATAGGTTTCCGATGCAATTAAGATGTCATCCATGAAATTATGGATATGGGGACTTTGCAAAGGTTGTAGAAGCTTCCTCATCATCCTGGTGAACACTCCTGGTGCATTATGCAAACCGAACGGCATCACGTTAAATGTATAATGTCCTTCACTAGTGCTGAAAGCTAACAAAGGTTTAATTTCCTCCTTGACTGGTATTTGATAATAACCTTTGCTGAGGTCAATCTTGGAGAAGATCTTTGCTTTGCTGAGCTTGGTGAACAACTCAGAAACAGTTTGGAGAGGTTCGGGCTGGAATTCCGTTACCGCGTTTAGCAACCTGTAATCAATGCACAGCCGAACTTCCTTATTGGGCTTCTGCAACAGCACTACACTCGAGCTGTAAGGAGATGTAGACTCACTGATAATTCCTGCCTGACGCAGCTTGTCTATTTCTCCGCGAAGTGCATCAGCTTTAGCGTACGGGATGGGGTAAACTCTGGTTTGAACAGGGGTCTCGTTTGTTAATTTCATATCAAATTCAATGAGATTTGTTCGACCAGGTACATCCGTTAAGACTGCACTGTACTGTTTTAGTAGAGCCCTGGTTTCTGTTTGTTGTTCTGGTGAGAGATTGTCGCCGAACTTGACATCTTTAAAGGATTCTGTGGGTTGCAATGGATACTCCATGCAACCATCATCATCATCTTCCTCGTCTTCCGTTGCTATGGCGACAGCCAGGAGATGCTCGGAGGATGGCACCGGTCTTTCCAAATATTTCTTTAGCAGATTTATGTGGAAGACCTTCTCCTTTCCTTTGATGGAGATCTTGTAGTTGGTACGTGAGATCTTTTTAAGGACGGTAAACGGTCCTTGTCATCCGATGCGAAGTTTATTGCTTCCGGTTGGAAGTAGCAATAGGACTTTCTCCCCTGGTTGTAGTTCTCTCTCTTTTGCAGCTTTGTTGTATCTTTTAGTAATTTTAGCGCGGGCTTTATTAAGGTTGGTAGTAGCTAGATCCCATCCTAGCTTTAGCCTTTCCTTAAGCTCAGATACGTACTTGCTTGCAGAGACGACTGTCTCGTCAGCCTTCTGGTCTGTCAGGGACCGAAGTAAGGCTTCTAGTGGCCCCTTAATAGGTCTGCCAAATAAAAGTGTAGCTGGCGCAAAACCCGTAGACGCTTGGGGTACCTCTCGGTAGGCGAATAAGGCAGCCGATATATATTGGTCCCAGTATTCCGGTTTCTCCTGACCCAGCTTACGTAACATCATGGTGAGGGTACCGTTAAAACGTTCCACGAGCCCATTTCCGGCCGGATGGTAGGGACTTGTGTGGATATGTTTGGCCCTCAAGATCTTAAAGATCTCCTCCATTAACAGGCTACGGAATTGGGATCCATTGTCCGTCAAAACTTGTTGAGGGAATCCCAACCGTGTAAAAATTTGCACAAGGGCTTCTGCGACATGCTTGGAATTAGTGCATGGTAGCGGTACGGCTTCGGCCCACATAGTGCAAGTGTCAACTAAGGTCAAGATGAACCTGTTCCTTCTTTTGGTCTTTTCCAGGGGACCAATAATGTCGACAGCAACTCGTTCAAATGGAGTCCCTACTATTGGCATTTGCCCCATAGGTACTGGGGGTGTCAAGTGCTTGGGTGCTACCCGTTGGCACTGGGCGCAGGATTTCACATACCTGACAATGTCAGAGTTCATTCCTGGCCACCAATAGTGGTTTTTTATTCGCTGAATAGTGGCGTTTTGTCCCATATGTCCGCTAAAGGGAAGAGAGTGCCCCATTTCTAAGATCTGGTTTCTGTACTGCGTCGGTACTAGGAGCTGGTTATTCCCCGTGTCCGGGTTGCCCGTTCTACGATACAATACACCATCCTTAGAAAAGATGTCTCCGTTGTGTCTGGGGTCCTTAGCCATGGGCAGTTTTTTAAAGCAAGGCGCCAGAGTAGGGTCCTTTTGTTGCGCCTCCTTCAGTTCATTTGGCAACAAGTTTGGCGCAGGCTCCCTCTCCTTCTTGGCTTGCCCTCTTGTGGTTACCGCTGCCACAATCGGCTCCTTAGGTCTCCCAATGAACACATATCTACATCCCAGGATAACTGGGTAGATCGGATCATCCATTATGGCCGCTTTAATAACTCCTCTGACAAAGTCAGAGTGTATTTCTACCAGTGCGATAGGAAGCGTCCTGGGTGCGTCACTCCTGAAAACTCCACTAAGTTTGACGGTTTCCTCTGTCTCCTGACCTGGTTTGACTAGGTGTCTAGCAACAATACAACTAAAACTTAATCCAGTGTCAAAGAGACAAGTAGTTGAGGTACCATTCAAAATTACAGTTCCTCGAGTTGAGGGTCGGTCCCCCTCAGGTTGAGAATCACTGACGTTGACTCTACCTTTCGAGGCTGTATGCAAACATCCAATGCGGTTTGCACCGGTTTGTTTGCCCTGATCAGACGTTCCTGGTGTAGGGGTCTTCCCTTTTCCTTGACCTTGGTGGCCGCGCTGCCACGTAGGCTTGTTGGGTTGATCAGAATTGTTGTTGGGGGGGTATCGGGTTTTGTAGAATTTCGATTTTTCCTGGGGAGGTTTCTGGGTATTGTTATCTCCTTGGTTATAATGTTGAGAGGAAGTGGAAGAATAGGATGCCTGCTCTAGATTCTGTTTACGAGATGGCTCATCTGTGGGTTTACGTTTAGTGCTGGGAAGTTCGGCCATTGCATTGCTATAGCGTTCGGCTTTATTGAGTATGTCTTCAAGCCTGACTGCCCCCTGTTCAGCCAAAAAAATCTACGAGTTTCATTCGACAAAGTGGATTTTATCTGCTCCACAAGAACAAGTTCGAGGAGTCCCTCATATGAAAGAGGTAGGTCAGATAATTCAATGCACTTTGTCAGATAACCCGTGAGACGTGAAGAGAACTGGGGAAATGTTTCCGTGCTCTCTTTTCGGCTGTTTCTGAACAACTGCAGAAACTTTCGGGCAGTCATCTCAAACTGCTGTAGTAAGGCCTTCTTCAACAGGTCATAATCATGTTGATTCGGTCCCAGCTTTGTGTACACGTCATAAGCATTGCCTTTCAGTGACGTTGAAAGTTTGAGCGCCCAGCGAGTACTCTCTAACCCATAAAGATTCGCGAGTCTCTCGAATTTTTCTAGGTAACTGTCAATTTTTTCGTTAGGGCTAGGAAAAGATTCTAAAGAAAACGACATAGCAGTTAATTGGGCAGACTGAGTGCTGGAGAGATCCATTGTTTGAGACTGGGGCGAAGACGGCTCTCCATTATTTGAAGTAGAGGCACTCCGACTCTCTAAAGCCTTGAGCGCTAATTCATGCTGTCTTTCCTTGTCTCTCTCTTCGCGTTGTCTCTCCTTCTCTCTTTTCTGCGGGCGTCCATCTCTGCCTCAATTTTCTTCTGCTCCAATTGACGATCGTCCGCTTCTTTCTTCCTAGCTTCTGCCCTCTCTTCCTCCGCGTCATACCTTTGAAGTTCCTGGTTGATAAACAGATTCGCAGCTTCTGTGTCTAGTCCTGAGTCCTTTGCCTCTTGCCTCAAAAGGGATCTTATCCTAATTCTCTCTGCCATTGTCAAAGAACTGGATGCTTCTAAGACTAGAGAATAGTAAGATGGAACAAGAAGGGGAAAACTCAAAGCCGCTACGAAAAAAAACAAAAGTAAAAAAAATTTACTTGAGTTACCTCCTACCTGTACTGTGCAAACTTATCGCTGCTATTATCTGGCAATTAAGGCTCTAAACGCAAGCGACTATGCCACTAAATGGTAAGTTACACTGGAAAAGAATCTACTTTTACTAACAGTAGAGAAAAATTTAAATTAAAACAAATTAAAAGGAAAAAAAAAAAAATTTTTTTCCCCTAAATTTTAAATCTCTGACAACAAACTCCGTCCCTAAAGTCAATTATTGAGATGAGACGTTGTTAACTTAATTTTTAAAAATCAGAACAATCCGTCTTTAGCTAAGCTCAACTCTTTTTAACTTGAAAAACCTTAGTGACTGTAAAACAATCACGCAATCCCAGCAACTCTTATAAAGAAAGAAATATAATTATCGCCGCCAGAGGATAATAAAATAGCAAATATTTTTGTTTATCTGTACTTTCTACTGCTGTGGAGAGAAAACAACCTGTAAATGTGCTGTGTGGACAACCCAAATACTTAAAGAACGTTTGTCTAGGGGTGTAATTATTTATTTATTTCCCTAATTCACAAGACAAATCATTCACACTCTACCTAGTTAGACCCAGACTAAATCAGACTCAAAATATCTTTAACCCGGCTATGCGATTGCCTCAAATGTAGCTCAAGATCCCAGAACCAGCCCACAAATATGTGTGCATCAAATGTATCTCAAAATAATCCCGGCGAGCCAGCCAAATATTGTCGTAAATTTATTTTGAGAGAAAAGAGTCGTAGAAATAGTGGTCCGGTTTAAAGTGGAAAATGATGATGGAAAGCTCAGTGATAGAAAATGTAGATATTAAATAGTTGCTTCACAGCGTGCTGTAGGAGAATAAAGACAGACTTATTTACGACAAATCGCTTCTCTCAATCTTCTCTTCCGCTCTCCTGGTCAAACAATTATTTGCCAGTTTTCCAGACTCGCATCTGCGCGCATACCGATTTGGTGTTTTTTCACACACACAGACGATGTAGATACAAACTATATTAAACGAATAGGGGAAAAGTTGGGCTTTGGGTACATCCAACACAGAACTAAATGAGTTTATGTGATTTTATTCACTTTAAAACATCAATCACTAACAAATATCAGGTATTACATAAATTATCATAAGTACACAAATGCAAATAACAAGTTTGGGAGGGGTGAAGAAGATTGGTATCGACTAAGCCCTTCCCGCTTATTAGACAAAGATAAACCCAGTCCAGAGATAGATAATATCAGGAACATAGGTACGTTAACCTAACAGTGAAGTTAATTACTCTGAAAAGAGGTGTTACCAAATTAGTTATGGTGGTAGACAAAAAATACTGTTATCCCAACTGGTGTCTTCCCTTTACTAAGCAAAGAAAAAAAAAGGGGGGGGGGATGAAACAGAGTTAACAAATTATCCCACTAAAGGAACAATGCCGGGTATACAGAAAACGTATTACCCGGTAGGCAAGTTAACAAATGGTTTGTTGCAAAAAAAATAAATCTCCTGTCATTCATACACACTGTGCGGATCCACACTCATATACACCACACACTTACCGAGTTGCAGCATCAGACAATCCCTTAGAATGATAAACACAATAATTAACTCTTGACGTATGACAACTGTCTAGTCCTTCTATGTCCCGCCCCAGATAATGCGAGGATTCACTGAGAGCAAATATTCCCGCTTATCGCCGGACTTGAAGTTCTAAGAGTTCTTGTGTTTTATTATAAAGAAACGAGTCTATGGGATGGCACTGACGCAGTTCGACATAGGGGTGAAAAATGAGGTGATGGTATAATCCTTCACTGCGTGATGATAGTCACTGACCGGGAAAGTTTTTTTAATCCAGTGAGGAAAAACTCTGCTCGGTCACAGTCAGGTAAATCGGTAATCTCTCACAATAGAGCAGTATATAAACTATCGCTACTGGCACTGTTCATCTTCCAGTTTATCTTACAGATTTAATTTGATGATAATAATCAAATGATCTTGGGTAGGCTTTCTTTCATGTAATTATGTTAGCTAGGCCGTACCGGACCACCACAAGATTTACTTTAAAAAAAATGTCTCATCAAACTGTCTGGAAGTTTAAGAACCGAGTATGGAAACTCTGAAAGATTTCGTTATTGCTGGGATTGCAAAAGGTGATCAATCTAGAGAAAAAGATAGAAAACCCATAACAACATAATCATACTTTAAAACAAATAATCTTCTAAGCGCGCGATAAATTTCCCGTTAAGCCTATTATACACTCGAGTATTTAATTATGTATTTAATAAACACTGCGCGAGTTCTAGTGGTTAAATCACACATCTATAAATATAGGACTTAACTAAATTTATTAATTATAAATTCCTTCGCGACTTTAAAAGTTAATTTAAGCATCTATTATCTTTTGAAATAATATAATAGATAGATCATTATATTTACAACTGGAACTATTGAGACGGTTTAATTTAATAGGTTTAAATTAACACAAAATCCAATGAAATATAATGAATGAACTAGACCACTGATCACTTTACACAATATATATATTACCGCTTTGCACAGAAATAGAATTCACTGCAAATAAAATGAAAATCCATGGGATAATCTAGCAAGATTTCAAATATCGCTAGTGCTACTATCAAGTTCTGGCCAGCGAATGATAACGTGTCTAGTCTTGATGGTCTATTTAGCTAAAATGGAATGTAAGTTGAGTGGGACATGATAAACTTGACAGCTTATTTGATCTCACGAACGATTTGGGGATCTGACCGCCAAATCAAGGGAAGAAGCCGCCCCCTGGTCTTCGTATCCGCTCGCTGCTGCCCGTTTCTGCTTTCCCCCGTTCGCTCGGTTGCGATTGACACCTAGACGCGAAATTAGCGGCAAGCAACTGCGTCTCGTATCAGGGACCACTACTGTCTTTGATAACGCCGATAGTCTACCCTGAAATCCCTCAGTCTGTCTCTTTGATCTCGTGCCGCATGCTAAATGAGTCCCGGTGGAATGAGTTCTGGCAAACGAAAAGTTACAACAAATGTTCAGGGGTTCTAATGTTATGAAAAGCTAAAAGTCCCTTTAAATCATCCATCATATCAGGGAGAATTCACTTGTCAAACTAGACGTACGTCACACGTGTCCATGAAAAATTTTGCTAAGCAGATCTTAGAGAGGAACTCGCAATGAAACTGATGACTTAGAAATACATGTTTCCCCCCTCTTCTTTGATGTTTTTTTTTTTTGGCTTCTTGTGACGAAGCCCTTTCGTTTCACACTAGACCTAAGTCCGTCGGTTATATCAGAGCACAATTGCTATATACGTCAACTCTGTCGACTCTAATATATTGTTGATAAATACTAAGCCCTGAAAAAGATTACGCATACTAATGTTTATCATTTAACGAAGCCCTGAAAAGGACTGCTAGCACTTGCAGCGTTTATAAATAATAAGCCATATACAGGACTAATAACATTTATAAGCTACCATAATGAAGCCCTGATAAGGATTGAGTTAGATGTGGTCGTGAGAGCTACAATGGAGAACATGATTGGAGTAGATGTGGTGGATTTGATGTTAAGAAATGTTGTTGTATGTACTCTTAGTGTACTGAATGAGGTCAGCTGTGAAGGTCCCTGAATATAACAAATTATTATGGTAAGTGTACAGGGTACCTTTCTGCTACCACCTTTATGATCTCATTCAGACTTATTCTTTGACTAGAATGTATGATGACTACGTTTGGTGTCTAGGGTTATGAATATGTAGTGTAATGTTGCATTAACCAACTGAACAGATAAACAATTATTTTATTATCCAACACAACACAACACTACTACGACAATCACATACAAAGTACACTTTAAAAGACTATCTTAAGTAAGTCAGTGGTTGAATGTTGTGTAACGTAATTTTTTTTTCAATTTATTTGGCCTGACTCTATTTGTTTGAATCAGGACTGACAATCAAAGTGAAATCAAGGGAATTATTTACATTAATCAATTTACACAATGGATCTTCTGTCCATAATACAAGTATTATTATAATAAAGTGTGTAGGTGTAATTTTCTAAATTAGGTTAATACTGGTATATATATATATATATATATATATATATATTATATATATATATATATATATATATATGCTTTTCATTTGTATATATTTTATATATATATATATATATATATTCTTATATAAATGGAGGTTGTTAGTTAACATCCCTCCCTATAGTTCATTTGCTTTTCATTTGTCACAGGTGGAATTTTTTTATTAATATTTTCAGTCTTTATTCTTAAAAACTAGAGTTCATAGAGGTTGAGCTTCCTGGTGCCGAACAGGCACTTATCTTCGAAGGATAACACCGGTAGATTTTTTCCTAGGCTCGCTGGACAATCTGTTCCACTTATTGAAAGGCAATGGCATCCAGCACGTGCCCGAAATATGCAAACAGGGTCAGGAAATCAATCAATGGTTACCCACGAATTCCAGCAGTAATCTTTTTTCCATACAATTAATGTCAGGATGCCACAAAAAACCCTGAAAGAGTTAGTATAAAAAAAAAATAGGAAATATAGAATTTCCACAAGTGAGATGATAGACTGTGATATAGAGGCTGTCTCTGAAAAATCGAGGAAATCTTCTCTCTTTCACCTATCCTCTACGACAGCTTTTAAGGCGTCAGACAGTCTAAACACAGATATATCGAGGAAATCTTCTCTCTTTCACCTATCCTCTACGACAGCTTTTAAGGCGTCAGACAGTCTAAACACAGATATATATATAGTACATATATTTCTATCTACTCACGGGCACGCACATACACGTGACGACAGTTAAACACACAGACGTGGGAAATCTATAACAATGAATATATATATATATATATATATATACTAGAACGAGCTGACCAACGCACTGATTTAGTTCAAGAGAGATTTTAATTATCATCTAAAAAAATCTTCTCACAACACCTAAAAAAATACATCAAGGAAAACATATACAAATAGTCATAAAATTCAAGAAAATGCTACAAGGATGATAGCCCCGTTATGATCTTAACTCTAGGTTTAGCCCACAGCCCCGTTAGGATGACAGATGATGGCCCAAAGAGTTATAGATGCATATGGTTAGGGTCTAATATTGTCCCCTTTCTTGAAGGTAAGAACTGACTTATGACAGCAGTATCTATTCTAAAGGAACAATTAACTTAATCAGCAAGTCTTTCATAAGGAAAAATTACAAAGTGAGTGCATTAAACAACGAACATCCTTCCGTCACTTTCACTCGGTTCTTTCATCAGGGTACCCTGGCTTTCATGCTTACCTAAAAAAACTTGATGTTGATCACCGTCTGGCGCAACCTTAGGACACTTCTCTACAGTGAATCTGGATTCTTTGGATAAAGCGAATCCCAGCTCTGCAAATACAGGTTTCTTCCACTGTCTTCGGGGAGCGTTCACTTTACCAGTTTAAATTTTAGATTTACTGTTAATGTCACTTGAATCAGTTTTGGGTAAGCGATTTTAAACGGGCACACAGAGTCTAAAACACGAGGATTCCCTTACTTTGGAAAAAGTTGACCAGTGGACAACTGCTCTCAACAGATAGTCTTGGTTCACTATCCACTCTTTCGATAATGTCGGAAATGTTAATGGTATTTCTTGAAATTTATTCTCGCCGCCAGGCAGCATGTATATTTCAATTTGAGAAGAAATATGAACTGGCTCAGAAGCCCGGTATAAACATTAGTCTTTAGCAACCGTTAGTGGAATTGGTATTACTGTTTATCTCTGATGGCACCTGCACTGTCAGACCAGTGTTACTTGAAAAAAAACCCACGTGGTTAAAGATAGGAAATGTCTATGCTTCTCACAAGTATGTCTCTTTACTAAACGCCGGCAAGTTGGGTTTACCCCAGTATTCGCTGAATGAAGAAAAACAACATATAATATAATATGCAGAATAGGTACTCGTTATAACTTACATTTTAAACGGCAAGCCTACAGCTTGACTTATATTTAAAGCTTCCCGTGAAATAAGTTATATAAAAAAATCCCTCATCATGAATTAGGAATATCTGCGTATTTCCGTCACCACTCATGATGCATCTAGCATTTATAAGTTTGTTTAGAAAAATATACTCGATTGAGTAGTTAGCAGTTAAATTAAATTCATTATGGCTACATGTTTGTTAAGCTAGAAATATAATTTATTCTGCTTTCCACTGTATGCGTCACTAGAAAATAATACAGACTTATAAATTAATCGCTCTGCACCAAATCTAACTAGGGAAATACATAAACGATTAACCACTTTAAACATTTCGCAAAATACTAGATATACTAGATACAATATTTTACCTCAAACAGAACTACGTATCACAACGAAACTAAGAGACATCACTTATAAGTTTAAGTGTTCTAGAACGAAGTGACCACGTCTACTGTAAAATGGAGAATGAGTGAAGTTAGTTTCAAACTCGGGCCAATATCTTAAAATTTGACAAAAGCCCCAACTTATTTCGCAAACGAAATAATATCCCCTTGTACGTGTAAAACACCTTACGTCAACTAGAAGACACCCATGAACTGACACTTCTACTACTTCACGCCTCACGCTGATCAGCATGCTGTAACTGCCCTCAGTGACCGAGAGTGCGCGTGTCAGTTGCAAATCTCAGACAACCGTCTGCAGTGCATGGGCGATTTCCACACTCCGTCGGGGCTATTCTGACGAAAGCTCTCATAATTGCTGCAAAATGTAGACAATCCGTCTGCCGGCCATGTCTGGCGGAGTGAATTTTCACGCTACAGGCCCAGAAACTAAGCCGAAGAAACACCGTCCCAGGGGGAAACTGTAGACAGCTGTCTGATGGGACGTGTTCTAACACTAATGTCAGTCCGCCCAAGGACTTCACATCTTATGCAATACTTGCGTTACTAGTATTTGAAACGAAACATGTAAACGTTAGGAATGAGGATGAAAATATTTTTCTTCGCAAACGAATGGATGCGAAAAAAAATACAGGAAAATGTAAAGAAATCTAGAGGATACGGGTGGGAGAAACAAAGAAGAGGATATAGGCAATTTAATGATCATAACCTATGTGACAATGAATTATACACAAGTAAACGATGACTGGCAAACAATAATGGCACACTTTAGATCTGCCTTGTCCAGACAGCTTTCTATAGGTTTGAAAAGCACCAGCCTGCTCTCATCGCTCCTTGTTCATCAGAAAATTTTTTCAAAATGGCAACGAGCAGTCTACGTTTCCGATAATATATAATGTATGGGCCAATGGGACCATGAACTCATTTATTTCGAATCAAACTTTAAAAAAAAACACACTCTCAAACTACTATGTTTACTACTGCAAATATATTTTTAGTTTTAGGTCAACCAATCCTATCGCGCCTTCCTTTCAACTACCGCCAATCAAATTACAGGTACCTTTTAGTCCTTATTTCCCCAAAAGCTTTTTTCAAAACATGCTATGAAAAAAATAAGCAGGCATGATTTTTGTTTTCGTCAGTCCGTCTTACAATACATAGTATTATTGCCATTATCTTGGTTATTTTTTGTACTGGAGGGTAACTGACACCATATTATTGATCAGGAGATCATAAGGCATCCGAATATATAATTTTTATGGCCCTATGTATTATGGTTCATAATTCCATATTTTTTCTATGTTAGTCGTTCAAATCTAGAAACTACCACCTGTTCCATTCTTTTTCTAACTATTTTCAAACTAAATACGAGACTTGTCCGTAGTACGTTAGAATTACGTCATTCCTTATAAGAGCTAAGGTTGTTTACATGATTCAATTGACGAACATTTTTTTAGTTTTGTATCGTAATTTGAAAATCGCCCAAGGCTATGTCGCGCGAGTTGGCTTTTGTGCAATCAACGCGAGACGGCGTCCCTATGTTCTGTCTTTCTATCCCTCCCCTCCTTTTCTTTTATTCTATCACTCTATCGTCTTGAACTTGCACAAGTGTTACATTTAATCTCAAGGACGAATTTCGAAAAGACAGTATCTTTCATTCGGCTATAAGGCTTATCAAAATCCGCATACCGGCTGGCGTGGGGACGAAGAAGCTGGACTCAATTTTTATGTTCTATCTTATTTTTGACTTTATGCACTATAATATTCTCTAATTTAGCTATTGTATTTAGAATATCGTCACAGTAGATATGCTGGAGGTGAGATGTATAGTTGGGTTCATCCGAGAATTAACCGTAGAAGGTTGGTCCTGGTTGCTCAGATAATAATGGTGGCTCAGAAGTGCCGCAACCAACGGGCTGATCACCCGTTAGCCAGTCACTTCGATTACGGAAACAACAGCAAATGGATTGATTTGCCGTTGCCCTAAAGACGCCAATAGGCGTGATGGGAAACAATGGCAAAGAAAACCTATCTGCTGTTGCCCTAAGACGCCACTAGGCGTAATGGCCACTGACTGCTTTGACGGTCGGTGGCTAAGGACGGAAGAAGAAGAAGAAGAAGTGCCGCAACCAGGTGATATATTAAAAGTTCAGTAACTTTTTTTTTCTTTCGGGCAACGCCGGGTATATCTGCTAGTTAATCAATAAAGTGCATTGATTTGTTTATAACTGTAATTATTGAATTATTAAATTTCCAGTTATAATTTTGTTGTGTGGTCAAAGAAATATTAGTAATATAAAATTAGTAGGAAATAAATACCAGCTGTACTCACATAATCATATAACACCCACTGGAGCATATGATAGGTCTAGCGAGGTGACTTGCCTGTCAGTTCTCTTCTACAGCTCCTGACCGGGTGGGAAGAGAAGTCCACAGGCTCCCCAGCTTCGTAGTGCCATGACATTTGTTTCATGTCATTGGGCCGAAGGGCTGAAGCCCATGTGCCGCTGGATAGAAAAAAAAAGCTATCACCGAGAACTGTGCAGTTAACTACCTGATTCGTCTTGTGTTCTCCCTACTACTGGTTCACCAGTTCTCTTCTCCATTTCTAGGAACTACTTTCTAAGTTTCTGTCCAACATCCATCTCGCCACAACTATTTAGAGATCTTGAATGTTACTATCTAAAGTTACTTCACCAGTTTGTCTTACAGTTCGGCGCCATTCTTACTTAATGATGCAGTGTTAACGACTTGTTAAAGATTATATCAGTGTGATTCCCTTTTCTTACTTCTCTAGGTCTTATCTTTTATTACTCTTACTTCTCTAGGCCTTATCTTTTCATTACTCTCACTTCTCTAGGTCTTATCTTTTATTACTCTTACTTCTCTAGGTCTTATCTTTTATTACTCTTACTTCTCTAGGCCTTATCATTGATTACTCTCACTTTTATATGGATGCGTCAAGTTGGTTTTGGATATTGCTATGCCTGTAACCATCAGCTCTTCACCAAGACTATACTGTTATATTCGCCTATCCTTCATTTCCACCCCACATATTTGCACGTAGGAACTAAACTATAGCCACCTGCGACTAGACACTTTTATGACCAGCTGCAGACGGTCCATCTTAGTCTCCAAAGAATGACTGTGGAAGGACTTGACCAGTGTCACAATCACAGACCATAATTATTCAACCGGACAACAACTGACCATGTTTGTCTTCTTCAGCCATGGAACGTGGGTCACACGGGCAATGATGACCGCTAGTGACCTTTTCTCAGGCACTCATCCCAGTATTTACATTACTGTAAGAAAACACCGTCTCACTAATGTTGGAGATGCTGCAAGTCGTGATGATGATGATGAGGAAACTCTATACAGAGCGATACAACAGGAGGCAATCTGATCATCAGAAGAATTTCCCCCCGTCGAACAAGTGTTTCGGCCCGTTATTGTTCAATACTTGGTATACAAGAATAATAAAAAATATATTTAAAGAAACAGTGTGATTCCCAATCAATTGATAGCGTTACAGGGCAGTCATTGGTCTGGAATACCCAGGGTGCCCGAAATAGAGGCGAGACAACAACAACAAAACACAAGGAGAAAAGAATTATGCACGAACATGAATGGCATAAGAAAGACATGGAAAGATTATGAAGGGATAGCACAGACAGGATGACCCTGATAGCACAGACAGGATGACTTGAGACTTGACTTGCATTTATTGAAGGTCTGTGCTCCTTTGGCAGCTGAAAAATAACGAAACGAATGAATAAATATGTGATGTCCACATTCTGTTGTGAAGCAGAAAGATTAGAACCACTTTTCCCAGCAGGCACCTTGCAAGATGAGACTAGCGTGAATTTGTTCATGGGCCCAGCAACCAAATCGAGCACATAATTATTAACAACTATTTCTGCAGAAATCATCCCTGCTAGAGCATACAGTAAACTTTGCTAGGGCTCCCTGAATGTAAGCCAACTGCAGGATTGTTCCAAAACTACTTAAGCAGCAGTGAACAAACATTCATTAATTCATTCAATATTAAAGAACTTGTCAAACCAACAAAGTGCAGCTAAATTCCTTCGCATGTGAAGAAATTACCAAAAAGAATGTCTTTTGAATATTTGTGAATTAGAACCCAATGTTCCTCCATAGTTTTTTCGCTTCTTTTTCCTGTTTCTTAAGCTCCAGGCTGTGACGAATTTTCTACAAACACGCGAACTTGTTACGCAAGCAGGCAGTTGCATAGAGCCATAGATGACCGCCACCCCCAGCGGACTCAATTATCCAAGTCCCTCTCCCAACAGCTATTCCTATAAAGTTACGTCCGGGGCTCTTATCTATGCCACTTGAAGTAGCCCAATTCACTTCAGTATTCCTCGCGTCAGTATAATCCTTCTATTTAGGTTAATTACTCGCATACATTTGCTTGTTAAAAGTTGAATATAGGGTAGTAGTCGTTTCGTGGCATCAGTGTGTCGAACAGGATCAGTTTACCCGAACAGGATCAGTTTACCCATTAGGCGAACTAAGCGGTAACCCATCTCGGCAAAGTTTTGAGGGTTGGTGAAATCGTGTGAAACAAAAAGTGTTAAAACGAACAAATTTGTAATTTCGAGAAATATAGCCCTTATACGTAATTGTAGACTGGGCGTGCGACAAGTGCGCTGTTCGCCTAGGGTGCTAAATACCCTGTTTGCTTGAGGCGTCAAATACCCTAACTTAGGCATAGGTATCTAACAATCTGATATGCCCTTGCAATGTTTTTGACTGTAATAGGTAAAGCCAAGTATAATGATCTGGCCGCGGATCTGAGACACGATGGGTTCACTGCAAGGGTCATGGCTGTTGAGGTGGGCGCAAGAGGGCTTGTGGGTGCATCAGTGTATGATTTATTGAAACTGTTGGGACTGAGGGGACAGTCGAGAACAAGGGCACTGAAGAGGCTTAGTGAAACTGCCGAAAACGCATCAGGCTGGCTGTGGAACAACCGCAATGGGCAATGGAAATCGTGACAGTAAACGCTGTGGTACAGAAAACACCAGGAATTTTTCTAGTTCCACAACAGGTTCTGTCTTTGGTGTACTAGTGAAAGGGTTGTGACTGAGGGGCAACAGGCGGCGTTTATTATAAGAGGTGTTAGGCACAGAATTTCAGTTGCTAGCGCGCAGTGGCTTTTCTCGTCGGCTTCGCGCAGGTGTCTCAGTGTGTGTCCTTAGTTGTGATGTGCGACGGAACGAACGGAATAATTTGTCTTCTCTTTGTTACCTTCACAATTGCCTCCACGGCTGGCGGAGTTGTGGATTTTAAAGTTGCTACCATAAGTGAAATGGAATCATTTTCGATACAAGACAACAGGAGGCTGAGACGCTTGGGAGTCATGACCCAAGTGGGCCCCCCCCCTAGAGTGTAAAGGAGTATACTGGGCCGGAACAGCTATTTGCCATGTAAATATAAGTGAACTCTGTTAACTGAAGCGCTGTGTTGATAAACTCTAAGCCCCGAAAAGGACTACCAGCATCTATCAGCTAGCATAAAGTAGCCCTGAAAAGGACTTGTCCTGAAAAGGAGTTATTCTGAAATGGACAGTACTCCGATCAGGGTTGATAAATACTAAGTACTCAAAAGGACTAACATTATCTATCTGCTAGCTTGATAAAGTCTGAAAGGGACTTGTCCTGAAAAGGATTTGTCCTGAAAAGGACTGCCAGCTACGCCAACACTGCCCGTACCTCTTCAGTGTTCAGCGCTCTACGTTGTACCGTAGAGAAATCTAAATATATCTTGCGACCTTGCCCTTACTCTTCATTTTTCATAGACCGATTCACGTGACCCAATGCTCCATCTCTCTCTGTCTCTCTCTCTCCCTCTCTCTCTCTCCATCTGTCTATCTATCTCTTTCTCTCCCCCTGTCACTCTCTACTTCATTGCCTAACACTCCCCATTCCGCTCCCACCCCAATCCGCTTGGCCTTTCTCTGCTCCCATGGTGCATCTGACAAACGATACTGAGGTCAACCTGTCTTGTGTCCAAGAGCTTCTATTCCAGTGTTTCTTAGCTTGTGGTCCACGGGTCCTTTCGGGGTCCATGAAATGGATTCTAGGAGGTCCGCACACACAACATAAACATATGAACTTTATTTTCACCAAAATGTTTACTCTAACAATTATCCTAGATTTTTGCTTTAAAAAAAATGTATTCCTGTTTTTTTTTTCTTTCTTTCTTTCAGTATGACATATTTAAGCTTAACGATTTTTCTTTGTTGTAAAATTTATTTGTATTAAAATATTTTAAATACGCTTTTGTGTACATATGTTTTTCTTCTAAAAGGGGGCCTGTAGCCGTCACAAACGACGGGGCAATCAAGTGGGTCCGCAGATTTCATCGGACAATCATTAGGAGTCCATGGCATTATAAAGGTTAAGAGCCCTTGTTTTATTCGAAACATCAATACAGGGTCGACCCTAGTATCTGGTCCTATACAAAGGTCAACTCCTGAACTCGAAGCCTCGTTCTCAAACATGTGACAGGGAGTAAAAAGCAAGCAGATGAAAATGCTAATATTGTCCTAAGTGAAAGTCATATATGATACTGAGGATATTCAGAGAGACCTCTCTCTCTCTCTCTCTCTCTCTCTCTCTCTCTCTCTCTCTCTCTCTCTTGTCAAAATATAATATCGATTAAGGCAAATAGCATGAGAATCACAATAAATATGGGAAGGAGAACCAACAGATGAAAGGGACAAGTGGATTTTCGGAATGTAAATAAATAATATTATAGATACACTATAACGAACTTCGCTAAGGAGATGCTGCTTGATCTGCTTGATATGACCACACTTTGAACAAGTAGTATCGGAAGTTAATTATTTCGACTAATTGTTACGCGTACTCTTTTAGAACATAGAAATACATCCTGTATAAAAATACAAACAATGATATTAATAATTCTGAACACAACAAAAGCAACCCAAAAAAAAAAAAAAGGGATTGTACTTAGTGCTAGATTTAACCTGCACGAAGGAAGAAACAGACCAAGTTAATTTCAAGTTCTTAACATCGCGATCCTACCTGGCATTCACGAAAAAAAGGGAAATCGGAAATCAAACTATAGATCTCTCTCTCTCTCCACGCCGTTGTGTATAAATGACTTAAGGAAGTCCCGATATCACTCTCTGTCATGAAAGAACAACACACACACAAGCAAAAACTTCAAATGCTTTTTTCCTATAAGGTAGTTTGTGTCACTGGTTGCCTCCCCTTTGCTCTGAAGTGATGGTCCAACAATGGCCAAAACCTAGAGTATATAATGTGGGTCTTCACATCTACCTTCGGCAAGAGTACTCTTGGCAGAGATTCAGACAGAAGGATGATGATGCTTCTACCTCGAGGCAGTATTCATAAGATAATTCAGACACAGGAATACTCACGCTGTCCGTGTCACAATGTGAAGGACTAGAATGCGAAGGGATGCGGCTAGTTTTTGGCTGTACGCATGATACCCTCATTGTGACAATGAGATACATGCTCGGATTGCTGTCGATTAGATCCAGATATGCAACGTCCCAGGCAAAAGCATATATGCGGGTAACCACCGACTATAGACACCCCCTACATGAGAACGTAGCTGACATCAAAGGAGCAAGAATCTAGAGGGGGATGTCATGGATGGCACAGGCAGAGGTTACGAGTGATCGGGTGACCAGGGTTGAAAATGTATCCAAAGGGGAAGAGAGGAGTAAGTCAGGGTAGAACTGGATCACCTACCAGCAGGTCATCTTTAGCCTTGGCAGAGAGTGCAGATCTTGGGGCAATGGAAAAGCAGAGCTGGAGATTAATCAGCTGATAAGTGATCATGCTGGGGATGATGACGCCATTGTGTACACTGATGGGTCTGTTGTGCGTGGTGAGAAATCAGGAAGGGGCTTCTCTGTGAGAATAAAGGGCAGGGTCGTCGCTGAACAGAGTGGAGCCTACATGAAAACAACCTCCAGCATGAGAATGGAGGTAGAGGCAGTTACTGCGGCACTGAGGTGGCTGTCTGAAACTCCATCAACCAGGACAGTTATATTGTCAGACTCTCAAGCCATGCTTCGGAAAGTTCAGAACGGATGGCTGCGGCAGGAATGGAAAACTTCAATAGAATCCTCAAGTTTTCAAGAACTGGTGTGGATCGACTGTCCTGGTCATGCAGGGGTACGTGGCAATGAGAGAGCTGACAGACTGGCCTCAAGAGCAACCATAGTGGAGACACTGGACATGGATAAGGGAGAGATACTAAGGGCTATTAATGATTGCGTGCTGTATAATGACACTTCAATGGAAGAATCAACAAGGCTGAGGCTGTTGGAGTTTGGCATCAAACGTGGGACTAGCAGAAATGGACGTGAGAGAGGATGCATCCGTCGTATGTACAACCAGTGTGCTACAGCTACAATTAGCATTCATACTCTTCGACATTTGCTGAGGGAGACTGAGCACCTATGGGTTTGCCTGGAGTGCAGTGAGGTCGATTCTGATTAACAATAACAATTTGTTTAAAATGATTATGAAATAGGCAATTGTGTACAGTTAAGGACGGGGGAGTATTTTTATATACACTGATGTTAAAACATTTAACTATTGTACAAACAAGAAACTGTGAAGAATTTTTATAGCACTAGAAACTCTATCCCATCTTTTTAGAATCCTCACTGCCAGCAGAAAGTAAAGATCACCTCTGTTCCTCCTACATACAGAAGACTGCCGACGAAAACCTGCCGGCCTCAATCTGATGAAAACGCACGCTAGGCGAGAGGATGAGCGGAGACATGTGATATGGCTGTTAGCGCGGTGAGCACAAGTCGGCAGTGTCTAAGCCTCGGGGATCAATCCTTATCGCTAATTACAGACGCGGAACGGGAAAGTCCAGACAGACCATTCATCAAATACTGTATCTGGGTTGAGACAGGTCCAGACATTATACTATTATAGTCCAGAAAATTACCGTTCTTCGCGTGGCTTCTATGGATATCTCTCTTGGGGTTAACTTTCCTCTCCTGGATCTTCAATGTGGGCAGTTTTCCTACCTCTGCAATTTGACATTCTCGCTACAGAGTCACGCGTATATTGATAGGCTTTGAACCAAGACAATAAGGAAAGGCATGGAGTTGATAGAATCTGCAGATTTTTAAGACTTTGGTGAGTCCAGATTGAGAATGTTATATGAGAACGTTCAAAATATTAATTATAAATAAATGCATAGCAAATGCTTTAACAAATCCGTATTTAAATCACAACTGAACGAGTAAATACACAACAACAACAAAATTATAAATATTCACGTTAGAATCCTGTTAATAATTGCTTAATATCAAAAATAGGCCATAAAACTATCTTTAAAACAAAAAAGTGTAATTTTCCAGAACATTTATAGTAATTGCTATTGCCTGTTACTGGATACAACCTATATGATCGGAAAGTTGTTCCTAATGACAAGTCATCCTGTCACGTGCCATCAGCTCAAGTTCTTTCCATGACATCCTAACACTGACCTTGCTGTCTCCAGCTCTCCTCTCGATGCATTATTCGGTCTCCCTAAACCTCTCTTACCCTGAGAACTCCAGAACAAACACTGTCTTGTAATGCTATTTACAGGTTTCCACAATTTGTGTCCTATCCATCGCCACAGTTTTTTTTTTCTCTCAATATTTTATAAATTAGAAAAAAACATAATTTTGTCTGGAACGAAAAGAATATAGTATTTTATTTTCCTAACCAGCGGCACTTGGGCTTTCAGCCCTTCGGCCCAATGACATGAAACAAATTTCATGGCATTGCGAGGCTGGGGAGCCTATGGACTTTCCTTCCAACCCGGTCAGGAGCTTCGCTCCTTCCCATCCACAGAGGGTTTGTGCTCAGGAGCCGCTCGGGTTATTCCAGTCCCCTGGTCGAAGGCACTACTTCAAATGTCTTCGCCAGGACTCGAATTAATCCAGTCCAAGTCCCGGTCGAAGACACTTCTTCAAATGTGCTCGCCAGGGCGCGAACCTGGATCACCCGATCGCCAGCGCAGTGTGGTAACCACTACGCCAGCGCGGTTCACAACAAAGAATATAATATTAAATGGAAGTAAAACAAGAACTGGCAAAGCCAAAGAACAATCAATGTAAAATTGGACACAGATCAAGATGAAGACGAGTATTAAACGAGACAAACAGACCTACAAAGATAAACCAACAAGAAAAGGGGAAGAACTGGACAGGAAGGATAACACAACACGAGAGATCGTCCTGACATTATCCATAAGCTGACAGACAGGGCCGTAGTGCTGATAAATCTATTTTTTTTTTTCAAAAGACAACGTAAATGCTAACAAAAAGAGAAGTTTATTAATAGTATCTTAAGACGACAAACAAACATTTCGCAAGGTCAGAATGGACTTCTAAAACCAAGAACACCAAGATTTGTATATTTGGACATGCGCCCTAATATAACCGACGACCTTGTGATTATATTTGGAAATGTGCCGTAATATAACTGACGGACCTTCTGATTATATTTGGACGTGTGCTCTAATATAACCCACGGACCTTGTGACTAGGTTTAAGGAGGCGCGCCTCCCCCCAAAAAAACGAGGCAAAACTGCTATTTTTAAAAAAAATACTTGGTGACGAACGAAACAGAAATCTGCAGAAATACAAAGTAAAGAAACAACAAATGAGAGTAATATAGCCCAATAATCACTGGCATGGAACCCTTAGGGAAAATAGAACATGGGAAGAATTAAAATTGTTTGGGAAAGAACGGTGAAAAACAAAGCATAAGAAAAGAATGGACTCCCTATGAGAATGTAAAAGACAAGCTAATAGAGAGACATAACTAGAGATTTTGCTTGTGTTCCGTGACCCTTTAGATATACACAGATGGAATTCAGGACAGTAATTTATATACAACAGAATTCGCAACTGCCTCGCACTGGCAGAATGGATAAAACTAAGAGTAAATTTGGAAGTGGCAACCAAGGAGGAGTGAGTTCAAGTCCCAGCGCAACAACAGGAGACTGACACTTGGGAGTCATGACCAAGTGGGCTGGAATTTAAATAACAGGAAAAAAAGGCCCAAACACTTGTCTGACCGGGTGGGGAGATCTATTTCGGATGATCAGATTGCTTCCTGTCGTAACGCTCTACACAGAGTTTCTTTTATTGCAACAGCTGTTACTTGAAGCCAGGTTTCAACAAACAAAAAAATTTATCAGAAGTATTTTGGAGAAAACGTTAACTACAGAATATCGTGTACATTCAATGGGATGAACAGCAGAGGATAAAAATCTAAATATCTTCTCAAACCGTGACCTCTACAACATTCTTTCATTCGCGGCTCGGTGTCCGGTAAACTAACATTCTGCCACGTGCAATGAACGACCTTGAACCTTAATAGAAACCATCCAAGGCTTAGGTCAAGTTCTTGAACGTGCAGGGTCCTCGAGTGTGCGGACTTCCTACTGAGTTCGGATCGGTCGAGGGTTAATAACAACATTCTCTGTCCAGGAAAGACAAATTTATGGTGTCTGTCTGCCCACCTGTCCGGGTAGAAATTTCATGCGTCAGCTAAATGGTTTCCGTCTGTCCGCTCAATTAATGGTTAATTTTGTTTCTTCCTTCCTTCACTTTTATCTTTACTATGGTGCTGTGAACCGTCATGAGAAGATCAAACGGCGTTCCTTAGCGTTTCATTCAGTCCTAATTATCTATAAGACATTTCTGCCACCCAACCATTCGTTTGAGTCTTTTTTGTGCCTTATTTTGGAAGGAAGTATGTTGTGTGACACGTGACCATGGGGGATATTACTGAGTCGTTCAGGCCATATTTTTTGTCATCGCTCCATATTTTTCATGCATCATCTGCTTCTTATAACATCTGGTTTTTTCTGATTTTTGTGTGTGCACAAGTTGAGAGTCCGATTGGCAGAGTGGTTAGAGCGCTTCCTCTCGCGACAAAATTACCAGATCCCGCGTTCAAACCCTGACAGCGTCACGCTCCAATGGATCCAGCTGTACATTAGTACATGAACTTGCTCTGGGGGAACGGTTGGGGAATGGTTGGGTGGCAGAAATGTCTAATATTTTTTGTGATCGCTCCATATTTTTCCTGCATCATCTACTTCTTATAACATCTGTTTGTTTTTTCTTCTGATTTTATCTTTTTTTTTTTTTTGCACAAGTTGAGCGTCCGATTGGCAGAGTGGTTAGAGCGCTTGCCTCTTGCGACAAAATTTCCAGGTTCCGGGTTCAAAACCTGACCACGTCACGCTCCATTGGATCTAGCTGTACATTAGTACCTGAACTTGCTCTTGGGGAATCGGTCACACAACAGACGTCCATCTGCTTCGAAGATGCCCAACATATAAGCAACAGAGAAAGCTCTCTCTTCCAAACCTCTACACCTCACGGTAGAAGGGGAACGACTAAGTCAGTAAGAAAGCACATTTGGCTGTCACCAGTACCATTCCTGGGAAAACTCTATGGAGATGCAAATAGCCTCAAGCTGACCACTGTTTTCTCTGAAAATGTTCAAGTAGACGTCTGAGAGTGTACGTCTGAGAGTGTACGTCTGAGAGTGTGCGAAGAAGAAGAGGAAGGTTACATCACCTAATAAAGGTGGACCTAGTATAGTAAATAAAGTCCTTAACACTTCACTCCCCTACAGCAGTATGTGCTGCGGCACTACCTTCACCTTTACCTTTACCTTCATTGCACAACATCTTTCTGGAGCGGCGAGTGTTACCAGCAGTGATGTTCCACTGATGTCTATTCTTTGTTGTTCTTGTTTAGTGTTCAGTAGCATACTTTGAGGATAACTGTGGTGGCTGCGCTAATATAAATTGCTGAGATAGGTAAATTTCTAGAAATGTATAACAATTTCATGTGTCATATAATATATATATGCAGTTCACGAACTGAGAGTATCCATAAAATTTCATCCAGTTGTCCTGGGAAAATTTTTTTTTCACCGGTTACGTATTCAGCCACTTTTTTAAATGATGTTGGAAGTTGCTGACCTTCTCGTTAACCAATCATTAATTGTCTTCTTTACTCCAGCCCAGTGGTTCCCAATCTTTTTCAAGTCACTACCCCCTTGGCTTCCAGGGCACATCTCCAGCGCCCCTTCTATTCACCCGCTTTACATGAACAAACATAAAGAGTGCAACTATAAATTCAAAATTGTGACAACTAATTGTTCTGTGTATCCAGTTCTAATAAAGAGCAACAGATAAGCTTACTTCTTTATTAAATTTCGTTTTAAAATGTAATGACTTAACCCAGTATAACAAACTGTTATCAACAGTATAAGAGAGTACATTAGTAACCCACCAACTTCATTGTTCTCTTAACTTTGAATGAGATTCGATGAGCCTGGAGCAATGATATTGGCTTCTCAGCAGCTGACTTGGAAGTTGCTGAGAAGGCGTATCACCGGCGTTGCCAATCTGAATTTTCAAAAAAAAATCTAGATATTGGCGACTTGGGATATTTTGGGCTACTTTGGGCAACTTTGGGGCCATTTTGATCGATTTTGGGCGAAATCTAGGTGGCGTTCTTCAATTAATGAAGGTAAATGACACGTAGACGGGACCTCCTATTAAAAAAAAAAAACTTAGATCTAGGGGAATCCATCTAGGAGTGGCAACGCTGGGTATCACATCCCTACGTTCAGAAATTTGCAGTTACTACTGATTGCCCCTCCCCCCTTTTGCGGTCCACTTTCCCTTATCATCCCCTTGGATCTTTCCAACCCCCCACCGTGAGGGGGGATCGCAGACTTTGAGAATCACAACTGTTGCCTTCGTAAACCCATCATCTAGATATCTCCTTATGAGTAGTATAGAGACATCATGTGACGTATTCTTTCCAGAACATTGTCTCCATTACAGCTTCTCTGAACGCATCACGATTCTGGGCAAGTCGACCTGCATCAGCCAAAGACAAGTTCAGACTCTCTGTGATGTCCTGGGTCCACCGTCGTCTAGGTCGACCCCTTCCCCTTTTTCCAGGGACCATGCCTTCCATCACTGTTTTTTCCAGGCTATTATGTCTTTTTATATGACCGAAAATTTTCAGCTTCCTTATTGCGATGGTATTTAGGAGCCAATGTTCCTGTACGTTTAGTGAGTGCAGTATAGAGAAGTATAGTATAGTAGTATAGAGAAGGTTTCTAAATTAATTGCCAGTCGAGCCCCCATTCCCTCAGCGCCCCCCCCCCTTTTTTTTAAATAAACAATCTGAAGTGTGTCTTTATTTTCTTGAAATTTATATTGTTAAAACCTAGGAATGAAAAGAGACTTAATGAAGGATGTCAAAATTAGATAGCTAAAATATTTTGGCCATGTAAAAAGACATAACACCGGACACTGAAGACCATAACAGAACGAAGAACTGACTGCAAACTTGCAAGAGGAAGACAGCGTTATAAATGGGAACGAACGAACGAGCTTTATTTTCAAAGGGTTGAGAATTGGGCACGCAGACCCGTCTGACATTCTGCCCTTCCTTTCTCTCACCTTTCGTACTGAATTCATTTATTCTCACATGCATTTTACATATCAATTTCAAGGAATTCAACGTTGTAAAGTAAAATAAAATAGCACACACATATTAACATTAACTACTTATAAGCATGACATAAAATATGGTGAAAAGTACAAACATCGTCATTAGAACCTACAGTTGACATTATAAGAAAGGATAATCCGATTAACGGGGCATGTAATCAGAACTCAAAAAGTATTTGAAAAGTCTACGATTGTATGAATAGGGACTGAGGTTGTTTCTTAGGTTGTGTGGAATATAATTCCAAAGATGAGCTGCAGAGTAAGCTAAGCTTTTCTTGAATAAGTCAAGCCTAGGCTTGGGCACTTGAAATTTGTTAAAGCGTTGACTGCGACTTTCATTGTAGTTGAACATTTGCCACATACATGCTGGAGCATTGTGTGACAGGATGTTGTGACCAAATTTAGCTTTGTTAAACAGAAGGCGCTTTCTTAAGGACACTATTTGGAGATTTTTATATAGATCTACACACTGAGTTAGGCAGTTGTCAGAAACTAGACGCACTGCACGCTTTTGTAGTGAACGGAGTCTCTTTGTGTTGGACATTGAGCAACCATCTCAGATTGTGGAGCAATAGTCAAGGTTTGCTTGTATATGAAATATATAGAACAATTTTCGTGCGTCTTCATCCAGGAAATGTTTGATTTTAGCTAATTGGTAAAATTTATGTGCCGTTTGCTTGGTCTGTGCATGTACTTGTGAGTTCCAATTTAGATGCTGGTCAACGACTATACCTAGAGTTTATGTTCATTAACGTTTTCAATTAGTGAGGTACCAATGTAGATCTGAAGTGTTGTTTTCTCTGAATTTTGTAATTTTTGTCTAGTTGATATTAACATGTGTAGTATTATTTTGAATAATCCCCATATTACTCATTGTCTGAGTGAAACGCCGCGTAACGAACAATGAAAAAAAAAAACCAGCTACTTTTCCAGGAAAATATGGAACATGCGCACATTGCACTGTGAACACTAAATTTAACGCACATAAATAATGTTCGTGGTGCATTGGTCACCAACCATACGTCATTATACGTTTGACTACAAAGATCCAGTGAAACAGACAAGGAATGAAATGATCACAGGAGCATCAGTGACGTCATTAGGACATGCAGCGGAAAGAAGCACAACATAATTATTCCCTCTTCATCCCTGCCGCCCCCACCCCCCTCCTCCCAACCGTTATGTTTTGGTAGGCAACTTGCTCGTATTAAAATAAAGTCGCATTTTCATTCTTTCCCGTCCACTAATTTGGCTGCATGCACTTACAGACCTGTACTGGTCGTAAGCTATTATCACAAATAGATACGGTCAAGAAAAAGTGGTGATGGAAAGAAACCAGTTACTGGAGATGCAGGTCAATGCACGGGCAGTTCTTATAGTGAAGCCAGCGGAAATTCAAATGATTCCCATGTAGCTTGTCAAAACAACTGGTGAGCTGAAAGGGTCACGTGGCCTTAGGCTACTACAGCTACGGAGGTTGATAAAGCTTTCAGAAATATACTGTTCCGGTAAAAATAAAGATGAAAATAATAGAAAACCATTTGAACGGGAAATATAAGTGACCGTAACCAGATGCGAGATAATATGAGACTACTTTGATGAGTGGTAACAGCAATAAGGTTTGAAAATGCACAAGGAAAAGACAAAGATTATGCAAACAAATGCTGTAAATTTCATCAGGATGAACTTAGCAGAAAGATGTGGAGTCTTACATAAGATTATAGGGAACTCTATACAGAGCGATACAACAGGAGGCAATCTGATCATCAGAATGAGTCACCCAGTCGATCAAGTGTTTCTGCCCCTTATTCTCCTTTACACTCGGGAGGGGGGGGTGGGGGGGGGGAGAGAACTGGGTCATGACTCCCACGTGTCTCCGCCTCCTGTTGTCTTGTGTAGAAAATGAACCCATTCCACCTTGGTTGCAGCTTTAAAATCCACAATTCCGCCAGGCGGAGGCAATTGGGAAAGAACAAAGTGAAGACAAATTATTGCGTAATCATATATCATAGCAGCAGTAAAGTCAAAGTTGGAGGAACAGACAATTGTATCCAAATAAAAATGCGTCTTCTTCGTACACTCTCAGATGTCTACTTGAATATTTTCAAAGAAAGAAAGTGATCAGCTTGAGGTTAATTGTATCTCCTTAAGAGTTTCCCAGGAATGGTACTGGTGACGGGCATATGTGCTTTCTCGGTTCCTTATATGTTGGGCATCTTTGAAGCAAATGTTCAGCATTCATTTTATCAGTGCCACAGTTACACTCATCAATATTTGCTATCTTTAGCGTGTTGAATATGTGTTATCCCAAACAAAACAAGGCTGCGTTCTGGCTCCAACCCTCTTCGGGATCTTTTTTGCCTTACTTTTGAAACATGCATTCCAAGATGCAACTGAAGGAATATGCTTGCACACTAGGTCAGATGGCCGACTGTTTAACCTCGCAAGGCTGAAGGCAAAAACAAAAATCAGAAGGGTCACTATAAAAGGCTTGTTATTCGCTGATGACGCTGCAGTCGTTACTCAAAGTCAATAGGAGCTTCAGAGCTTGAGGAATCGCTTCACCCAAACATGCAAAGACTTTGGCCTCACAATAAGTCTAAATAAAACAAAAGTGACGAATCAGGATGTGGATGTTGCACCAGTTATCACCA
Organism: Oreohelix idahoensis; assembly: GCA_024509875.1. Taxonomy (NCBI): domain Eukaryota; kingdom Metazoa; phylum Mollusca; class Gastropoda; order Stylommatophora; family Oreohelicidae; genus Oreohelix; species Oreohelix idahoensis. Next base: position 458,145 of record JAMPIV010002678.1, on the reverse strand, counting down.
TCGATAACTATGCATTGGCACTGGTGCACCACTTCACATACCTTGGGTCAATGGCAAACTCTCTATCTGGACACAGAAATTGACAGCCGCGTTAGGAAAGCTGCAGCTACCTTCACTCGCCTAACAACGCGTGTTTGGGGAAACTCCAAACTCACAAGGAAGACCAAAGCTGCGGTATATAACGCCTGCGTCACCAACACACTTCTGTATGGCAGCGATACATGGACAACTCATGCTAAGCAAGAAAGAAGGCTGAATACCTTCCATCTACGGTGTCTACGCCACATCCTCGGTATTTCGTGGAAAGACAAAGTGACAAATGTCGAGATATTGTCACGTGCTGGTCTTCAAAGAATGCATACATTGCTTAGACAGCGCAGATTACGCTGGCTTGGCCTTGTCCGCCGCATGGAAGATGGTCGCATACCGAAAGACATCTTCGACGGACAACTGGTAGATGGCAGAAGAACGGCTGAGATTCAAAGATGTGTGCAAGAGAGACATGAGGGAACTGGATATAAATCCAGCAACCTGGGAGGATGAAGCAGCCGATCGCACCAAGTGGCGATGCTATCTACGGCGTCACCTCACACTGGGAGAAAAGTAGCTCTCACAGCAAGCAGAAGAGAGGAGAAAACGTCGAAAAGAACACCAGGAAAATAAGCAGCTGAGGGCTGTCATCTCATGGGCGCATTCCCATAGTCAGTTATGACTGAAGGGGCTACTATTATTATTATCCCAATATGTAGTGGCCCGTGTCTGAAGATTACTACTTGTCCTCTTATGCTGGGCTAGTAATATGCATACTTTTTGTGTGGCGTGGATGCTCTACTTCTCATTTCTTCCTGTAGTTGCAATGTGAAATCAAGTCCCTTTAAAAAATAAGAATCTTTAACTCAAATGTCAAATCAGACCTGAATCATGGAGAAGAACCAACACAACAACCAAGACGTGACAGGCTCTCAAACTATTGTGCCTGCGCAGAATAAGATCACCAAATACAGAACTGTTGTACGGAACTAGACAAATACCAATGTAACAAGAACGAACGAACGAACTTTATTTTCGAAGGGTTAAGAATTGGGCGCGCAGGCCCGTCTAACATTCTGTCCTTCCACTCTCATTAATCTTGCATACTATATCCTTTCATTCCCACATGATGCTTTATGAAGAAAAGATGCTTCCTTTGAGTGGGACATAAATGGAGAAAACCAGCTAATAGCATTACAATACATCCTTGTTCTGGCATCCCCAGGGTAAGAGAAATTTGAAGAAGAATAAACATACGTGGAGAAGGATTGAAATGGTATGACAAGATCACATGATAGAAAGTAAAAAAGGTAAGGATAATCCTACAGGCAAGCTACCGGAGTGGAATGAAGTGTTAGAGACTTCACTATACTATGTCTAGCATTTTTTTTTAATGAGGCGGGGTGACCAGCTCCCTATCGCACTGTCTTTGCCTTCCCTAAGTCAGGTATATGTTTACAGCTGGGTAGACGGGAGCGTGCCGCCACCAGATTTCGATCAGTTAACCTGGTAACTACCAATCCTGACAAATGAGAGTGAGTCATGGACAGTTATTAAACAGGTTTTGAAAGCACTAGAGGCCACAGAGGTATGGTTTTACAGAAGAATGTTAAAAATATCACAGACAACTAAAAAGAGTAATGAAGATGTCCTGAAAGAAGCCAGAGGGCAAAGGAAATTTATTTCACAAGTTAGAAAGAAGCAATCCTCTTTGTTTGGGCCTGTTATGAGAAGAGGACAGTTGGAATATATCGTAACAACAGGTAAGATTGAAGGAAAAAGATATAGAGAAAGACGAAGATAGCAAATACTGGACAGTTTGACATCGTGGCATGGACGGAGGTCAATAACAGAATTGATAAATGTCACTGGAGACAGGAAGCTGTGGACAGACATGATCTCCTACGCCAATAGGCAAGGTACTTGTAGAAGAAGAAGATTCTGGTAAATATGCCACGAGAGGATACCACTCCAACCGCTTAGCCAATAGGGCGGATAGATTAACAGCAGGGTTAACTCTTTGCAGACGGGAAGTCATTGAAACATGACTGTGCTACCTCCAGTTTCATATAAATATTGACAGACGATATCTAATTAATAATGGCGAAGAATTTCTAAACCAAACGTGACATTATTCATAGAGAAAAGTTATCTGATTTATTATAGACTATATGTAGTAATCATCATCATCATCATTTACCGTTTGGCTCCTTCTAGAGCATTGTGCAAGTAAAGAATGTATGTGCCCTTGAGGTAGTGATTTCGTGTGGCATTCTGTTTTACATGATGACTTTGCCAGCCCCTTGAACAATCTCATATTAGGCATCTGAAGAAATTCTAAAAAATTAGATCGCTTCCCGTTAACGCGAACTAATGATAAGGATTAGTGTACTGCTTCCTTTATCGTCCTAATAACGATTTTTCTCTCTTGAACAATGAACGAAAGCTGTCAGTTGTATTCCTTCCTTCCCTCATCCTTGCGTTTTTTGCCACCAGATGGAGCATGGAGTCACTATGGCAGTAGGTCCCTTGCAATAAGCATGCAATGAAGCACTTATGTGTTTGTTTGTGAGCTGCAAATACTGTTGCATAATATTTAAGTGAGCAGAAGGTTAAGGAAGAAATAAAAGTAAGGGTAGTCACTTAGTAGATACTGCCATAGGGGAGTGAAGTTTTTAACACTTCACTATACTAGGTCCAGCATCAAGAGGTAGGATGACCAGTTTACTTCCTCGCTGCCTTTTCCATTCCTAACTCAAAAGCTGAGTAATTTACTGTTACGGTATATGCTATTAACGCCGTCTGCTAAAGGTTAGCAGACGTGCAATCGTAAAGGTTAAGACATTTAATATACTGCGATAGATGTTTCAATTATTGAACGCTCCATACACGATCGATTATGACGTGTCTAGCGTTGTTTAGGACACAGTCGGTAACTAGGAGACGCTACCCTTTGTTACTTGACCGCCAAGCTGAATAGCTGCATTTTTTTCTAACCTTCCAATTCAATGGCATGATATAGCCATTTATATGTGCATTTTTGATGGACCAGGGTCAGTCCTAGAACTCTATATGAGAGGACAATTTATGGAGGTTAGTATTTAACTAGAATCCTCAGAAGGAGGAGAATAATCGTCAAATTCGTATGAAATATTCAGACTCGCAGTCTCACTGTCGGCAGGTAGCCATGTCTAGCTGCGCGTGCATATAGCTGTGATGTTCTGACGACAATACTGCATTGTATCCTTAAACGGACATTGACACGTAAACCAGCAGTCTACGTTATTGATTAATTTATGCATGACTTATAAGGACTTATGTTCTGTTCCTATTTGAAATGATCATCCTGTGTGTACATGTGATTAAATATTACGGACTCAATCTGAAGACATTAATTACTTCATTAATGTTGCTGAGTTCAAGTTACATGAACTACTTCTTCATACCATGCTACTGAGTTGTATGAACACCTTCACCCTAATTCGCGTAATACTAAACAAAGCACGATTAACAAGAGATCACTAAAGTAACCATACTCAGTGCATGATCTTCAACCGGCAAATAACTCAGCAACAAAGTGGCGGCCGAATGCGGGGAACGACAGAAAAAAGAAACAAACTTCTGTTCCTTACGCACATGTTAACCATAATATTTATGATCAAATTTCGATCACATGATCCAGTCGAAGATGACGTCTTACTCATTCTAATGCCTAACAACGTGACGTCACTGAAAGTCGTGTAGGGGATCTGTCGGAGAAACCAAAGTCGTTTTCTAAGCCTAACCAGGGGAAACATGAGCCATTTGAAGCAAACACACGATATGGACTACAGGAGCAGACAGTCAGGGGCATTAGCCTAGCTGTTGACGACGTCTAGCACTGATCTAAGCAACAGAAAAGATAAGTCTAGTTGTTTTAATACTGTCGTCATTGCAAACAGTAATACTGAGTCCATGCCTTTTGCCTGCATAGGCATGTCTTTTCTGAATGTGTTTCATGTATTTTTTTGGGTTGTTTTAATGTGTTGTTAATTAGTGGGCCGGTTGGAGGGAACTGAAATCTCTGGGGAATGTCGCGAACAAATGACCACCTAGATTTCAGTCGGTCTTAGGGCAGTTAAACGATTGCACTTTTGGAAGCCCCATTGAGGTTTGCCATTGGACTACCTGTCCAAATCTGCTGTCGTTTGACGATTTGTGTTAGCTGTACCGTTCCGTAGATAACTGGTGTATTTTATTCGTACTCAGTTCACAATTTTATTCAGTTTTGTATCATGTTCGTTAACTATTTCGTCCAGTCTCCTCTTACTATCATTTATTTGATGATTGTTAAATGGTCGTCCGTTATGAGTCCTGTGATGTCATCATTTTTTGCAGTCATTTTTTTTTGTGTACTTTGAATATTAAGTTGACCTCGGGTCAGACCTTGACCCTTCATTTGGCTTGTGACACTTCCGCTTGTTTTATTTAGTTCATAAATTCATTTTTAATTGTGAAAATGTCTTGTTTGCGTCTTGACATTGTTTGTACCCTTTAGTTGCATCATTGTTTTGTTTGTCCTCATGATATATATTAAATGCTACATTAATAATATAACATTATATTCAATAATACACTTGTAATTTAATTTAATTAATTTTTTCTGATATTTAAGGTTAATATGGGACATTGCATAATTATGCAGTGATAGTCCAAGAAATTAGCACTACAATTTATAAGAGATGCCTAGGGCATAATAATATAATATATATATATTGACCAAATAAAATAATCTTATAGTCTACCTTTGAGGTAATAGACCCATTGTATATTATTTAATATACTTTTCTGGTACTAAGAGAGTGACTTAGTACATTGAACAATATAATTACTAGGAATCATACCCAACATTATTGGATATTGAGATTAATTGTGTGATGTAATTACATTATAGTTAACAGATATCATAACTATTTATGATATAGTTCGTATTTAGATACAATATTGTTACAAAATATTGTCTATTAGTTGAACTTAGACATAAGAGTTCAGTACTATTGTGATTATTTATATTGAATATTCCTAAGTTGAGTAAGTATAATAATTACTCTGAAGCTACTATTGACTATTTTAATCAGTAATTATCAATAATTACTTACAGATAAAAGTCAAAATGCTTACTATAGACCATTTCGTTAAAATTGGTAAGGAATATGGTTATAAATCTCAAGAACTTCGTCAGTTTGCTGAGGCAGAACTGGAAAAACATAAAGCAGAAATGGAGGAACGTGAAAGAAAAGAAGCAGAGAAAAAGGCTGCATTAAAGAAAGAGGAAGAGGAACAAAAGGCTGCATTAAAGAAAGAGGAAGAGGAACAAAAGGCTGCATTAAAGAAAGAGGAAGCAGAACGTGAGATGAAGCAAATTGCCAAGGAAAATAGATTAAGAGAAATTGCTCAACAGGAAGAAGAGAATAAATTGAAACGAGAGGAAATTATTTTACAACAAGAAATGGAATTGGCGCGTATTAAATTGGAGACAGCAAGATTACAAGCACAAAGTGCTGATGCAAACCAGAATAATAACGCACAAAATGGATCATCATCCAGCCAAACTAAACATTTCTACAACTTTAAATTACCCACTCTCAACTTAAACGTGGACGACCTTTCATCGTTCCTGTCACGTTTTGAACAGACTTGCAAAACTAACCATTTGCCTGAAGAGTCATGGGTACTCAAGTTAAATGAATTCTTGGTTGGAGAACCACTGACGGCTTCTCAAAATGCTGACCCATCAATAGCAAATAACTACGGTGCTATTAAGTCCTTGCTTTTACGAAGGTTTCACCTGGACGAGGAACACTGTAGGTTGAAATTTAAGGGAATTTTACCTGAATCTCCAAAAGATTTTGCAGGATTCATTGCGAACATACGCAATACATTTAATAGATGGGTTGAACTGGCAGAAGTCAACAAATCGTACGACAAATTAGTTGATTTACTACTACGGGATAAGGTATTATCTTCGGTTAGCCAGCCATTTTTTGCATATTTGCAGGAGCGTAAACCAGGTACTATTGACGAGTTAGAAAAAATTTCTTTAAACTACTGTTCGGCACATCCGAATGCAACCATTTCTAACTCCTCATTAAGAGAACCTCTACCTGTGGCGTCTAATATGGCCTACAATCATAATAACAAACAAAGACATCACAGTGTAGACAGAAGCAGGTTCCAAAGAAATCACAATGTTCACTTTCAGAAGGGACATAATAATGATTTCAACAATAAAAATGAGTTCAACAGAGGTAGATCACGAGATAGAAATTATTCACCTCAAACAAACTACCACAATGGTCAACATAACACTAATTATAATCGATCACATACTCCCAATAATAATAATAACTGGAATGGTAATAATCATGGCTCGAGACATCGAGATAATAGTTACTATAGAGGACGACGAGATAATTCTAACAATTATACTCGGAATCGATCTCATTCTCGGGGATCATCTCATTACAACCATAATACAGGGGCGGCAGTTACAAATAATACTACCCCTATAGCTCAGGTCCCACTTGACAATAATACAACACAGTCTTCTGCTGCATGTTTTGCTATTAATTATAATGTGGCAAATAGTTGCCAACAATGCAATCTTATTTTTCAGAAGGCGAAAGAAACAGTGCTTAACTGCGGACATATTACACCAGAGGTAGGTCTTGCAGTCAACGATGGAACAGGCTTACTAATTTTTAACAGGGGATTAGTTAATGGATCCGTCGTCTCAGTGCTGAGGGATTCAGGATCCACAACGATTGGTGTACGTCAGTCGCTGGTACATCCTAGCTGTGCGACAGGAGAATATGTACGCTGCATGACATTTGGTGGAACTATTGAGTTCTACCCAACAGCTATTGTTCATATTAGAACACCCTTTTTCACAGGGAACGTAAAAGTATGTATGCTAAAAAAGCCTATAGCTGATCTGATGGTTGGTCGTATACACGGCAGTAAAGATTGTACTCCAGATGAGATCATAGAATGGGAGAAACATAACCTATGCACTGGAAACGCCGTGACGACTAGAGCGCAGACTCAACTCATGGAGAAAGTTGATGATAATAAAATGGATGCAGACAACCAAGAGGAATTTGTAGTCAATTCACCTATTGACAGGGAAACATTTGCAACTAAACAAAAAGAGGATAAATCTTTAAAAAAATTTTTTAAGCTGGTTGATAAAGGTGACAATCTATCCTCAGGTAATAATAACAAACATTGTTTTGTTATTAAAAATGACATATTGATTAGATGTTTTAATGACAAATCACAAATGAAACAACAAGTTATGGTCCCGTATACTTTTAGACGGTACATTCTTCAACATGCACATGACTCACATTGTGCTGGACATATGGGATATACTCGAACACGATCTCGAGTACTGTCTTCATTCTTTTGGCCAGGAGTGTCAAGAGATATTTCGCAGTATGTACGTTTCTGTACTACATGCCAAGAAGTGAAAGCACGTGGAGCTTTTCACACGGCGCCTATTCAGGCTTGCGATATCTCAGTAAGACCGTTTGACAAGATGGCCATAGATATTATTGGTCCATTGCTACCATCGGCCAGAGGACATAGATTCGTCCTTACGTGCATTGATTTGTGCACACGATGGCCAGAAGCTATCCCATTAAAGACCACCACTACCACAGATGTAGCTGATGCACTACATCTCATCTTTTCTAGAATAGGGTTTCCTAGAAAACTTTTATCAGACCATGGGTCACAGTTCATATCTGACACCATGAAGGAAGTCATGAAAACTTGGAACATTGATAGGAATTTAAGTAGTATTTATCATCCTATGAGTAATGGTGCAGTTGAAAGACTTAACCGTACACTTAAACAACTACTACATAAGGTTACTGTTAAGCACCCTCATGACTGGGACAGAGCACTCCCAGCTGTTCTATTTGCTTATCGGGAGGTACCGCATGAACAAACTGGCTTCTCACCTTTGAATTAGTTTTTGGTGCTCCCCAAGAGGTCCTATGGGACTAATAAAAGACTTATTAATTGACGCGGAGATGACTCAGGACACTCAGTCATCTTACGAGTACGTGATTAATCTTCGGAAGAACATTATTGAGTCTTGCCAGTTGGCAACAGCTTCTTCTGAGGCTGCAAAAGCTAAGGCTCGATCTCTACAAAATAGGTCTCGACGATTACGCCAATTATTCCCAGGCGACGAGGCTTATGTGTTACTTCCTCACAATAACAATAAATTATTGATATCTTGGAATGGTCCTTACAAAGTCATTGATAAAATTTCCGACGTTGATTACGTCTTAGATATCAAGGGACACAAAAAGATATTTCATATTAACATGCTCAAGCAATTTCATACACGTCCTGAACACTTACAGTAAATTTTTCATGAACTAGATGACAACACAGTATCTACTTGTTATTATTCCAACTTATCCGTCATAACTCCGCCAATGCCGGTCCCAAGCCCGGATGAAAAAGGAGGAGGGCGGCCTGCATGGAGGCCGTAAGGAGGCAGCCCCTCCACCATGCAAAGGCACAACAGGCCAATCACCTGTTTGCTTTAAATCATGATTACGCGAAATACAAGAGAGAAAACCGGACTGATTCTAAAGGCGACGAACTGGAACGGACTACGGACTACGACTTATGGAACTTGGAACACAAGAAGTATAAATGGGAAGGAAGAGGAGCTGGTGGAAGAGATGAGGAAAGCAAAACTAGAAATCCTGGCTATAACGGAAACGAAGAAAAAAGGACAAGGAGTCATGGATCTCGATGGCAACACGTTGCTCTACAGTGGTGTACCCATATCTGAAAGAGCTAAAGGGGGCGTGGGTTGCATTGTGGCCCAAAATCAAAAAGATAGTATCAAGGGATGGAACTTTGTCTCGGAGCGCATTATGGTTGTAAAACTAAAAGAAGGAGAAACCCTAGTCAGTAAACTGGTCATAGTGTATGGGCCAAATGAGGATGAGAGAGCAGAGGTCAAGGAGGAATTCTTCGAGCTGCTTCAAAGGACAGTGGATGACTGCCTAGATGAAGTTATTATGCTCGGAGATTTTAATGCCAGAGTTGCAAATGACCATGCTAGATGGGGTGGAGTTATCGGAAGATATGGAGAAGATACTCTCAATGACAATGGAAAGCGACTCCTTAGATTCTGCAGTGAGCAGAATCTGATCATTACAAACACAAAGTTCCCCCATAAGCGCATACATGCATACACTAGATGTGAACCAACCAAGAATGAGAAGTCAGTGATCGACTATGCCATTGTTCGGAGAAGCTCATTCAGATATGTCCGAGATGCAAGAGTCTGGAGGGGGCCAGAGATTGGAAGTGATCACTACCTGCTAACAATCAAACGAACAACTGAAAGAGTTGCTCAGCCTAGGAACTGCCCAACATCACGCAAGAAACCAAGTAAACGAGCAGGAGAAATGAGCATTAGGACCTACAAGCTGAGAGAGCCAGAAATTAAGACCAGATATCAGGGGCTTATTGCTACAGCAGTGAGCAACACAGAAGAAGACCTGATGACTTGGAAACCCTCTGGAATAAATTCAAGGATATCATAAAGACAGCTGCTGCAGAAGCATGCGGTGAAGTCCGACTTGGGAACCAGAGAAAGAGGACACCTTGGTGGACAGAGGAAGTCAAAGAGAAAATAAGAGAGAAGAAAATGGCATGGAAACAATACTTAGGAGCTAAAAACACAACAGGACAAATGGAAAAATATAGAGAATATGTGACACTCAGAACAGAAGCAAAGACAAAGTGCTAGCAGCAAAACAGAAGTCCTGGGAAGAATTTGGAGAAAAGCTAGAAAAAGATGCACAAGAAAACCAGAAATTGTTCTATAAGACCCTAAAGAACATGAGGAAAGAAAAACAATGCCCTCTCAAATTTATAAAGGACAAGCAAGGCAAATTGCTTACTGCCCCGAAGGAAGTAATGGAAAGATGGAAAGAATATTTCTCAGAACTCCTGGATGGTGAGCATGATGAAGCATCAGAAATGATAACCACTGACACAGAAGAGGAAACCAATGATGGTGAAGATGACATAAAGATGGAAGAACTGAGGGCAGCACTAGAGAAAATCAAGATGGGCAAAGCAGCAGGGCATGATGGTATAACACCAGAAATGGTTAAGTACATGGGAGCATCAGGCGACCTATTACACTTAAGGGTCCTACAGGCAGCGTGATGCAACAAGACCATACCAAAGGATTGGGAGATTGCCATCATAACACCAATTTTCAAAAAGGGTGACAATCGACAATGTGGAAACCATAGAGGCATATCCCTTCTCAGTGTCCCTGGTAAAAGCTACTCTAGAATCCTAGAGCAGAGACTCCGACGCCTAGCTGAGCCACAATTGGATGAGGTCCAGTGCGGATTCCGAGCAAACCGAAGTACTCAAGACCTAATCTTCACACTCAGACAGCTGAGTGAAAAGGCCCTTGAGTATAAAGTGAGATCCATCTTTGTTTCATAGATCTGGAAAAGGCGTTTGACAGGGTCCCCTGGAGCAAACTTTGGGACTGTTTGGCAAGGAAGAATATTCCAGCACCTCTGATTCATGCTATACAGAGCTTCTACGAGTCTTGCAGAAATTATGTGAGGACAGCAAACCATAAGTCAGAAGAGTTCAGGACCACCACTGGTGTAAGGCAAGGTGATATCCTATCACCTTACCTCTTCATACTCCTTATGGACGATGTCATCAAGGCATGTAAGGAGAGAACAAGAAAGTATTCAGTGGGCTACTGGAAGATGAGACAGGTCTATATTTCGGAGCTGGCATTTGCTGATGATGTTGCCCTGATTGCTAAATCAGAGGCACATCTCCAATCCAACCTGCAAGTCTGGAAGGAAGAGCTGGAGAAGAGAGGGATGGTCATAAGCAGACCAAAAACAAAATCCATGGTGATATCACAAGCAGAAAGAAAACATCAGATTAAGTTGGGAGAAACAGAGTCACTGGAGCAGGTCGACCACTTTAAATATCTCGGAGCTACGACCGAAAGGGAGGTCAAAGAAGAAGTTGGCCGACATCAAAAATCAGGAGGGAGACTTTTTGAGGCCCAAAATCGTGGATTCCTCAGACAGGTTGGTAAGAAAACGAAGATGGCCCCACCGCCCACTACTGTCAGTCTTTACATATGGATGCGAGTCGGTCGGCCCACGTGACTGTCAGATCACGGGCAATCTGACTACAACCCACAAAATGCCAGATCCAAACCTCAGAAATTAAGTTGTGGTGGGGAGGGTGGTTGAAGTGAAATAGCTGACAGGTCCGCAATTTGTGATCCGTCAAGGCCTAAAATCCCACCCGGTGCAGACCCAAATAGAACAGTCCCAACTAAGATGGTTTGGCATTGTCTGCAGAATGGGAGAAGATCGGCTACCACGACAAGCATGGGAAACAAAGAGCCAGGGATCCAGACCTCCAGGACGACCCAGAGTCCGCTGGGAGGACAACATTAGACAATCTTTGAAGGACCGAGGAGTAGAATGGAACCAGGCCAGGAAGAAGACAGCTGATAGAATGGTCTGGCGCTCTCTCTTCCAAACCTCTACACCTCACGGTAGAAGGGGAACGACTAAGTAAGTAAGTTATCCGTCATCCAGGAAGAAGAATCTTCTTTTCCTGAGGTACAGTTACCGTTACCGGTACCAGTAGTTCAACCTACTGAATCTTGGCGGGATGTAACCATCTCTTCAATGGTTACACCGCAACAGCGTCTACAGATTGCTAATCTCTTACAATCTTATCCAGATGTGTTGACCGACGTCCCAGGTCGCACATCGGCTATCAGTCATGACATTACTCTCAATGATGATACACCTATTCGTGTACATCCCTATTCGGTTCCTTTACATTTCCTTGCTAAAACTACTAAGGAACTTGAACAGATGTTGTCTCTGGGAATCATTGAGACTAGTAATTCGCCATTCTCTTCTCCATTAGTGATTGTCCGGAAGAAGGACAATAACATCAGACTATGTGTGGATTATAGAAAATTAAATGCTAAGACGATAGTTGACAGCGAACCACATCCACTTATCGACGACTTACTGCCACGTCTATCCAACGCAACTATATTTAGTAAGATAGACTTAACTAAAGGTTATTGGCAGATACCACTGACCGAAAAGGCTAAGTACTACACCGCATTTTCCACTCCACAAGGTCTATACCAGTGGAATGTGATGCCTTTTGGGCTTGTTAATGCGCCAGCTACCTTCATTCGCCTGATGCGACAAATTTTATCAGGTAGTCCAGACGTTATTACATATATTGACGACATATGCTTGTTTAGTTCGTCGTTTGAGGAACATGTTTCGGGACTTAGATATGTTTTCGACACTCTAAGGAATTATCACCTAACTGCTAAACCTACAAAGGTGCAGATCGCGTGTAATGAGATAACCTTTTTGGGGCATATCATTGGATCGGGATATATCCGAACGTTACCTAGTACAGTCTCCAAAATTCTAAACATAGCAGTTCCTCAGACGAAGAAACAGGTCAGGAGTTTGTTAGGACTTGTTCAATATTACAGTAGATTCATACCAAACTTGTCATCCATCACGGCTGTATTGTCTTCATTGTTAAAAAAAAGACATGCCGGTGAAGGTGACATGGACTGGTATATGCAATGAAACTTTCAACAAAATTATAAATTTGTTTTCGCATGAACCAATTTTAAGACTTCCCGATGCTTCCAAAAGATTTTTTCTTACGAACAGATGCTAGTAACTACGGCATTGGTGCATGCCTGCTCCAGAACCATGATGGCATTCTACATCCTACCTTATATATTTCAAGAAAGCTAAAGCCGGCAGAAACAAAGTATTCCACAGTGGACAAGGAACTTTTATCAGTGATATGGGCAATAACTAAACTTGAAAAGTTCTTTCTTGGTGCTCCCTTCACCATACAGACGGACCAACGTGCTGTAGCATCTTTGCGTCGATCTAACCACAAAAGCCCAAAACTCGCCAGATATGCAATCATCCTACAGCCATTTGAATTCTCCATTGAACATATTCCTGGCACTGAAAACATTGTGGCGGATGCGTTGTCACGTAATCCTATTGACGACGAATAATCAACATTAACATTCCTAAAACATATCAACTATAAGGGAACTAACCTTGCCTTCAATTTAAACTTTATAAACACTATATGCATCACAGAATTGAACTAAAGACAATCAAGGTATACATATTGACATTGAAACTTCGTCTAACGTCCATACACGATATATGAATATTCGTTGAACAATCATGGAACAATATCTGACGACAAGTCGAACTTATTATCCTATGTGCACTTAATTCTTGGATGCTGGGATAAATGACATTTCTTTCCAACGTAAACGTTTGAACATTTTTTGCCTAAAAGAATTCATCAGGATCAAGACTACGGATGGATCATCATATCCTATACTAATTAATTAGTTAACTTAACTTCTTAATTGAATTATTATCAATAAAATGAAATGTGAGAAAAAAAATGAAATGAAAGAACAAAAAAAGAGAACGAAATATAAAAAGAAGAAATTATGAAAAGAGAAAATAAATCTCACACAAGTATTAGATTAATATTTTTTTTTTAATGTACCTATACATTATTTAGTTAGTTAAATTAGATAGTTATTATTCACTAACACTTAACACACACAATTAAGTTAAACTTATATTCGAATTTCTTTCTATTTCTTCTCACTTATTTTGTCTTTTCTTCTCTCATAACATCGCGTTATATTAGAATCTTAATAATTTAACTCTTAGTTTAATTAATTAATTTAATTTTAATTAGTCAAATTAATTCCTATATGACATACTAATACGACAGACCTTACTTTAATTTAATTCTATCATTCACTATTAACATTGGACATTTTATTTAGTTGATATAATAATATGTATAATATTGATATATAATGTGATTAATGTTAGATGACTATGACAAATAGTTAGTTGACATGACCGCAACACGGTTCTACTCAGAACATCGTCGGCCATATGTCACAATTGTGTTAAATTTTTTTGAAAAATTGTTAAGTCGGATAGATCTTGAAAAAAAATCTATCGATTTTTTTTTTTTCCCCGGTGTACAGGGAATTGTTACGGTATATGCTATTAACGCCGTCTGCTAAAGGTTAGCAGACGTGCAATCGTAAAGGTTAAGACATTTAATATATTGCGATAGATGTTTCAATTATTGAACGCTCCATACACGATCGATTATGACGTGTCTAGCGTTGTTTAGGACACAGTCGGTAACTAGGAGACGCTACCCTTTGTTACTTGACCGCCAAGCTGAATAGCTGCATTTTTCTAACCTTCCAATTCAATGGCATGATATAGCCATTTATATGTGCATTTTTGATGGACCAGGGTCAGTCCTAGAACTCTATATGAGAGGAAAATTTATGGAGGTTAGTATTTAACTAGAATCCTCAGAAGGAGGAGAATAATCGTCAAATTCGTATGAAATATTCAGACTCGCAGTCTCACTGTCGGCAGGTAGCCATGTCTAGCTGCGCGTGCATATAGCTGTGATGTTCTGACGACAATACTGCATTGTATCCTTAAACGGACATTGACACGTAAACCAGCAGTCTACGTTATTGATTAATTTATGCATGACTTATAAGGACTTATGTTCTGTTCCTATTTGAAATGATCATCCTGTGTGTACATGTGATTAAATATTACGGACTCAATCTGAAGACATTAATTACTTCATTAATGTTGCTGAGTTCAAGTTACATGAACTACTTCTTCATACCATGCTACTGAGTTGTATGAACACCTTCACCCTAATTCGCGTAATACTAAACAAAGCACGATTAACAAGAGATCACTAAAGTAACCATACTCAGTGCATGATCTTCAACCGGCAAATAACTCAGCAACATTTACCCATTTTCAGCTGGGTAGACTGGAGTATAACGGCACCGTGTTTGGAACCAGGTACCTTTGCCGCGAGAGGCCAGTGTTGTAGCCACTATAAAGGTAAAGGTAGTCCCATAGCAGATACTGCCGTAGGGGAATGAAGTATTAGAGACTTCACCAGACTAGGTCCAGCATCGAGAGGTGGGGTGATAGCTCCCTTCCTCGCTGCCTTTTCCTTCCTTAACTTAAATACCCATTTACAGCTGTAACCACTATAGAAACGGTTATTTCAAGGTGCGGATTGGAAGGGTAGTCGTAACGCTTGAGATTGCCTTACCTGAGTGTTCGCCAAGCGTCTAACGAGTAGGAGAGGTACCTCCGCTCCATGGAGACTGGCGTAATGTGAAGGAATCACGCTGCGCTATCCTCTAGTGACGCAACGTTTCCCGCGGGCAGACGCGCTATCACTGATTATGACGTAACCATGACACTTCTAGTAAATGTTCCAACGCCCTACTCCGCTGCGTGACCGTGAAAAAAATCAGTGAGAGATCTGAGTTTCCAATTGTCAGGTTTCCTGATTAATTGCGGACTTCAAATTCCTGTGAGACATCAGATTTAGTTGCGATCAACCGAAGTTCTAAGCCACTATAATCATCTATGACACACATGACCTTAACCTGCCAGGAGTTAATTTTACTGTGGAATTAAGGAGTTATATCTTAGTAGTACGCCAACCGTAGTTCCCGTGGTCTCTAATGAGACAAAGAAAGAAATAGTCTCCTGTACGCTGAAGTATGTCGTACTAGGCGACTAATATGAGATTGTGTGTGAGGCTGGAAACTTCATCATGTGAAACCAATTGCCACATACACCATCGCAGTAAGCGTATGTGAAGTGAATGCCTGGTGCAGATTTCTTGTAGAGAGGACCAGCTACCGTGGTGGTTCCGTGCTTGGTAAGAAGCGCAACATAAAATGATACTGATTTCTCTTGAGACTTTGACAGGTTCTTCAAGCGCTCCAAGTCTACCCAGCTGTCAATGGGTACCTGACTTTGAATTAGGGAAGGAAAAAGCCGCGAAAAAAGGAACTGGTCACCCCCACCTCTCGATGCTGGACCTAGTATGGTGAAGTCTCTAACACTTCACTCCCCTACGGCTGTGTCGGCCATGGGACTACCTTTACCTTTTAACGTTTGCAGGTAAGAACTTTGAACAACATCGACTTCGTATAGACGACATTGTAACTAACTGACCTTTGATGCCAAGCATTCACATGCTCTTGCCGCGGTGTTTTCTGTGGCAATAGGTTTGACATGATGAGGTTGCCAGTCACATGCACAACCTCATATTAATCACTTGTACCTGACGGTAAAGGTAAGGTAAAGATAAAGGATCCCGTTACAGGCCCAGTGAGGCATATTGGGAATATGGTGTTATTCTCATATTTTCTTGACCATCGGCACACTAGGGGTGATGTGGCCAGCATCACGCCGGCCGCCTTAACCTTCCCAGAGTTGCTCTGGTACCCAGTTCATGAGGCTGGGTCGACCCCGGAGCCGTTTGTGGTCTAAATAAAATCCCTCCTCAACTGGGGATCGAACCATGGACCACCAAGAAAGTGCACTAACCACTGCGCTACCACTGCGCCTGTACCTGATGGTGCAATAGTCTTTTCTTTATTTGTCTCTTCAGAGACTCCAGAAACTTCAGGGGCTCTCCAAAGACATGTGTTTTTTTTTTTTTTTTTTTTTTTTTTTTTTTTTCAGATAAAGAAAACACGTTCCCCTGTTTCAGTTTTAGGGAAGGCTCCGTTTCATGAGCTAAGAAAGCAAAGAGCGTAAAGTGCAGCAAATTTTACGTCAGAAAGAATATTCTATAATACTCTAATTTTATACAACAAATTATGATTGCCTGCACTACAAGACTCACCGTTCATTATTTCACAAAATCACACTTTCATTAGCCAGTTTATGGTTTTGAAAAATAACCATTACATAGACGATTAAAACTGTCAATAAAATTAAAACATTTAATGTAGTTTTATACATTTGTTTTAAAGGATTCCACTAGCACAATAGATCACATTGTGTTAGACCAACTTTTGAAATACAACTAAGTTTTGATCTCAAAACGAAGTGAAGCACCGCGGTTATTTTTTTTTTTCGTCTGGCACAGCGTTTCTCAAATTTGTTTTGCCTCAGGACCCCTTGACACTCTTAAAACTTATTGAGGAGTCCGATGAACTTTTGTTTATGTGGTTTATATCTATCGATATTTACCGTATTCGAATTTAAAACTGAGAACGTTTTAAATATTTATTTCTTATTTCATTTAAAAATAACAATAATAAACCTATTACATGTTAACATAAACAACATATTTTTAACGAAAAATAACTACATTTTCCACACACACACACACAACCACACCTAAAAATTAGTGGGAAGAGTGGCACTGTTTTACATATTTTGCTTAATAGAAGACAGCAAAGATTCTCATATCTGTTTCTGCATATTTATGAGAGAATGAGAGTGAAAAAGGTAAATAAAGTCTTACTTATTATGAAAATAGTTTTGACCTCGTGGACCCCTTGAAATAGTCTTGGGGATCCCCAGGAGTTTGTCATGGGTTGCCTCCTCTTTGCTCTGCAGTGATGGTCAAACAATGGCCTAAACCTAGAGTATTTAATGTGGGTCTTCAAAGGTATCTACATTCGAACAAGATTACTCTTGGTAGAGATACAGATAGAAGGATGATGATGCTTCTACCTCGAGGTAGTTTTCATAAGATAATTCAGAAATCAAGAACAATGCTGAATTGGACTGAGCAACGGTTAACTTTGGATCTCCCAGACACCTTTTATGAAGAATTATTATGTACTTTAGCTCGTTCAAGCTCTCGACTGATTTAATTCAGTGAAATCATAATTTAGTAGCTCTGTTTTAAGTGTATTTACGATGACTGAGACATACGGGTGCATTACACTCAAAAGGATTAAATCAACTATAAATTTGTGTATATACAAATAACAAATTTAATAATCAGTTATATTTAACAGTGTAAAATGAGTAATTCTTTTCCAGAAAAACAGGTTATCATCACAAGTTGATGTTATGGATATTGAGGGAATTGTTTGAAACGCTCACTTGGCAGCTTTTAAGTTTGTACATAGCTGTCAGTAAGTTTGGTTTCTGCTCCAGCCGATGGTTGGTTCTTTGCAGGTTATTGGCTGGTTCACTCACGTCACTGGTCAAGTCGGGAGGTTGTGACACGTTCCAAGAAATATCAGGGAGTAATTACGAAGCTGGTCCAGCGTCATCAAGACCCGCCTGATGATGGTGGATGGTGTCTAGCGTTGACAGCAGGCCACTTATACCACACACTTTGTTTCAGAGATAGTACCCTCAACCGGTACCACCGACAAGTATAACGAAAGAAGCGAAACAAAAACCCTCTTGAGTACTGAGTTTTCTGACACACAATCGAGTGCCCCCTCCCATTTTCATTCCACCATCCCATCTACATTAGAACTTTACCCTCTTTGAGCGTTAATATTAATCCCGGTAAGCGGAAAACATTCATTACATTTATATTGAATATCTTTACAATTGCACAGATTGAAAAGGTGAATAATATAATAAGTGTGTACATCAGTTCTATTATGGAACCCAAAGATGCAGCAATAGAGAATGCAGTCAGCGACCCATAGCTTGACTGCTTGCATCAGGATCAGCGAACCAGAGCTGGTCAAGATCCTACTCCACCTCCACGTGGTGGTCCTGGAAACAGATTGCCTCACTGCAGTCTGGCTGAGCGAGTAGGGATCGCAGGGGGAAGGCAAACCCGGTCCCAAAAAATGCCGTGCAGAAGTCGAATGTGTCGACCGAAAGGTGCAGATATCACAGCTTAGGCGTAAACAGACACAACGCAACCACCGTCCTTTTCAGGACGAACGAGGAAGAGGAAGAAGAAGAAGTTCTATTATCATCCATTCCCTGCTCCATATGGATCTTGGGACTATCTCTGGTTTTGGTTCTCTGTGAGAAACCCGCATAAAGCAGTCACAATCTCTTGCGGTGATGGTTCATAAAACCATCATTCTATATGCTGAGGTTGCCAGCCTCAGATGACTTGGACATCCATTAGCAAATTTTACTTGTTAATAAATGCAAAATATTGAATTTTAAAATATACAACTCAGCCTTAAATCTCTGTAGGAATACTGACTCCTGGCTCAGAGAAATAGTTAAGACAATTTGGTTAAGATGCCTTGTACACGCGGTTTGTGGTATTACTTTACACTAGGTTCCCACTCTGACTTTGTGTTTCAGATTCCTAGGACTCCGGCTTTCCGTGTTAATGTAGGTACAAAAGATGCTCAAACAAGCTGCAGTCCGATAAATGGGATTCTGATCCTATTCCTTACTCTGGCTAGTTGGCTATCTTCTTGACGAGGTGAATTTCACAGTGCTATAAACCAGCGAAAGTGTCAGATTATATTGCAACTTCCGTCCCACGCACGTGGTTATTACAATTTGACCAGGCTCCTATCATAAGTGTTGTTTATAACATCTAGCACTGTCCAGCCAATTGTATTCAATCATGAGTTTTCTGATGGGGTTTATCCCAATATTTTCCTTCGCGTATTTTAAAATATCATATTTAAATTTAAAGACTTGACCTCATCTTCCATATATGGCCAGACTTCTTCCGTTCTCTTAAGTACCCTTTCCAATTACGCCGTGAAATACCACTATTGCCACGGCCTGGAGACGGCATCAAAGGTAACTGCACTATATCTTTACAACCGAAAATTAAATAACGCTGCGCCGTCTGCCGACATGTTTGCCTTGTAACACATTATTGCAGTATTTTTTGCTGATTTTTCTATCATCTTTAGCTTCTTTTTTTTTTTTTTTTTTTCAAAACCAACATTCATTATTTCAACTAGGATTAGCCATTTCGCCCTTAACGTTCTACGTCAAAGCGTCTGCGTTAGAATATCAGCCTTAATATCACTTAGTTGGCTGATTACAAGTGTTAGGGCGAAGTCAAACAAAGACCTTCTTATATCAGCATCACCAAACTTTTTTTTTAAATAAAGTTTTGCCTCGTTTTGGCGAGGCGCGTCCCGTTCAACCTAGTCGGTTATATTAGGGGGCATGTCCAAACATTAAAGACCCTTAGGTCTGGGGTTATTTTATCACCAAACTGATTAGCGGCACAGAAACCTGTTTTGTGACAAAATACTATTTACTTTTTTTTTTAAATTTATTTTCCAATGTCATCTCGTTTCCTCGCCCCGCTCCTTACTAGAAAAGATGAATTGATCTAGAAAGTAGGTCACAAAGCATCTTACAAAAATCGTGTCCAACTAACTTCACCATGTGACTAACAACATAACACTTTGATGCCAGGGGCTTCTGTGTATTACCTGACTGACGTCGGCCAAACCTAAGCCATTATTTCTATTCAAAGAAACAAAGATGTGGTTCTCTTATTATAGTTTAAAGGAGAAAAATAAGAGAGACGAGTGAAAGATAATTAGGGAATAAGAATGATGTAAAGTAAGAGAAGCGAAAGAGGGAGGGAGGGAAGGAGAGAGAGAGAGAGAGAGAGAGAGAGAGAGAGAGAGAGAGTGCAAACGCTTGAACAAAAGAGTACAATAGGAGCAAACGTGATCTCAGGACTTGAAAAGAAAATCCTGTGTGATCCAGTGTGGTGAGGAGGAAGTGGTGGAGATAGCAGAGACCACTTCAGAAAAGACTCGGATAGTGAAGAACGTAAAAAAAAAATTCGTTTCTATGCATCTATTCACAGACTTCTCCCTAGACAGGTGTTGAGACTGGACCCATTTCTGATGACAGGGCACATTTTTGTGTGCGTCCAAATAGCAAATTCAAATGGCCGGGTGAAATGTTACACTACGTAAGGCAGATGGGCTGATAGTCAGACCTCTCAGAAGCGTTTAAATTTGTTCCTATCCGATTAGTATTTGTGTAGCTTTCACATTGTAATCCTTCACAATATTACAATACAAAATGAGGCACCTGCGTAATCAACTTTTCTAAATTAATATATATATATATATATATATATATATATATATATATATATATATATATATATATATATATATATATATATATATATATATATATATATATATATATATATATATATATATATATATAGTAACCCATAATAAGTACTCTGGATATTGTGATAACCGTGACAAGCAATGCAGACCATCGCCAAGGTGGTGCCGAATAATGGTAATGAATTATAGAAGTCAAGACTGTCACTGGAAAACAATTATATTATATTTGTCTGTGCTAGATGTCAACGTGAAAATATGCTGCTCCAAGTTTGGACTTTAAATGTTTCCCTGATTGAGCACCTTAGCCAGTTTATACATTTCCCAGCTGGCCAAGTTTAAAATATGGGTTGTGGGTGACTGATAAACACATATTTTCTGCCCTGTTTTCTATTTCTTGGTACAACAGTGGATATGTGATATAATCTTGCTCTTTGTGATTATTTTCTGATTCCCAGGCTCCACTTCAAGTATCCTTCGGCTGCGATGGATCTCTTACGTTTCCCTTATTGAGCGCCTTGGCCAGTTTAAACATTTCCAAGCTGGTAAGTTTAAAATCTGGGTTAGGAGTGACTTCTTCTTCTTTGATCCTTAGCCGCCGACCGTCAAAGCAGTCAGTGGCCATCACGCCTAGTGGCGTCTTGCAGGGCAACAACAAATTGATTCCACTTTGCTCGGTCGGCGGCTATCCTTTTCTTTGGAAAAATAGTGAATGTGACATAAGCTTGCTCTTTGTGATTGTTTGCTGATTCTCGTGTTTAAATACTTCAAGTATCCTTTGGATCTCATATGTTGTCTCTCTTTTTGTCCATTATAATTTGTTTTCTTATTTACCTTTCATCTTTGTAATGTACTTTTATTTAAGCAATCATTTCATCATTTTCCTTTTGTTTTGTTTTTTTGTTGTTGCCCATTGAGCATGAAGCCACTACTGTAGCTGGTCCCATTAATCCTCCACCAAGAATTTACATGTTCTTGCAGCTGTGATTTCTGTTCCAATTTGTTTTACGTGATGAAGTTGGTAGATTAATCAATAATCTCAAAGTAGTCGCCGTGTACGAGATACCTGATGAAGCAGTAGTCATTTCATTTCTTTATAGTAAAGTCAATCAGTCCTAAAGGTCTTTTATATTTGGAGATGCGCCCTAATATAAGCGACTAGGCTGAACGGGACGCACCTCTCCGAAACGAGGCAAAACTTTATTTCTTGGTCTAACTAGCGACCCAGGAGAACTACACGAAGGTATTTGAGCAATACCAACGGGCTGATCACCCGTTTGCCAGACACTTCGATTACGGAAACAACGGCAAATGGGTTGATTTGCCATTGCCCTAAAGACGCCACTAGGCGTGATGGGAAACAATGGCAAAGAAAACCTATCTGCTGTTGCCCTAAGACGCCACTAGGCGTAATGGCCACTGACTGCTTTGACGGTCGGTGGCTAAGGACAGAAGAAGAAGAAGAAGTATTTGAGCAATAGCCGTTTCTATTCATTGCTCTGCCGGGTTCGATTCACGGTGTCGACACGCTTCAGTCTACCCAAATGTAAAGGGGTACATGCATTTGCTCTAGAGTTAGGGAAGGAAAAGGCAGCGGGGAAGGGAACTGGTCACCCCCACCTCTCGATGTTGGACCTAGTATAGTGGAGTCTCTAACACTTCACTCCCCTTCTGTAGTATCTGCTGTGGGACTACCTTTATCTTTGTTTTCATTGCTCGCTAGTTAGCCAGGGAGAGAGTTGTTGTTACAACCAATGGTTGTTGAAGAATTATAATCTCTAACCACTAGCACGACCACTAACATCCTTTGACGCTACTCCCTAACCTCAAGTTACTCAAATGGCCGGTGGTTTGTGGCACCAATGACAAACGAGATTTCCCGAGTTTCAGTTGCACTGGAATTGCGGGCACAGTCTCCATTAGTTGTATGAACCACAGCAACAATGCCCTTGTCTTCCTTGCTCCAGGTCGTCATGATACTGTCGCATCAATACTTAAGAGCCAAGCGATACTAATCGTCCTTTCAGGACAAAATGATGGCAGAAACCGCAAAGTTGGGAAACGATAACGAGATGACTCCAGACAGTAAGCTAGGGGTCCTTCTCATGACCAGATTTTCCTTGGCTAACACCGGCCTAGCTTCAAAATGAAATAAAGCACCCAGTACATCCCAATTATAACCTAAACGCGCCCATTTTGGGTCTGGTTCAGCAGGGTATCTTCTTCTTCTTCGTTCGTCCTGAAAAGGACGGTGGTTGCGTTGTGTCTGTTTACGCCTAAGCTGTGATATCTGCACCTTTCGGTCGACACATCCGACTTCTGCACGGCATTTTTTAGGACCGGGTTTGCCTTCCCATTTCGATCCACACTCGCTCAGCCAGACTGCACAGCTGCAGACTGTTTCCAGGACCACCACGAGGAGGTGGAGCGCGGTCTTGACCAGCCTTGGTTCGCTGGTCCTGACGCAGGCAGTCAAGCTATGAGTCGCTGACTGCGGTCTCTATTGCTGCGTCTTGAGGTCCCAGCAGGGTATTTTTTTTTTTTTTTTTTTTTTTTTTTTTTTTTTTTTTTGCGTACGCCCGCTAATACTCGAGGCGAAATCTCAGGTTATTATTTTATGTCTAACCTGACATTGATTTTACGTGAGTATCCCTTTATTTCTTGTACAGAGACAGGTGTCCCTCGCCATTCAGGCAAATACTCGCCGATTTCGGAGGTACCCATTGCAGCTGGGTCGGCTCAGGAGCCGCCAGTCCCTGGTCGACGACACTCCTTCAAATGTCCTCGCCAGGTCTCGAGTTAATCCAGTCCAAATCCCAGTCGACGAAAAATCCTCAAATGCCGTCGCCCGGGTTTGATCCTGTATCACCCGGTCGCCAGAGCGGTGTTGTAACCACTACGCTAGCGCGGCTCCCCCAGCAGGGTATAAAAAGCACTATAACGAAGCGGGGGGAAAAAAGTCTTCCTGTCAATTTGAGTCGTCGCCACTTTCATGTGAGTTTAGTTTTTGCCACGATGTGATGATATCCGATATTTCACCGATCAAAATATAGCATCTAGTAGTTTGTAGGTATAAAATAACATAGGTATTACCACACCACCAAAAGACTAGTTTTATTTCTTGGTTCCTAAAGGGTTAACGCGTAAAACGCCGATAGTTGAAAATGCCAATGTGACGTTACAGACTTGCAAGCCTTACCCAAAATGCATGCGTGAAAGTTAGTGTAGTTGGAAATCGTGTATTTCTTGGAAAAGACAAGGGAGAGAACGGGGGAAATGCATAGACCCTGTTTGAATTTCTAAACTGAAACTAAATGGCCTAAACGAGCGATAGGAAAAATAAAGACTAGAAATGAAGATTAAAATGCTACTAATTAGTTGTTAAATATATAATATGCGTTAGTCTAAATATTTTAGCCTACTGTATAAGAAAAATATGTTATTTGAATAAATATACAGGAAAGACGAAAAGGGTAAAAATAATAGCTAGAAGTGTGAAACCTGATGCATTAGATGACAAAACGGTAGAATAAGTAAATATTTTCATTCTGGATTAACATGACTTAGATAATACTAGCGATATGGTAGAATGAAGACATATAAAGACGTGCCTGGGATTTCTTTACTGAAGCTAGCCATATTGAGGCCATAGAAAGGGGTGTCTCCTGATTTGAAAATTGTAGGTTAGCTTTTGAAAATAGACGCGTAGGAACGGAAGTCACCTGATTGGTTGAGGAGCATAACTAAGAAAGTGAAATAAATACTCAGAAAGACGAGCGTTCCTTGCCACTTTCAATTTAAACTTTCACATGTAAAGTTAATAACGTTTACAGACAAGTGTGTTCAGATGCCTTCGCTGTTCTGTTATTCAGCAGGAGATCTTGTGTGACCATTTATGGCCTGTAATTTACTTACATAGTGAAAAAATTCGATATTTCGAGTTTCTGGGTGTGAAACTGAAGTGAGCCAGTCACGTTGTTGTTCAACCCTGGTAACTGTTCGAGGCCATATGATTTGAGGGCCCTACCTTATCTTGAATCCTGAAAGCTGAGCAGTGCTGTGAGGAGGAAGATTTATAACCAGGACATCGCAGAATTTTCGACACCTATCTTAAGATAAGCCCTGTGTTTTGGGGCCTTGTGAATTCACTGAACTATTCTCCACAATTTGATATTTCAACCAGATTAAATAAAATGATGACAGTAGTGATTCCCCAAAATATGTGCTTTAGTTTGGACTAGAGTATTACAACAAGAACACTTCCTAGTCAGAAATAAAAGGACTTTAGTAGTGAAACTAGATTGTGTGTAACTGTATATAAATGTTTAATCTTAATGTTTTTTATGAATCAACTCAATTATACTTAATACATTTGAAAACAATTGTTCAGACCAAAATTCAATAGGGGGTTGTTTACTTAATTGTTTATTAACCTTAAAGTGTGGTTGTTGTTATTTTCTGCACATGCATTGCATATACCCTAGACACGTAGCTACACAACATCCATACATTATAACATATAAACTGGGGATAACATACATAGCGGGTGGTAGTCATTGGTGGAAGCAAGACAGGTTTCCTGACATATAGTTAAAAGGTAAACTTCCTCAGGAGCTAGCATAGCTGACTTCACATCTGCTACACAAATATATATATAAGTAATATCGACCCACCACATATAGTGGGATTGGCTCGTCCCGGGATTTCCAAAGTTTTATAATAAGTAAATAAGTGGAGGTTTTGGTGAATTGACATTGCTCTGTGTTGTCCTGTTAATTAGATACTAATTAGATATTTTGGTTTATTTAAATCACATTGGATAGAATATTAAGATGGCAGAATTGGCCAAGTACAGATCTTCTGCTGTGCAGACTGCGAAGGAAATGGGTATGGAGGGACAGATTTTAATTGATTATGTTACAGCAGAGGTTGATAAATATATAGCCAGAGAAAGGGAAGATGCTAGGGAGGCTAAGAAATTAGAGGCTGGTAGATTGGCGGAGGAGAAACGAATTATGTTAGAAGATGCTAGAGAACTTAAGAAATTAGAGGCTGATCGGGAGGCTGAGATTAAGAGGCTGCAGTTGGAGGAAAAGAAACTTGAGGCTGAGAAGGAGGAAAAACGTCTACAGAGGGAGGCGGAACGAGAGAAAGAAGAAAAGAGGTTGGAGGCAGAAAGGGAAGACAAAAGACTGGCTGCTGAAAGGGAAGCAGAAGATAAAAGGTTACAGCGGGAGCATGAGTTACGACTAAGAGAGTTAGAGTTACAAGGCCATGCTCCTGAAAATGGAACTAGCCCATCCACTTCCGACTCAGCTGCAAGCCAGGGGGCCTCCTCATCAGCCATGGGGTTTCATTTGGATCCTTTTATTGAGAAAGACGATGATATTGAGTCCTTCCTTAGCCGTTTTGAAAGTTTAGCTACAACATATGGGTTGGAGAAGGATAAGTGGAGCCTTAAAGTATCCCAGGGACTTAGGGGAAATTCTTATGAAGTATTTTCCAAGCTCAGTAAAGATGACCAAGACGATTATGACATTCTTAAACATGCACTATTGGTCAGATACGAGAAAAAACTGTGAATTTTATAGGAAGAAATTTTAGACAGGCTAAATTACTCACAGGGGAGACCTACCACCAGTTCTCGGCCCGACTAGAGACCTATTTGGAGAAATGGACTGCTCTGGGGAAAACCCAAGATTTAAAGGAAATGGTTATGATGGAGCAGGTTAGAGAGTCCATGGCTCCAGACTTGAGAAAGTTTCTCACAGAACAGGGTGCAGAGAGACTGGTGGATATTTTAAATGTAGCTGAGAGATATCTAGCAGCCCAGTCAGAGTTGGCAGGAGCAAAGAAGAAACATATAGATCATAATAAGGGTCCCCAAATTCAACCTCAGAACAAATATGACAATAGAGATAAGTTTAACAAGAATAAACCATATTATGATAGGTCCAGGTACGAACAACGTGACAGAAACCCTCAATATAATGAAAGAAAACCTGTTAACCAGGGAAAGAAATATTGTAAATGGTGTAAGAGGGATGGCCATGACACCCATGACTGTAAAAGAAAACCTTCCACCTTTGCTGCAATGAAAACTGGGAACAAGGGAGTAAAGGCAAAACCTATTAAGCCACATGAGCCCTATCACCCCCCAGTATGTGAGGACGTTGTATGTAATGGGGTCACCATAAGGTGCCTTTATGATACAGGTCTAGATTATGATTCAGTCGTCAGTTCGCACCTAGTGAACCCAGATCAGTATACCACAGAGACAGTGGAGATACAAGGGGCGACTAAGGATATAGCAACCATGACACTTCCCGTAGCTAGGATAGAGGTGAAAACTCGTTATGTGGAAGGGATCATCAAAGCAGCAGTTATAAACGAACCCATATACCCTCTAATATTGGGATGTCGTTATGTCTTCTTGGGGAATCCCAAGAGACCTGTGATTATGGCAACAGTGCAGACCAGGTCACAGTCAAGGAAGGAGGAAGATGAACCTATAAATACTCATCCAGAGGAGATGAGGAAGGCACAAGCTGAAGATAGGTCACTCAAGCTGTGTTATAAAAAATTACCTAAATGCCATACACCTCCAAACAAAGGAGAATATTATATGAAAAATAAATTGTTATATAGGAAGGCTGGAACTGGATCCAATGGTCACGGACAGCTGGTCCTTCCCAAGGCATATAGGGAGAAGGCGATGGAATTAGGACATGCTATTCCCTTTAGTGGTCCTATGGGGATCAGCGCTACAGGTCAGTGCATAGCTTGTCATTATTTCTGGCCAGGAATAACTGAGGATATAAAAAAGATATGTAAAAAATGTCCAAATGCAAATTTGGTAGCTCCAAAGCAAACTTAGGACTGGGAAGGAAAAAAACTTAGGGGAAAAGCCCATAGTGGGAGCCCCCTTTTGATTCTGAGTTAGTTGCGGTGGTACATTGTTCCCCGTCATCGTGTTACTAAGAGCCTGTCCTAGGAAATGTTTATGACTCTGGTCATGTTCTAAACTGGGGAGAGGGGTTTTACAATGTTATTGGCTCAGGATTGCCCACATGTGGGGAGAGGGCATACCTCACTTCTTCAGGTTGAGTTTTCAGGCCAACCAAATCTGAATACTTATTCAGTGGGAGGTTGTGTTGGATGAATGCTCAAGAGTGGAACTGTCATCTGCATATTCCAAATCTTCCATTTGGTAGAAAAACAGTTACTTGTCCACAATCTAATTCCTCGGCCAGGTGGATAGGTTCATATGGGACTCTCATATCACCCAATCTGACTGTCAAAATATAATGTTTTTGAAAGATAAGGGGATACCTGGACACTCCAGTTTTTTGGGTCTGCGAAAGTTATGTTACTCGGGAAGTTCCAACAGAAGCACATTTTTTTGCTTCGTGTGGAAGATAATAGGCTTTTATTTGGGGATGGAAAAATTCGGGTTCTGGCGATTGGACCATAAGCCCTCAGAATTTTCCACGGCTGAATGCGTAAATGTGTAACGCTGTCCCCGAAAGCCTTTTCAAAATCAACAAAGTTAATGTACAGCTGTCTCTGCCATTCTGAGCACTGCTCTATAATGTTCCTGACCTCTAATATTGGGATGTCGTTATGTCTTCTTGGGGAATCCCAAGAGACCTGTGATTATGGCAACAAATGTGAAACCAGGGTCACAGTCAAGGAAGAGGGTGGATGAACCTATAAATTGTACTCATTGCATCCAGCAGGGATGGACCAACTTGTTAGGGCACAAGATATCTGAAGATAATCTGGTCACTCAAGCTGTGTTATAAAAAATTACCTTAATGCCACACACCTCCAACCAAAGGAGAATATTACATGAAAAATAAATTGTTATATAGGAAGGCTGGAACTGGATCCAATGGTCCCACAGGAAGGTCTAACGGTCCTTCCCAAGGCATATACCCAGTGCTGTGTAATAAGGATTTACATGTTTGGAGGATGGTGACCACGAAAAGTAGGTACCATCTGAAACCAAAAAGGTTCTCTAAAATGTTCTCTATTGGCCCGACAGTGTTATAACTCTGATATTGAGATACTTTGTAGAAGGCCTGCTGGCAGTAATGCATGTAGGGAACAACCCACACAAGTTGAAAAATAATAATCAGGAAACTGAACAGAAACGCCATTTGGGCACACGGACTAAAAATAAAATTAAAAAGGGACAAAGTGGAACCTTATTCAACCCCTCTTTTCCTTACCCAGTGTGACGTCATGAACGACTTGAATGTGTTAAACATGGCACTTTATCGAATATAGTATTCAAAAATTCTACATGGTGAACACTCACCGACAATCCAGGTTAGGAATTATGTGAACTCTCAGGAAAATCTTGAACCACTGGCTCACAAGAATTTTCTAAGGGGGTGAGAAAACTAACAGAAGAATTGGTATTTAGATTTCCAAAAAGCATAAAAGTCCTTAAAATAAATTACAAGGACTTCCAATTCAAATAACGGCCAGGTGGAGAGGTTCAATGGGAAATCTTTAAAGTCCATTTCCATCCTGAGAAAGCTGGCCCATGAAAAACCTGGGACGTGGGACCAATTTTTGCCCCTCATTGCTGCACCGTTGTTTGCGTACCGGGAAGTTCCACACAGTTCAACCGGGATGGCACCCGCAACCCCGTTATTTGGGAGGCCAATAAAAGGTCCATTGGAAGCCCTTATTGAGGACGTGGACCGATGAGAAGGCAGAAGAGACTGTTACCTCATCATATGCGTATGTGAACGAACTGACCACTCGTCTAAAAACTGGCTGGAAACTTGCAAATGATAACCTCAGACAAGCCAGGAAGAAACATGCTGCATACTTTAATAAGAAAGCGAAAGATAGAGAATTACATGTGGGAGAGAAGGTGCTTCTTTTACTTCCCGCCAGTAGTAACAAGTTGCAAATTGGATGGCAAGGTCCATACACCGTTCTAGAAAAGATATCTAGAACCAATTATAAAATAGACAAGAAAGGAAAGGAGAAAATATATCATGTAAACCTCCTAAAGAAGTATCTCGAGAGAGAAAACCAGGAAGGGACACCTTTACTGGCCTTGTCCATTGCAACCCAAATGAAAAATGAACCACTCACCTCGCAGGAATACCCCTTAAAACCATGTGAAACACCTGTACAGGTGAAAGTCAGTAAGCACCTGACTAAGAAACAGAGGGAACAGGTTCAAAAGGTTCTAACAGAACATACAGATGTGTTAACGGATAAACCGGGGCACACCCATTTGTTGGAGTATGATATGCAATTAATAGACCCAACACCTATCTGTATGAGGGCCTATACGATTCCGTTCGCTAAGGAACAAGCATTGAAGAAGGAGATAGATTATTTGTTAAAAGAAGGGATTATCTCTCACAGTGAATCTCCTTACAGCTCCAGTGTGGTTTTGCTGAGGAAACCCTCTGGGGAACATCGTCTGTGTATAGATTACAGAAAACTGAATGCTGTCACAGAGAATCAGGTGGATCCATTACCTGACCCAAATCAGCTGTTTGCCAGGCTGAATAAGGCAAAATATTTTTCTAAGGTGGATCTTAGCAAGGGCTATTATCAAATTCCAGTAAAGCCTGAGGTCAGATCTTATTTAGCATTTAGCACCTCGGATGGACATTATGAATTCAACATGTTGCCGTTTGGGTTGAAAAATGCTCCGAGTGTGTTCTCAAGAATGATGAGAAAATTGTTGGATCCACTAAAAAATCCATGTATAACGAATTTCATGGATGACATCCTCATTGCCACAGAAACATTTGAGGAACACATTAACTCTTTGACGATGCTATTTGATAGGCTCAGAGAGGCAAATTTGACTGCGAGACCAACCAAATGCTATATTGGTTGTAAAGAGTTGGAGTTCTTGGGACATACGATATATCAGGGTAACATGACCCCTGACCCCAAGAACCTGGAGAAATTACAGAGGGCACCTAGACCACAGACCAAGAAGGACGTGAGATCGTTTGTGTCGCTATGTGGATTTTATCAGAAGTACATAAAAAATTTTAACTCTATATGTGCTCCTCTAACGGATTTAACTCGCAAAGGAAATCCAGATAAAATTGTGTGGTCTGCTCAATGTGAATCGGCGTATCAAGAGTTAAAGGAGAAACTCACTAGCAAGCCTATTTTGAAATTGCCTGATTTGACTCAGGAATTTGTGGTAAGAACGGACGCTAGCAACGTAGGATTAGGGGCTACATTGTTGCAACGGTCCAATTCAAAAAAGGGGGAGCTGAACCCAGTCGCTTATGCTAGCCGCAAGCTGAATAAAGCGGAGCAAAACTACTCAACAAGTGAGAAAGAATGTCTA
This sequence comes from Oreohelix idahoensis, assembly GCA_024509875.1. Lineage (NCBI taxonomy): Eukaryota > Metazoa > Mollusca > Gastropoda > Stylommatophora > Oreohelicidae > Oreohelix > Oreohelix idahoensis. The sequence goes on along the minus strand of JAMPIV010002678.1, from coordinate 426,709 downwards.
GCTTTAATCTGGGCTATAAAAAAGTTCCAGATCTATCTTTATGGTAGAACATTTGTGGTCCAAACGGATCATCAGCCCCTCGTATTTTTATCACAGGCTAAGCATGAAAACGCCCGATTATTAAGGTGGTCGTTACTAATCCAACCTTATTCGTTTTCCATTGAGTACATACCCGGTTCGCTGAATGTGGGAGCGGATTTTCTGAGTAGACATCCTTTGGAAGAAACTCAGGGGAGTCATAAGGCCAAATAAGTTAATTTGATCTATGTGAATCTCGGATTTTGAACTCGCTTTACAAGCATGTTCTTAAGTGGGGAGATGTGTGATGATATCCGATATTTCACCGATCAAAATATAGCATCTAGTAGTTTGTAGGTATAAAATAACATAGGTATTACCACACCACCAAAAGACTAGTTTTATTTCTTGGTTCCTAAAGGGTTAACGCGTAAAACGCCGATAGTTGAAAATGCCAATGTGACGTTACAGACTTGCAAGCCTTACCCAAAATGCATGCGTGAAAGTTAGTGTAGTTGGAAATCGTGTATTTCTTGGAAAAGACAAGGGAGAGAACGGGGGAAATGCATAGACCCTGTTTGAATTTCTAAACTGAAACTAAATGGCCTAAACGAGCGATAGGAAAAATAAAGACTAGAAATGAAGATTAAAATGCTACTAATTAGTTGTTAAATATATAATATGCGTTAGTCTAAATATTTTAGCCTACTGTATAAGAAAAATATGTTATTTGAATAAATATACAGGAAAGACGAAAAGGGTAAAAATAATAGCTAGAAGTGTGAAACCTGATGCATTAGATGACAAAACGGTAGAATAAGTAAATATTTTCATTCTGGATTAACATGACTTAGATAATACTAGCGATATGGTAGAATGAAGACATATAAAGACGTGCCTGGGATTTCTTTACTGAAGCTAGCCATATTGAGGCCATAGAAAGGGGTGTCTCCTGATTTGAAAATTGTAGGTTAGCTTTTGAAAATAGACGCGTAGGAACGGAAGTCACCTGATTGGTTGAGGAGCATAACTAAGAAAGTGAAATAAATACTCAGAAAGACGAGCGTTCCTTGCCACTTTCAATTTAAACTTTCACATGTAAAGTTAATAACGTTTACAGACAAGTGTGTTCAGATGCCTTCGCTGTTCTGTTATTCAGCAGGAGATCTTGTGTGACCATTTATGGCCTGTAATTTACTTACATAGTGAAAAAATTCGATATTTCGAGTTTCTGGGTGTGAAACTGAAGTGAGCCAGTCACGTTGTTGTTCAACCCTGGTAACTGTTCGAGGCCATATGATTTGAGGGCCCTACCTTAACTTGAATCCTGAAAGCTGAGCAGTGCTGTGAGGAGGAGGATTTATAACCAGGACATCGCAGAATTTTCGACACCTATCTTAAGATAAGCCCTGTGTTTTGGGGCCTTGTGAATTCACTGAACTATTCTCCACAATTTGATATTTCAACCAGATTAAATAAAATGATGACAGTAGTGATTCCCCAAAATATGTGCTTTAGTTTGGACTAGAGTATTACAACAAGAACACTTCCTAGTCAGAAATAAAAGGACTTTAGTAGTGAAACTAGATTGTGTGTAACTGTATATAAATGTTTAATCTTAATGTTTTTTATGAATCAACTCAATTATACTTAATACATTTGAAAACAATTGTTCAGACCAAAATTCAATAGGGGGTTGTTTACTTAATTGTTTATTAACCTTAAAGTGTGGTTGTTGTTATTTTCTGCACATGCATTGCATATACCCTAGACACGTAGCTACACAACATCCATACATTATAACATATAAATTGGGGATAACATACATAGCGGGTGGTAGTCATTGGTGGAAGCAAGACAGGTTTCCTGACATATAGTTAAAAGGTAAACTTCCTCAGGAGCTAGCATAGCTGACTTCACATCTGCTACACAAATATATATATATAAGTAATATCGACCCACCACACACGATAATCAACAAAGCACAGGGACCAGTGGCGTAACTACACTGTGTTGGGCCACGAGCACAAATAAAGTGGGGCCCTCTTTATTTAATGGGCTTACCAACTATAATCAATATACAGCCAATCTGTTTACAAATGTCATTACTTACTTCATAATCACTATCAGGGACCCAAAGATGCAGCAATAGTGAATGCAGTCAGCGACCCATAGCTTGACTGCTTGCATCAGGACCAGCGAACCAGAGCTGGTCAAGACCTTACTCCACCTCCACGTGGTGGTCCTGGAAACAGTCTGCAGCAGTACAGTCTGGCTGAGCGAGTACGGATCGAAATGGGAAGGCAAACCCGGTCCCTAAAAAATGCCGTGCTGAAGTCGGATGTGTCGACCGAAAGGTGCAGATATCACAGCTACGGCGTAAACAGACACAACGCAACCACCGTCCTTTTCAGGGCGAACGAGGAAGAAGAAGAAGAATTACTATCATCCTTCAGCTCTTCAAGGAGCATAGACCTTCAACAAATATGTGACAGGTCCTCATGTTCTGTGGTATTGTCTCCAGATTTTTCCATATCTACTTTATCCGTCTCATGTGTGTCTCCAGAAACTGGAACATGCTATGACCTTTACCACAGGAACAAAGAACCTTAAAAGAATATTTTTTATAATTTCTACCTTACATTTTATTCAGTGCTGGAGCCCAAGGGACATGCCCGGTGCCTCCAGGCGGTAGTTACGCTACTGACAGGGATAGTCATGTGATCATTTAGGTGATCATTGACGCGGTCTTTGTTCTTATTCAACTTTATGTAGCGCTCACGAGAGACAGGGACCAAGACATTTTTTAAGTGTATAATCAGGACTGCGTTTATCAATGCAAACATTTTTAAAATAACCGTAGATTTTAGGAAAAATATTATGATTAAAGAGCTGTTAAGTAATTAGTCAAACTATGCTATATCTACATATTCTCACTATGCATGAAGGCATATCTGGAGTCATCCTTATATGACCACCAGCTAAGCACACTGCTATAGTATACAAATGTGGTAATGAAGCTCTGGCTGTGAGGCTAATTACACCCTCATTGACTCTTGAAACCACCCACACACTTTCAAGGATTCCACCTACGGTGAAACGTGTTGAGAACCGGGCATTGCACACTAAGCTTGGAGGAGTCACTTCAAACGTCGCGCTGGCTTTATACCTGGTTGGCTGCATGTTGGAAGATCTCACTGTGGACCCGTGATAGGCATGGGGATTTGAGAAGTGGCTCTGTGTAGGACGTGTCAATTCCTTGTGAGAGCCCAAATCAAGAGCACAGTATTTTAGCTCTCCATATTTGGAGAGCCCCCTTGAATGGCGCGAAATGCACTGTAGGTCACGTGCTTCTTCCTCCTAGCTTGGGACCAGACATGGTGATGTTTTAAATGCAAGCCAAGCTGGAGAAATTGGGGATCATGACTTCAGCTCAAGATGTTTCGGAATGGCAGAAAAACCTCTGGAAAATCCTAGATCTACAGTGTAGATAATACCAAGGAGTCTTCAACTTGCCATTGGCTGCAAAAGAGAGAGAAGCTCAGCAGCCCTAGTTAAACAACCTACTCCCACTTCTCAGGATTCTAAATATGCTGCAGATACTGAAAGTTTAAGGTGTTCATTTCTAATTTTTCTCCCTTCTTTGTTTTGACGAATATACTTGCTCGTTATAATAAAAGTAGGATTAAAAAGATGGCCGTACCAGGTATGAATATCTTTGCAGATTGCGTACGTCGTAAGTCGAAGACAGTGTGTATTTAAATGTATGTACTTTCTAAAGTAAGAATACACCGACATACAGAGCACCATACAATCATCGCATACATAATGCTATCTCTGGAAACCTCCTTCCACATCATGACATGCTTAAGAATCAAATACAGTGTAAACTGAAGGACGCCGACTGTGGTTGAAATACGGGATCTTGGAGAAGATGATACAAACACCAAGTAAAGAAAAATGAAATCTAATTTCATTCTATGTATCTTTCTGTTTTTTTCATTATTACCCTACAGCCACCCAATGAGCAGAGCCGCGGTGGCGTAGTGGTTAGTGCACTGCTTTCCTAGCTCGGTGGTCCATGGTTCGATCCCCAGTTGAGGTTGAATTTTTTAGGCCGCAAACGGCTCAAGGGTCGAATTGGGTACCAGAGCAGCTCTGGGAAGGTTAAGGCGACCGACGTGATGCTGACAACATTACCCCCTAGTGTGCCGATGGTCGAGAAAATATGGGCCTAACACCATATTCCCAATATGCCTCAATTGGCGTGTAACGGGATCCTTTACCTTTCACCTTTCACCCAAGGTTCATATGCCCGTGTATTCCTGTCCTGTGCCATCAGCTGACTGTGTATTCTTCATGTCTTTCATTTCTATCTCGAGTTTTGTTTCCTTTTCTTTACCCTTCTATCTCTTTTATACTGGCGATTCCAGCACAGGTACTGTCTTAGAATGATATCAATAAGCTTCCTCGATGTACGTCTATCCTACCCGAAGCCACGTCTTCATCTCACATATTGTGCCATTGGTATTTGCTTAATTCTTGTTGTCATTTCCACATGAGTGACCTTCACATACAATTTTAATCTTTCTATTCTGTGCCAGTCCCAACTAAGATGGTTTGGCCATGTCTGCAGAATGGGAGAAGATCGGCTACCACGGCAAGCATGGGAAACTAAGAGCCAGGGATCCAGACCTCCAGGACGACCCAAAGTCCGCTGAGAGGACAACATTAGACAATCTTTGAAGGACCGAGGACTAGAATGGAACCAAGCCAGGAGGAAGACAGCCGATATAATAGTATGGCGCTCTCTCTTACAAAATCTCTACACCTCACGGTAGAAGAGGAACGACTAAGTAAGTCTATTCTGTGCAACCACTGATTTATTAAAGTCATACTTATTCCTGACCGCAAGGTCTTTTAATATTTAAACATGCGACCCAATATAACCGATGGACTAATTGTCTAGTTTGAACGTATGGTGCCTCACCAAAAGGAGGCGTTGTAAATTTTTTTTTTTTAATTTGTGAAAGTCTGTTACTTCTTGAGTGTTGTTCTTGTTGATTTACCTTGACCTTAAAATATGGCGCAGAATTAAAAGTAGGATGCAGGGTTGGCTCCAGGGGTTCAGTCGCCCTGAGTATATATATATATATATATATATATATATATATATATATATATATATATATATATATATATATATATATATATATATATATATATATATATATATATATATATATATATATATATATATATATATATATATATATATATATATATATATATATATATATATATATACATCAGCTAGGGATAGACCTCATTTTAAAATATTATTAGGTATTGCCCCGTCTGGTTTTTTTTTAAATGAAGAAATAAGCGAAATAGCAGAACTAATGTGAAATTGACAGAAATTTAGGTTAAAAAAAAAAAGCACGACTGCTCTCACCTATGATTGATTCAGCGTGTTTTTTTTTTGTCCCCCGTGGAACAGTTTTGGCGCCCCTGTGCCAGTGGTGCCTTGGGGCGGGGAGGGGGGGGGGAAGAGAAGGCAGTAAGTCTTCTGTTTTTTTTTTTTATTCTTTTATTTTGTAACTTCACACAAGACCACTAAGACCCCGCTATCTACCTGGATTTTGATTGGCACGCGCCATTCGCGTGCGGCAGGTGTCGCCGTCTACAAAACGTGACAGACTACACAGTCCTCGTAAGGCGCTGATACCTGCTGGTGACATACGTCTTTCACAAAACAACGTAAGTCGCAGTTATCAAATATATGTTAAGGCAGGGGTCCCCAAACTTTTCCAGTTCCCATACCCTCAAGGCTGTTACACAATGTCCCGTACCCCGAAGAATTTTTCTAAAAAGTTCATACCCACATACCAGCATTTTTACTTAAAAAAAAAAGTCCCGTATCGGCAAGGCTGTTATGAAAAATTCCGTGCCACCAAGGCTTTTACTAAAAAATCCCGTACCTCCAAGGCGTTTTTCTAAAAAATACCATACCCCTAATTCTTTTACTAAAAAATCCCATACCTTCAAAGCTTTTACTAAAAAATCACGTAACCCCTATTAAGTATGAAAGGAAATAAATTCTAAAGTTTATCATGCATATGCACATAAGAAGATAAATAAATAGAATGATTTAATTTTAATCGACAAAAACGTCCATTCTCAACGTAATTTTTTTGTCTTACTATCATAAAGATTTTCAAATTTATGAGAAGACAGTCAAATAAAGATGTGAGACCTTTGAGTTTGTTTCTTGGCGAACAAAAAGCTTTACTCTTTATCATCATCATCTCAGCCCGTAACCCATCATGGGTCGTAGGGGTGCCATGGTGGAAGCATCAGCAGACAGGGTCCTCCACTGCTCTCTATCCTCAGCAATGCATGCAAGTGTGGAAAAACCGTGTCCTGCCCATTCTTTGATGTTATCAGCCCAGGATTTTCTCTGCCTTCCTCTTCTCCGTTTACCTTCGACTGTTCCCTGAAGGATCGTTTTCGAAAGGGAGTCATGACGAGTTACATGCCCAAACCAGGCAAGCTTTCGACGTTTCACTATTGACAAAAGTGGTTCTTGGTGGCCTGCATAGGTGTTTATCTTCTCTCTAACATAGACATTTGTTTTGTGCTCTTTATAGCAAATGCGCAAAATTCTTCTATAACATTTATGCTCGAAAGCCTGAATCCTTCGCTCCGTATCTACAGTGAGTGTCCAGCCCTCACACCCATACAAGAGAATAGATAATACAAGTGATTTGTATAATTTGATCTTCACAGGAAAACTGATGTTACTTTTCCAGATCACATTCAACCTTGTCATGGCAGCTGAGGCCATCTCAAGTCTTGTCTTGATTTCTTTAATTGATCTTCCATCACTACATATAGTGGACCCGAGATATTTAAAGGTGTTAACTTCTTCTAACGTTTGCCCATTTAACGTAATGTTGGTCGGAACATGTTTCTTATGGCTATTCACCAATATCTTGCCTTTTTCTATATTAATTTCCATCCCATACGTTCTTGTTACTTTCTCCAGTCTAGAGGTAAGGTCTTGAAGTTCTGATTCTGATCCAGCTATCAGATCAATATCATCAGCAAAACGTACTCTTTATACAGTTTTTGAAAGAGATGCCCGTATATCACGTTCAACCTTCTGTTTGTTTCTTGCTTATGATTTAGATTGAGAATATGACTTGCTGTTCTCTCTCCAGTCCACAACTGTTGTCTTGAACACTTCTACTTTTGGAACATTTCAATACGATAATACAGTTATTTACTTAATATTCCCCGTACCCCTGAGAGCTTGTCGTACCCTATTCAGGTACATGTACCCCAGGCTTGGGAACCTCTGCGTTAAGGGGTTGCGCTGCTCTGTGCGGATATGCATCAGCGTACAAAACAACGTAACACGATGTGAAGCAGAGCACGTGTTACAAAGTTGGAAGCGACACGAAGACTGTATGCCAGACGAGAATGAGAAAGACCAAGAAAGGCACACCTGAGGCTCATTTTTCTCAACCGGGATGGAAGCGTGGACCACCTAAGATTAGATCTAATGTCATCTCCGCATCGAAGGTCGGCTGAAGTGGATCTTCTATGTATTATGTTTCTTGTCTTATTGGACACTGACAGTCTGTCGCCAGATCTCGTCTCGATGTGTGTTTTTTGTTTGTTTGGTTTTTTTTTTTAATTAAGGGAATGGAGCTTCTATTTGTTGTTCATGACTTAATGTTGTCTTTTCAACATGCAGCGTTTTCGTCCTCTTGCCAGTTTGCCTTCAATATTTCCTTCAGTCAATGGTTTCAGCAAAGTACAATGACTTTTCACACGTTCAAAACGTTTTTAATGTTGTCTTATTTTGATTTCTTTCATAAAATCCTTGTTTCATTCCAAAATTTTATCTGACCATTTGTTGTATTAAGTTTACCTGAGGTACGCCCCACTTTTTCTACGTATCTACATGTAGGACCACCTAAGAAATGTCGTTAAATGTGCCAGCCCAATTCGCAATATAACACAGAATAATTAAAAAGGTATATACACATATTATTTGAATAATGCATCATTAAATAGTCACATATTTTAAAACGATATCATCGTAAACATTAATTGACCCTATGGCCCCTTGCTGGGGCTCCTTTTATATAACTTGAAGGCCCCCGAGGGAGGTCGTGGACTACTAGTTGTAAAAGAGACACTAAGACCTCAAGTGTAAGACATTCGCTATCTCCTTTTCTCTCACTCTCTCGCTCTTCCTTCAACATTTTGAAACTCTGCATTTGTTTTTTGTTTTTTTGGTTACATATTTTCTTTTTTAAATGCAGTCTAGCCACAGTGTTACAATACATCAGTCATTATACACGTCCCGTTTTTTAAGATCGTCTGAAGGTTACACAAAAAAAAAAAAAAAGATAACAATAAACAACTCCCGGGGCGGATGTAAAGTGCTGTAAAGTCATATACGCCATCTGTTTGGAACCCACGATCAAATCTGTCAAAGTGTGGGGGCTGCGCCTGGATATAACCGAATGTCTTTGTAACGATTGTTTCATCAGGGGAGCAAGTCGTGGTACACGATGGTACTCGATAACTTCCACTTGCCTCTTTGTCTATCTTGAAAACAGAACATATGTCGCGTGGATTTTCGCTATTTATTGCTCTACTCTTATCTTAACAGTACAAAACATTTGGCCGACAGACAGTGTACATTTTATCATTATTAATTCTTTTAGTAAAGTTGCCGGGTTCCGTTTTCGAAATTTGGCAACGTCTTGCTCTAGTCCATCGAGCTGAAATGGGTACCCGTCTCTGCTCTTGAGTTAGGGAATGAAAAGGTAACAAGGAAAGGTCACCCTACCTCATGAATCTGGACCTAGTATAGTTAAGTATCTGATGCTAATACTTTTAATTCTATAGCCGATACTACCGGACGGGAAGTGTTAGATACTTAACTAAATTAGGTCCAGCTTTATAAGGTTTCCTTCCTCACTATCTTTGCCCTTCCTAACACAAATCTGAAACAGTTGAGTAACCAATAGCCAAATCGTATAAGGAATGGCTAAAGCTACATTCAACAACATGAGACAAATACTAACATCTAAACAGCTAACTCACAAATTCAAACTGAGAATCATCAAATAATATATATATTCTTCTTTACTGCGTGGTATGGAAACATGGACAATGTACAAGCAATTAGAAGATAGAATCAAGACCTTTGAGATGTGGATATATAGAAAAATGGGGCACGTCTAACAGAAAGAGAACAAATAAAGAGGTCCTAGAAACCCTAGGAATGAAAAGATAATTAATGAAGGAGATCAAAATTAGATAAAATATTTTGGCCATGTAAAAAGACATAACACCGGACACTGAAGACCATAACAGAAGGCAGAGTTGATGGCAAACATGCAAGAGGAAGACAACGCTATAAGTGGAAAGATAACATCAAGAGAAGGACACGAAAGAGGATATCAGAGTGCCCCATTACGACAAGAGACACAAGACGTTGGAGATCCATTGCAGCCGACCTTGCATGCGGACATGACAGCTGGTGATGATGATTCTCTTCCACTGCCTTGTCTAGCTGTCACGATGTTAGTTTCCTACGTGACGCCGTACGCATAAAACAACAGAAGAATATACGTTGCAAATTCCAACACGACTGCCGGTCCACGCATAAGGACTAGACAAGCATAACCAAGGGTTAAAGAATTACACCAGGGCAGCAGATATGACAATAACTTACACCTAACACTTTTACCGCCTGTCGCCCCAAAGTTATACGATTAGAACAACAACTAACGTTTCCCCGGGAGATTACAGTAAATCTATTATTGTTCTCTTCCTAGGTAATTCCACTGGGTTTGTCTAACTAGCAAAATCGTATCGAGTCATTTGACAATCGCACGTCAGGTGGTATTCTAAGACCAAGAGGATTGGAGAGAAAAATAAAGGAGATATGTTGGGAGGACTTTCGTCGCTGAAAGTGGACAGTGACAAGACGTAACACGTACCCCGCAACAAGTGTATGATAAGCTGGCGACCATTTGTCCGGCAGATGTGGCTATGGGACACTATTCTGACAAGTTGGCAAACCCGGCAGAGATTAAGATTGAGTGCCGGGGGAGGGGAGGGGGTATTTCGCACGTGGCACTGTCCCCCTGATAGTGCGGGGAATTTTCGCTAAGTCTGCCCCTTTTATTGACTTGTTTAGCATTTTCTGCTCGAGAGATCAGCACTTTCATTCAACCGACAAAGGAGCAGAAGGCAATGTTCCCACTTGGGGAAATATACCCAAATAAAAATATTCCCTACTTGATAATTTTACTCAGGTAGCAGCCGTGTCGCTTCGTCTTTTTCTTTTTATTCTACTTCTGCTTCCTTTTCTTCTTTTTCGTTTTCTTCTTCGTCATCTACTTCTTCTTCTTCTTCTTCTTCTGTTGCTTCTTGGTCTTATTCTTCTTCGTTATCTTCTTCTTCCAATTCTTTTTGTTATGTTTGTTCCTTCTACTCTATAGTGCAGTTTTTAAACTGGCAATTGCACGTCTTTATATGCTGCGTTACTTTCCCTCTACAATAGTACCGCACAGTTTGCAACGCATTCTTTAGTATATTTTTATGTGCCTTTTTAAGCATGTATATGTGTAAATGATGGACCTTACAAATATAGTAATTACCACATTCCCCCACACCCACCCCAAAGACTGACAGTTCGCAAATTGTTTTCCCATGTGAGCCGTAAGGTCACGAAAATGTAGGGGAATATTGATTGCATGTTGTCCTTGTCGAAATTTTAGACTTCCAACCAAAAGTTTATGGGAGTTCGATAGATATGTCACAGAAACATAAACAGAACGCTCACAGGACATAGGCAGTTGAGCATTATTTCTGCCAGACGGGAAGTACCAGCACAATTTTCCTTCTACATTGAAACATGGTCACTAGTGCAAACCTGAGTACACGTTGGCTCCAGAAGTATTGTTCATTAGTTTGATTCTCTGACGGAAAGTTACGAAATTTCCAAAGTAGGCGGCATCACGCTCTAGTCTACCTAGTGGTAAATGTATACCTGTCTCTGCTCTTGAATTATGGCAGGCAAAAGTAGCGAGGAAGAGAACAAGTCGCCCCCACCTCATAAAGCTGAGATTTAGAATAGTGAATCTTTTAACACTTCACTCCCCTACAGCAGTATCTGCTATTCGACTACTTTTAGCTTTTTTTTTTTTTTTTACCTACCTGGATTGAAATCTGGTAGTGTCACGCTCCAGTCAATCCAGGTGAAAATTGGTACCTGACTCTGCTCGTGAGTTTTAAGGCAAAGACATCGAGGACAGGAACTGGTCACCCCGCCTCGTGATGATGGATCTGGTATAGTGAAGTCTCTAACACTTCACTCCACTATGGCAGTATCTATTATGGAACGACCCTTACTTTGTACTGGTATCTGCAGTGGACTATGTTTACCTTCATGTAGCGTGTGCGGATTTAAAAGACTTTGTTTTTTGTTAAGGGTTTTGCCTTCTTATGGCGAGGTACGTATCTTTCAACCTAGACTTAAATCCATAAGTTATATCTGAGCGCAATTTGCCATTCAAAAATAAGTGAACTCTGTTAACTGAAGCGCTGTGTTGATAAACTCTAAGCCCTGAAAAAGAATACTACATCTACAGTATCGGCTAGCATGAAGTAGCACTGAAAAGGATTAGTCCTGACAAGGACTGCTAGCCCGATCAGCGTTGATACATACTAAGTCCTGATAAGGACTGCTAGCCCGACCAGCGTTGATAGATACTAAGACCTGACAAGGACTAACATTATTTAGTGCGGTTAGGTACGGAAAGGTGTTGCGACCCTCTACTGTGCGTCTTTATTTCTGCTGCTGTTGCTTCTTCTTCTTCTTCTGCCCCCACCCCCCATGCTCAAGAACACACACACCCCGGCTACAAACATTCATACTCTCGGATCAGCTGTCACTCAAGTTTAATAATTATTCGCTGTCACTATCACGTAATGAATACTCGAGATTATGAAAAAGGAAAGTGCCGAAGTAGAAGAGAAAATAAAGCATGCATACACACACGCGTGCGCGCACACAAACGCGCACACACACACACACACACACACACACACACACACACATATATAGATATATATATATATATATATATATATATATATATATATATATATATATATATATATATATATATATATATATATATATATATATATATATATATATATATATATATATATATATATATATATATATAAAAGAAAGTCAAACTTCTTTTAAAATCTCAGTTTTGATATGCATTTCCTTCCGTAATAAGAAAGAGCAAATGACAAAAACACACAACACAGGCCAATGTTTCCCAGAGATCAGTTAATCAAGTGCTGCCTTTGCCAATTTTGCCATATCCGTTAACTTGTGCACTGCTATTTGCTTATTATACTTTTTTTCTTTTTTTTTTTTTTTTTTTTTTTTTTTTTTTTATTTTAAAAAAAAAATAGTATTGGTTGTGACGAGATGGATTTGGGGCGACCCCTTCTCGATTTCTCTTTCACTACGGCAGTAATCAGTTACAATTGTTGTACTGACTAATTGCGTGCTTTTCCATGGTCAGCACTTTTTTTTTCTCTGTTATGTAGCATATATTTGATATTGTCAAAACATTTGACACTCCTCGTTGGTGATAATACATCACATTTGCTAGGCGCGGCACAGCTTTGCTGAGATTATCGAAGGTAGAACCCATATTGGTCTGATTAGTATTCGCGTAGAGTTGTGTGCTCAAGCGACAGATAACAAGATTACTCGTCTGTGCAACACATTTTGGACAGACACGAATGACAAAATCGTTTCCTGTCCGACTTTCACGTAGACATTACTTTATCTGAAAGTAGTAAGTTGTTACATCTGAAAAACATAGTTGTACGAGTTTACAAATGTGTTGGTGAGTTTGCCTGCCAGGCAATCGGATGCTTTGTTACCGTATAAGGGAGACGCGACCTTTGCATAACGCGCAGAATTATTCCATGTCGTAATGTTTTGAAATTACCTCACCTGTCGCGAGAGGGTTGTTGTTATGTAAAGTATAAGGTATCCTGGACAAAAAGATGTATCAGATGATACCAGGTTAGTGCCAGATAAGAGACTGGTCTTACATGAAATACCCCCTTTTCTGAAAAGAATAAGGGTGTATCGACATCAAAGGTAGGATCCAGCTGTATAAACCTCCAGGTATGATGATAGTATATGTTCCTGAATGTCTATGGGCTCCCTCTCAAGAATTCTCCCATGATATTATTATTATTATTATTAAATGTATTAGCTCTGCTAGGGGATTAATTACTTACTTACTTACTTAGTCGTTCCCCTTCTACCGTGAGGTGTAGAGGTTTGGAAGAGAGAGCGCCAGACTATCCTATCGGCTGTCTTCCTCCTGGCGTGGTTCTATTCTAGTCCTCGGTCCTTCAAAGATTGTCTAATGTTGTCCTCCCAGCGGACTCTGGGTCGTCCTCGGGATCTGGATCCTTGGCTCTTTGTTTCCCATGCTTGTCGTGGTATCCGATCTTCTCCCATTCTGCAGACATGGCCAAACCATCTTAATTGGGACTGTTCTACTTGGGTCTGCAGGGGGTTTGGATTTAAGCCTTTGATGTATCGTCTTGTTGCGTACCATGTCTCTTCTTGTTACTTCAACCATCTTCCTCAGATACCTCATTTCTGAGGTTTGGATCTGGCTTTTATGGGTTGTAGTCATTGCCCATGACTCACATCCATATGTCAAGACTGGGACATAGGTGGAGCGGTATACAGCCATCTTTGTTTTCTTACCAACCTCTCTCTTGCTGAGGAATCCTCGATTTATGGCCTGAAAAAGTCTCCCTGCTGCTGCTTTTCGAGTGGCCAACTCTTCTTTGATGCCTCCCTTTCGATCTATGATAGCTCCGAAGTATTTAAAGTGGTCGACCTGCTCCAGGACCTGTTCTCCCAGCTTAATCTGATGTCTTCTTTCTTCTCGTGATATCACCATGGATTTTGTTTTAGAGCTGCTTATGACCATCCCTCTCTTCTCCAGCTCTTCCTTCCAGACTTGCAGGTTGGATTGGAGATGTGCCTCTGATTTAGCAATCAGGGCAACATCATCAGCAAATGCCAGCTCCGAAATGTAGACCTGTCTCATCTTCCAGTAAATATATCTGATGGTACATATTTACAATTTATTTAACCTATACCATTTATCTTTTCGGTTAGGTATCTTATAAAGAATCAAATGTATGTACATAATGAAATAAATAAGCATGGAATATCAATTATCAATTTGGATCAATATGATGAATTTCTCTTTTCGAATAACAATTATCTATTACACATACGTATGTTTTGTCACTCTCACTGGACTGTAAAGTTAGTATTCATCAAAATAATGTCCACAATGAGTCATCATACACTAGGTTTTTATCATTTTTATTTTATATCTGAAATATAGTCTCTGGATAGGCTGACCAGTGACTTAGTTGTGCCACTTATGTTGTATGTAGAGTTCAGTCACACTCCCGCCATGAACGAACAAATAGTTGAATTGCCAGGCAGTGGAAGCTGGGTAACTGGCTCTGTTGACACCAAGAGCACTCGCACCACAGAGTCCAACAGAGGTGGATGACTCGTACAGATTTGTAATTTGCAGGATAAAACCTGGAATACAATTAAACATAACCTCTATATGGTCCATCACTATCCTATCCTCACATACGATGGACATGACAAACAGTATCAGACATTGTGTTAACATATGTACAGGACAATTTACCTCAATACCACTCGCAGCCAGTTCAATGTGACTACACTTTCCTTATACTTCCTAAGTTAGATCCATTTGTCCATGATCCGCGTCCATACAATGATTTGGTCTAATATAAAATACTAAGTAATACTTTGATCAATACGTTATAACAATTCCTCTCATCCTTCCTTATGTTCCTGACATGTGTGTCACTCCTTTAAGAAATACTCCTTTAAATACTTTGTCAAACTTACAGACTTACTTTTGCCATCATTCTTAATTATTTTACACTTTTCACAAGGCTGGCTTTTCCTTCAGAACTACACACATGCCTGCACCCGACAGCAACACGCTGTAGTTTTCTTAACATATGCTACACACTTCCTAACGCACAAGTGGATTAATCACAGGAAAAATACATAATTGTATGCATATATATATATATATATATATATATATATATATATATATATATGTATATATATATATATATATATATATATATATATATATATATATATATATATTCGTTCTTACCCTCAGGCAAAACACACAAGCTGTTAATGGGCATCTAATAAGAGAAGACTCTAGACAGAAATATGTCTCCAACTATATAAGGAAAAGACGATGGTCATATATCGGTCATGTCCTACGAATGCAAAACAACAGAATACCACTACAGGCGCTCACTTGGGTTCCTGAGGGTAAGAGGAAAAAAGGAAGACCAAAAGAAACACCCAGAAGAACAATAATAAGAGAAGGAAGAACATTGGGCCTAAATAATGTGCAAGAGCTAAGAGGAGTGGCGTCACAACGAACAACCTGGAGAGCACTGGTTTCTGCCTTATGCGCCGTGTTTGGCGCTTAAAGAATTTATTATTTATTATTATTAATGTCTGCTCTACAGATGCGGATGGCAAAGGTACATGACGTTTACTCTTTTACCGCTTCTTCTGTTCAGCTGTGGTTTTTAAATCTTGTGGCCTCAATTTAGCCAAGGGCAGGGTCTTATATACTAGCACACCCTCCGTCTCGGATGGCATGGGGCAAAAGGGGTGTTAAAAATCTCAATATGAGGCATACTTTTGCTCTCTGTTCAATTAGTAAAAATTATTATTTCAAGTATCTTTCTTATTTCTGGGGCGATTTTGGTCATCTAGAGCTTGAATTATTCTGTGAATTATTCTTTACCGATCTAGCTAATAATTGTTTAGGTTGCAAAATGCATTTTAATCTATGCATACTGAAAATAGCTAAATTGGGGACTAGCCTGATGTATCGATGCCCTTTCACTCGATATTTCTCTCTTAATAAACTGTTTTTCGAGGAAGTTTTTGCACCTACCTCAAAAGTAACATACCTGTTGTGGAATTATATACTTGTTGCGTGATAAATTCTCGCAACATCGTTTTATTTCAATATCTGTTTATAACGCAAGGGCAACAACTGCTTGGAATTTATAGTCACTTTTCTCGGTAAGCATTTGTCTTCTCGCGTTGGTATCGAATGCAGTTAAGTTTGAGCTGTGGTCGTTTTGCGCTGGACTGCGCATGACTTGTCTTGCTTCTTTGTCGATCGGTTTCCGCCCACCACTAGTGGGAGTGAGCGATTTGGAATGGCTAAAGAGATGCCTCGTTGAAGAGGGGATCTCCGCTATTTTTGTTCTGTCAGGGATGTGTAGTCCTCTTAATGGATATTTCGTTTATTCGAGATAATACCTCTAGTGTTTCCCACATGTCGGGAGGCGTGATATTTCTGTGTATTTCATGAAAGCAAGGTAAATTGACTCTTTCATTAACTCTATTGATTTTGGGTCGTGAGCGATTTCGATTCATAGCCTGTCTGCGAAAGTCGTCGTCACGAGATGTTTTCCTAGCTCACATGTCGCTGCATTGTACTGCATCGGTTGATGCAGGTACCAAGGACCATTACTTGCTACTTTGTTAAATGAACTAGGTTTGGAAAACCTTTATTATCTAGAGGATATTTTTGAGGACATTATTTATACTTCGGCAGACGTGTCTGTCTTGCTGAAGTCAAACTAAGGAGAGTGAACTGATCTCATACATCTGGTTATCTCCTGGCTGTTATAGAAAAGGATGGAGTTGTTCACCTGACTACATTTACAGCACTTTGAAATATAACATGCATCTGACTCATCATTGTAATGCTGTCTACCGTTTATTGCTGTATTGAATGTTGCTGTGATAATGACTGTTTGATGTGCCTACACATTTGCGTAACCATTTTGTCACTGTGGCGTCCACAATAAATAATGAAGAAAAACGTCAACGGCTGTTTCAAGACTCATTGACTTTATACGTCGTGAGTTTACTGACGTCCTATGTGGATTGCCCTGTTATTGTTGCATGAACATTGTTTTGACTGAACACATCTACACACTACACAAAACCAGACATGCGGATGCCATCCATCATCATATGGCATCACGCATCAATACTCCTTCCTGCTGAGACTTCTTTATTTCTTATGAAATTAAATGGCATCCTACTATCGGTTGCACAAAATGGGCCTCCATGTTAAGCATAATATGTTTCATTACACACACGAAGAAGGAAGCGTTTTCTTTGGCTAGTGTATCAGACAGTTCCCACAACGTATGGCGCGCGGTATGGTTAGAGTTAAACAGAATATTCTAGGAGGCCGTGTTGTGAGACAGACTAAATCACGACACCACCCAACAAGCATTTTTGAAATGATTGGAGCCCTGAGTAGCTTCATAAAAAACAGATGCGGGGGTAGGACAGGCAATATAACTGGACCTTTCCGCAGTCTTAATTCACTGTGAGAAATCGCTTGCCAAAGACGACACAACTAGACCTTGTCAGATGTTAGAATTCAGAATTTCCATTTATCAGACCGGACTTTGTGGAACAATCTTGAAGGTCTTACTGAGCCTAGGAAAACCATTTTAATAAGGAAGGCTGAAGAAACTGAAACACACCGAATCAGATAGAATTATCATATAAAATTAACGACCCGCAAGAACACGTGTAAGAGGCCGATTAAAGTGCCTTAATTTTATTCATCTGAGCAGAAAGTCTGTGAGCCAGGATTGGCGTAAGTTGTCATTTTACATTCTATATTATTCATTACTAACATGTGAACTAATATGTATATATTGCCATGTGAGTATTAATATGTGAAAATCGCTAGTGGATGTCCAAGTCATTTGAGGCTGGCAACCTCAACGTATAGAATGATGATTCCATGAATCACCACTGCAAGGACTGGTGACTGCTTTATAGCTAGTTTCTTAAAGTGAACTAAAAGCATAGGTAGTCCCAAGTTCCATAAGGAGCAGAGAGGGAAAGATGAAAGAAATGATGTATATTCTAAGTGTAATATTTACATTTTCAAACCAGTGTAAATGTCTATGTAAACATATTCACTTTAAAATTAATTAAAGTTACAAACTTTTCAACAAGTGTAGATATAAATGAAAACATATTCAATTTATATTGTGAACACTTGTCAGTCAGTAAATGTAAACATATTCTATCTGTACTATTAGCCTTTTCATTTAAATGTAAAATCAATATGAAGCTATTTAATTTAAATGTAAAGAAAGTTTTCTCTCGAGGGATTGAGTTTAATTCTCACCGAGGGTAAAGTCTGAGAAGTTAGGTTTGTGAAATAGGAGAAAGGGGACAAATAAGTATGTGTCGGGAGACGCAAAACTCAGGAGAGCGTTTCGTTTCTATTCTTTTACCATAGTTGTTGTTGGTGGTGGTACCATTTGAGGGTACTATCTCTGGAACAAGAAGGTAACATTGGCCTGAGCTTTAAGACGAGGGTCCAACTTTGTAGCCACTCCCTGACACTTCTGTGAACGTGCTACGCCATACATCCTTGACCAGCGACGAGCGTTATCAGTGATCAATCTACCGAGAACCACCCCATCAGCGGGAGCAGAACCAACCAGTGGCAGATAAGTGATACCTATAAGCTGCCACGTGAACTCCTTTATAAACTTTTATCCCATCACAACAGTGATGATACCTTTCTGAAAAACATTATTCATTCTTTTAAACCCTTGTTAAAACTAAATGATTATTAAATTTCTAATTTGTTATTATGCAAATTTATCTTCGATTTAATCATTTTAAATGTACTGCATGTTTGTCTCAGTCAGTTCACAAAATACACTCTAAACATAGCTATACCATAATAATAAGAATTCCACTGAGTAAATCAGGGTGGGGGCTTGACGAGCTAAAATTAATAATTGCTTAATCCTTCACAAAAGTTGTCGGCATATCCTAGAGTTAACGTGCTCAGCCAATGCAGCATTGTTCTCGCTTTTCGGAATATCTTGTGAACACACCCTTGAGATAGAAGCGTCATTATCCTTCCATCTACAACTCTGCCAAGAGTAATCTTGTGCGAAGGTAGACACCTTTGAAGGCCCATAGTAAATACTCTTGAGTTTTCGCCACTGTTGGACCACTACTGCAAAGCAGGGGATGCAGTCCGTGACATTGGTAATCGTTTGTGTACAAGAGACAGCCTTAATGTAAATAGCTACTCAATAGAAGTTTGTCTTCCCTCTCTTAGCCCTTTTCACAATGGTGAATTGTCCCTCAGAGATTGTACCAACATCTTACAATTTTTTTTAACTTGAAAAACATTTTTTTTTTTTTTTTTTTGCTTTGTGAATATTAATATGTGAAAATCGCTCCCCTCAACCCCCCCCCCCCCCCCACCCCCCCCCCCCCCCCCCCCGCCCCCCCCCCCCCCCCCCCAAAAAAAAAACAACCTGTCGTCTATGCAAACGCTTTATTGCCTAACCATAGGACCAGACAGCATATCACCTATATTGACTTCGGCATCACCATGGGTATGCATGCCGCACTTTAGAAAAATGCTATATGCAGTAAAGTCAATGTACTATTGCATCAGAACTAGTAAAACTAATGTCCTACTGTACTATCTAGTCTTACAAGCGTGTCACGTGTTTGTCTCCCCTGCTCTGCATTAGTGGTCAAACAATGGCCAAACTTATAGTATAATGATGAGGGTATTCAGAGGTATCAACCTTCGCTCAAGATTACTCTTGGCAGAGATATAAATAGAAGAGTGTTGCTTCTTGTGCAGGGAACCTCACAGGGATTTTAAGAAATCAAGCATAATACTATCAATTTGTATTTACAGATAACAAATTTAATAATCAATTATAGTTAACAAAGTTAAATTAGGGTTTTTATGAAACACTGAATCATTGATGTTTTTATCACTGGTAGTGACTTTAAAGTGGCTATCGTTTAATAAAAAAGTTCTTTTGCTGGGCCTGGCAGTTATACTTAACTAGCTATGTGTTGAAGATGAGTTGTTGTTTGTTTTGGGTTCCGTCACTGTTGGTTCCCACGGGTGTTGTTGAAAGTTCCGTCAATCGTCAAATTCTGTGGCGGTATCACACCACTGGCGGTAATGCTGGGGGTAACCATTCCAATTGTCAAGGCAAGCGTCTTCAAGATCAGGTCTGATGTAGGCGTCTAGCGTGGACTGCTGGCAACTTAAACCACAGACTTATACCAGAAATTTGTACCACCAACTTGTACGACAACCTGAGAAAACATATGACACTTCTAAGTATAGGTCTCCTGACATGAGAATCAGGCATCCTCCGCTTCCATTCTACCACTTCATCTTCCTCAGAAACTTTACTCTTTCTGAGCATTAATTTTAAAGCCAGTGAGTCAGATGAAAGTGCATTTGGTCAGCGGAAAACGACAACTGCATTATCTCAACATGTATGAATATACATAAAAACGTATTACAAATGTTAAAATAATAAATATGTACACCAGGGTGTCATCATCATCCACTCCCTGATCCAAATGGAGCCTGGGGCTACCTCTGCTTTTTGGTTCCTTGTACGGAAACTCGCCCGAAGCCGCCTTCAGCTCTTATAATGGTGGGTCATGAATCCAATCATTTTATAGGCTGAAGTTGCCAGCCTCGTATGAACATGTACATCCACAAGCAATCTACACATGTTAAATGCAGAAATATAAAATGATAAAATTGGCATATTACAACTTACCCCGATCACCGGGAATGAATATAATATTAGTTTAATTTAAGTATCTACCAATCGTGGTACTGAAGGTGAATAAGTAATGGCTTAGAGTTGTACTATTTAATTATTATTGCATAACCTCTGCTGGTCTGGTAACACGAGTAATTCAACAAGGCTTAGGAATCCAGGATGCTGGAAAATCAGTGGTGTACTTGTATATCTTAGAGCGCTGGTCTCTCGCAGCAAAAGTGCCGGGTTCAATTCATGGTATCGACACGCTTCCGTTTACCCAGCTATAAATGGATACCTGACTTTGTACTTTTTTTTCTTCCTCGTTCGTCCTGAAAAGGACGTTGGGTGCGTTGTGTTTGTTTACGCCGGAGCTGTGATATCTGCACCTTTCGGTCGAGACATCCGACTTCAGCACGGCAGTTTTTGGGACCGGGTTTGCCTTCCCTCTGCGATCCCTACTCTCTCAGCCAGACTGCAGTGATGCAGACTGTTTCCAGGACCACCACGTGGAGGTGGAGTAGGGTCTTAGTCAGCTCTGGTTCGCTGACTCTGATGCAAGCAGTCAAGCTATGGGTAGCTGACTGCATTCTCTATTGCTGCATCTTTGGGTCCCGACTTTGTACTTGAATTAGGGGGAGAAAAAGGTAGCTAGGAAAGGAACTGGTCACCCCCACCTCTGGATGCTGGACCTAGTATAGTGAACTCTCTAACAACTCACTCCCCTATGGCAGTATCTACTATGGGACTACCTTGACCTATATCCTGTATATCAGAATGTATGTAAATACTCGATGGCAGATATGTATTTCTTTTGAGAAGATTTTGAAAACTGCATTCAGTTACTTTCTAATACGACTTCTACATGTTAACACATGCCACGATGCTGAGTTCACACTGCTGCCACGATAATGCCATGGTTATACCACTAAGTAAGACATGAAGCACCTCTGCGTGGTGCTTTCTGGAAACAGCGTCTACCTTCGAGCTGCTTGTCCAACGCTTCAGGGATCGAGTAGCCACAGTAGAGTGGTCCTTCATCACGATTTCCCCTTTAATGAATCATGTTAAGAACCCAAAATTGCACCCTAAGCTTGGGAGAATCACTTGAGCCTTAGACTTAACTCCGGCTTTTACCTGGTTGTTGCGTGCAAGCAGGGCTGGATTAACCATTAAGCAAAATAAGCACGTGCTTAGGGCACTAAGGAAAGGAGGGCACCACAGAGTTTTCCCCCCTAGCTACCATGCCCTTAACTCTTAACTCTTTCACTGCCACATTCGACTTTGGTCGAATTTATTTTAATTGCCCTTATCTGCCGTGTTTCCCTAGTTATAAGTAAATAATTTGCTAATATTGCTCACTCTCATCATCTCAACCCGTAACTTGTCATGGGTCGTAGGGGTGCCATGGTGGATGCATCAGTAGACAGGGTCCTCCACTGCTCTCTATCCTCAACAATGCGTACAAGTGTGGGAAAAACCGTGCCCTGCCCATTCTTTGGTGTTATCAGCCCAGGATTTTCTTTGCCTTCCTCTTCTCCGTTTACCTTCGACTGTTCCCTGGACTGCTCACTCTATTTGGTGTTAAATAAAATTAAAAATTAAAAACAAAGTTTTTATTTAATATAGTTGTGGGGTCTGGCCTGGAAGAAAACTGAATTTGTCAATCGCTTATTTGACCTTCAGCTCTTATTGATTCTTAATGTCTTGTCAGTTGAGCAATGGAAGGTCGAGGGGAGCACCATTGTTGGGCTGTGCTTAGGGCATCAGTTAACCTCAATCCGGTCCTCCGTGCAGGGGTCTCTGATGAGACAAAGAGAGAACAGGACTACTGTACACCAGTGGCGTATCCTGGTAATGCGAGCTAGGCGTGCTGCTACTTAAAATGAATATGTACGCCTACTATTTAACTTCTTCCCCTCTTAATTTAAAAACCAACTATATTCAATTACGCAACGATAATTATTGGGGGTATATGTAAATTATCTCCGAAATACTAATTAACTTACAACTTGAAACTCACTGTCACTGTAATAATCTGCATTCCCGGCAACTAACAAAAATTAATCACAAAAAACACTGGACGGACACAGCCGATTTTTACTACTCGAGAGCTGCAAGACCACCGCACGCATGTTCATATTGTATTGACGTATCTGGCCATGACCCCGATCCACACAAACCAGTCTTCAAACGTAAATCCGAAAGGTGCAGCACGCGTAGTGACGGAATTACCCGAGAAACTTCGGGCTATTGCTACCAACCAAAAAAAAACTGCACTATAAAACGCGTCTGGAAAACTGAAACTAGATATACTCGTAGATTCTATGCGGGAAAATCCGTTATCCTGATGCGTGCGGTCCGAAAGCAGAACATTATAAGAGAAATAATTTATAGAATAATACATTACATTTTTATTTTCCTTCGGGCATAGGTGTGAGCAGCACGCACAGCACACATAGAGAATACGCCACTGCTGTACACTCAGGCATGTCGTACCAGGCGACTAATATAAGATTGTGCATGGGCGCTACAACCTCACCATGTAAAACAAATTAACACAGACACAACCGCTGCAAGCATATAATGGCTGCTCCTTACAGGCTTCCTGCAGTCCTAGATTTGGTGCTGTCTTCATGCCCCCTTACAGGCTTCCTGCAGTCCCAGATTTGGTGCTGTCTTCATGCCTCCTTACAGGCTTCCCGCAGTCCTAGATTTGGTGCTGTCTTCATGCCACCTTACCGGCTTCCTGCAGTCCCAGATTTGGTGCTGTCTTCATGCCCCCTTTCAGGCTTCCTGCAGTCCCAGATTTGGTGCTGTCTTCATGCCCCCTTACAGGCTTCCTGCAGTGGGAGATTTGGTGCTGTCTTCATGCTCCTTTACAGGCTTCCCGCAGTCCTAGATTTGGTGCTGTCTTCATGACCCCTTACATGCTTCCTGCAGTCCCAGATTTGGTGCTGTCTTCATTCCCCCTTACAGGTTTCCTGCAGTCCCAGATTTGGTGCTGTCTTCATGCCCCCTTACAGGCTTCCTGCAGTCCCAGATTTGGTGCTGTCTTCTTGCCCCCTTACAGGCTTCCTTCAGTCCCAGATTTGGTGCTGTCTTCATGCCCCCTTACAGTCTTCCTGCAGCCCAGATTTGGTGCTGTCTTCATGCCCCCTTACAGGCTTCCTGCAGTCCTAGATTTCGTGCTGTCTTCATGCCCCCTTACAGGCTTCCCGCAGTCCTAGATTTGGTGCTGTATTCATGCCCCCTTACAGGCTTCCCGCAGTCTTAGATTTGGTGCTGACTTTATGCCCCCTTACAGGCTTCCCGCAGTCCCAGATTTGGTGCTGTCTTCATGCCCCCTTACAGGCTTCCCGCAGTCCCAGATTTGGTGCTCTCTTCATGCCCCCTTACAGGCTTCCTGCAGTCCCAGATTTGGTGCTGTCTTCATGCCTCCTTACAGGCTTCCCGCAGTCCTAGATTTGGTGCTGTCTTCATGCCCCCTTACAGGCTTCCTGCAGTCCCAGATTTGGTACTGTCTTCATGCCCCCTTTCAGGCTTCCTGCAGTCCCAGATTTGGTGCTGTCTTCATGCCCCCTTACAGGCTTCCTGCAGTCCCAGATTTGGTGCTGTCTTCATGCTCCCTTACAGGCTTCCCGCAGTCCTAGATTTGGTGCTGTCTTCATGCCCCCTTACATGCTTCCTGCAGTCCCAGATTTGGTGCTGTCTTCATGCCCCCTTACAGGTTTCCTGCAGTCCCAGATTTGGTGCTGTCTTCATGCCCCCTTACAGGCTTCCCGCAGTCCCAGATTTGGTGCTGTCTTCATGCCCCCTTACAGGCTTCCCGCAGTCCTAGATTTGGTGCTGTCTTCATGCCCCCTTACAGGCTTCCTGCAGTCCCAGATTTGGTGCTGTCTTCATGCCCCCTTACAGGCTTCCTGCAGTCCCAGATTTGGTGCTGTCTTCATGCTCCCTTGCAGGCTTCCCGCAGTCCTAGATTTGGTGCTGTCTTCATGCCCCCTTACATGCTTCCTGCAGTCCCAGATTTGGTGCTGTCTTCATGCCCCCTTACAGGTTTCCTGCAGTCCCAGATTTGGTGCTGTCTTCATGCCCCCTTACAGGCTTCCCGCAGTCCTAGATTTGGTGCTGTCTTCATGCCCCCTTACAGGCTTCCTGCAGTCCCAGATTTGGTGCTGTCTTCTTGCCCTCTTACAGGCTTCCTGCAGTCCCAGATTTGGTGCTGTCTTCATGCCTCCTTACAGGCTTCCTGCAGCCTAGATTTGGTGCTGTCTTCATGCCCGTTACAGGCTTCCCGCAGTCCTAGATTTGGTGCTGTATTCATGCCCCCTTACAGGCTTCCCGCAGTCTTTGATTTGGTGCTGTCTTCATGCCCCCTTACAGGCTTCCCGCAGTCCTAGATTTGGTGCTGTCTTCATGCCCCCTTACAGGCTTCCTGCAGTCCCAGATTTGGTGCTGTCTTCTTGCCCCCTTACAGGCTTCCTGCAATCCTAGATTTGGTGCTGTCTTCATGCCCCCTTACAGGCTTCCTGCAATCCTAGATTTAGTGCTGTCTTCATGCCCCCTTACAGGCTTCCTGCAATCCTAGATTTGGTGCTGTCTTCATGCCCCGTTACAGGCTTCCTGCAGTCCCAGATTTGGTGCTGTCTTCATGCCCCCTTACAGGCTTCCTGCAATCCTAGATTTGGTGCTGTCTTCATGCCCCCTTACAGGCTTCCTGCAATCCTAGATTTCGTGCTGTCTTCATGCCCCCTTACAGTCTTCCTGCAATCCTAGATTTGGTGCTGTCTTCATGCCCCCTTACAGGCTTCCTGCAATCCTAGATTTGGTGCTGTCTTCATGCCCCCTTACAGGCTTTCTGCAATCCTAGATTTGGTGCTGTCTTCATGCCCCGTTACAGGCTTCCTGCAGTCCTAGATTTGGTGCTGTCTTCATGCCCCCTTACAGGCTTTCTGCAGTGCCAGATTTGGTGCTGTCTTCATGCCCCTTTACAGGCTTCCTGCAGTCTTAGATTTGGTGCTGTCTTCATGCCCCTTACAGGCTTCCCGCAATCCTAGATTTGGTGCTGTCTTCATGCCCCCTTACAGGCTTCCTGCAGTCCCAGATTTGGTGCTGTCTTCATGCCTCCTTACAGGCTTCCCGCAATCCTAGATTTGGTGCTGTCTTCATGCCCCCTTACAGGCTTCCTGCAGTCCCAGATTTGGGGCTGTTTTCATGCCCCCTTACAGGCTTCCTGCAGTCCCAGATTTGGTGCTGTCTTCATGCCTTCTTACAGGTTTCGCGCTATCCTAGATTTGGTGCTGTCTTCATGCCCCGCTACAGGCTTCCTGCAGTCCCAGATTTGGTGCTGTCTTCATGCCCCCTTACAGGCTTCCCGCAGTCCCAGATTTGGTGCTGTCTTCATGCCTCCTTACAGGTTTCCCGCAATCCTAGATTTGGTGCTGTCTTCATGCCCCCTTACAGGCTTCCTGCAATCCTAGATTTGGTGCTGTCTTCATGCCCCCTTACAGGCTTCCTGCAATCCTAGATTTGGTGCTGTCTTCATGCCCCGTTACAGGCTTCCTGCAGTCCTAGATTTGGTGCTGTCTTCATGCCCCCTTACAGGCTTTCTGCAGTGCCAGATTTGGTGCTGTCTTCATGCCCCCTTACAGGCTTCCTGCAGTCTTAGATTTGGTGCTGTCTTCATGCCTCTTACAGGCTTCCCGCAATCCTAGATTTGGTGCTGTCTTCATGCCCCCTTACAGGCTTCCTGCAGTCCCAGATTTGGTGCTGTCTTCATGCCTCCTTACAGGCTTCCCGCAATCCTAGATTTGGTGCTGTCTTCATGCCCCCTTACAGGCTTCCTGCAGTCCCAGATTTGGTGCTGTCTTCATGCCCCCTTACAGGCTTCCTGCAGTCCCAGATTTGGTGCTGTCTTCATGCCTTCTTACAGGTTTCGCGCAATCCTAGATTTGGTGCTGTCTTCATGCCCCCTTACAGGCTTCCTGCAGTCCCAGATTTGGTGCTGTCTTCATGCCCCCTTACAGGTTTCCCGCAATCCTAGATTTGGTGCTGTCTTCATGCCCCCTTACAGGCTTCCTGCAGTCCCAGATTTGGTGCTGTTTTCATGCCCCCTTACAGGCTTCCTGCAGTCCCAGATTTGGTGCTGTCTTCATTCCCCCTTACAGGCTTCCCGCAATCTTAGATTTGGTGCTGTCTTCATGCCCCCTTACAGGCTTCCTGCAGTCCCAGATTTGGTGCTGTCTTCATGCCCCCTTACAGGTTTCCTGCAGTCCCAGATTTGGTGCTGTCTTCATGCCCCCTTACAGGCTTCCCGCAGTCCCAGATTTGGTGCTGTCTTCATGCCCCCTTACAGGCTTCCCGCAGTCCTAGATTTGGTGCTGTCTTCATGCCCCCTTACAGGCTTCCTGCAGTCCCAGATTTGGTGCTGTCTTCATGCCCCCTTACAGGCTTCGTGCAGTCCCAGATTTGGTGCTGTCTTCATGCTCCCTTACAGGCTTCCCGCAGTCCTAGATTTGGTGCTGTCTTCATGCCCCCTTACATGCTTCCTGCAGTCCCAGATTTGGTGCTGTCTTTATGCCCCCTTACAGGTTTCCTGCAGTCCCAGATTTGGTGCTGTCTTCATGCCCCCTTACAGGCTTCCCGCAGTCCTAGATTTGGTGCTGTCTTCATGCCCCCTTACAGGCTTCCTGCAGTCCCAGATTTGGTGCTGTCTTCTTGCCCCCTTACAGGCTTCCTGCAGTCCCAGATTTGGTGCTGTCTTCATGCCCCCTTACAGGCTTCCTGCAGCCTAGATTTGGAGCTGTCTTCATGCCCCCTTACAGGCTTCCCGCAGTCCCAGATTTGGTGCTGTATTCATGCCCCCTTACAGGCTTCCCGCAGTCTTAGATTTGGTGCTGTCTTCATGCCCCCTTACAGGCTTCCCGCAGTCCTAGATTTGGTGCTGTCTTCATGCCCCCTTACAGGCTTCCTGCAGTCCCAGATTTGGTGCTGTCTTCTTGCCCCCTTACAGGCTTCCTGCAATCCTAGATTTGGTGCTGTCTTCATGCCCCCTTACAGGCTTCCTGCAATCCTAGATTTAGTGCTGTCTTCATGCCCCCTTACAGGCTTCCTGCAATCCTAGATTTGGTGCTGTCTTCATGCCCCGTTACAGGCTTCCTGCAGTCCCAGATTTGGTGCTGTCTTCATGCCCCCTTACAGGCTTCCTGCAGTCCTAGATTTGGTGCTGTCTTCATGCCCCCTTACAGGCTTCCTGCAGTCCTAGATTTGGTGCTGTCTTCATGCCCCCTTACAGGCTTCCTGCAATCCTAGATTTGGTGCTGTCTTCATGCCCCCTTACAGGCTTCCTGCAATCCTAGATTTGGTGCTGTCTTCATGCCCCCTTACAGGCTTTCTGCAATCCTAGATTTGGTGCTGTCTTCATGCCCCCTTACAGGCTTTCTGCAATCCTAGATTTAGGGCTGTCTTCATGCCCCCTTACAGGCTTCCTGCAATCCTAGATTTGGTGCTGTCTTCATGCCCCGTTACAGGCTTCCTGCAGTCCTAGATTTGCTGCTGTCTTCATGCCCCCTTACAGGCTTTCTGCAGTGCCAGATTTGGTGCTGTCTTCATGCCCCCTTACAGGTTTCCTGCAGTCTTAGATTTGGTGCTGTCTTCATGCCCCTTACAGGCTTCCCGCAATCCTAGATTTGGTGCTGTCTTCATGCCCCCTTACAGGCTTCCTGCAGTCCCAGATTTGGTGCTGTCTTCATGCCTCCTTACAGGCTTCCCGCAATCCTAGATTTGGTGCTGTCTTCATGCCCCCTTACAGGCTTCCTGCAGTCCCAGATTTGGTGCTGTCTTCATGCCCCCTTACAGGCTTCCTGCAGTCCCAGATTTGGTGCTGTCTTCATGCCTTCTTACAGGTTTCACGCAATCCTAGATTTGGTGCTGTCTTCATTCCCCCTTACAGGCTTCCTGCAGTCCCAGATTTGGTGCTGTCTTCATGCCCCCTTACAGGCTTCCCGCAGTCCCAGATTTGGTGCTGTCTTCATGCCTCCTTACAGGTTTCCCGCAATCCTAGATTTGGTGCTGTCTTCATGCCCCCTTACAGACTTCCTGCAGTCCCAGATTTGGTGCTGTTTTCATGCCCCCTTACAGGCTTCCTGCAGTCCCAGATTTGGTGCTGTCTTCATTCCCCCTTACAGGCTTCCCGCAATCTTAGATTTGGTGCTGTCTTCATGCCCCCTTACAGGCTTCCTGCAGTCCCAGATTTGGTGCTGTCTTCATGCCTCCTTACAGGTTTCCCGCAATCCTAGATTTGGTGCTGTCTTCATGCCCCATTACAGGCTTCCTGCAGTCCCAGATTTGGTGCTGTCTTCATGCCCCCTTACCTTCTTCCCGCAATCTTAGATTTGGTGCTGTCTTCATGCCCCCTTACAGGCTTCCTGCAGTCCCAGTTTTGGTGCTGTCTTCATGCCTCCTTACAGGCTTCCTGCAGTCCCAGATTTGGTGCTGTCTTCATGCCCCCTTACACGCTTTCTGCAGTCCCAGATTTGGTGCTATCTTTATGCCTCCTTACAGGCTTCCCGCAATCCTAGATTTGGTGCTGTCTTCATGCTCCCTTACATGCTTCCTGCAGTCCCAGATTTGGTGCTGTCTTCATGCCCCCTTACAGGCTTCCTGCAGTCCCAGATTTGGTGCTGTCTTTATGCCCCCTTACAGGCTTCCCGCAGTCCCAGATTTGGTGCTGTCTTCATGCCCCCTTACAGGCTTCCCGCAGTCCCAGATTTGGTGCTGTCTTCATGCCCCCTTACAGGCTTCCCGCAGTCCCATATTTGGTGCTGTCTTCATGCCCCCTTACAGGCTTCCTGCAATCCTAGATTTGGTGCTGTCTTCCTGCCCCCTTACAGGCTTCCTGCAATCCTAGATTTGGTGCTGTCTTCATGCCCTCTTACAGGCTTCCTGCAATCCTAGATTTAGTGCTGTCTTTATGCCCCCTTACAGGCTTCCTGCAATCCTAGATTTGGTGCAGTCTTCATGGCCCGTTACAGGCTTCCTGCAGTCCCAGATTTGGTGCTGTCTTCATGCCCCCTTACAGGCTTCCTGCAATCCTAGATTTGGTGCTGTCTTCATGCCCCCTTACAGGCTTCCTGCAATCCTAGATTTGGTGCTGTCTTCATGCCCCCTTACAGGCTTCCTG
Source organism: Oreohelix idahoensis (assembly GCA_024509875.1). Taxonomy (NCBI): domain Eukaryota; kingdom Metazoa; phylum Mollusca; class Gastropoda; order Stylommatophora; family Oreohelicidae; genus Oreohelix; species Oreohelix idahoensis. Next base: position 396,651 of record JAMPIV010002678.1, on the reverse strand, counting down.
CAATCCTAGATTTGGTGCTGTCTTCATGCCCCCTTACAGGCTTCCTGCAATCCTAGATTTGTTGCTGTCTTCATGCCCCCTTACAGCCTTCCTGCAATCCTAGATTTGGTGCTGTCTTCATGCCCCCTTACAGGCTTCCTGCAATCCTAGATTTGGTGCTGTCTTCATGCCCCCTTACAGGCTTCCTGCAATCCTAGATTTGGTGCTGTCTTCATGCCCCCTTACAGGCTTCCTGCAATCCTAGATTTGGTGCTGTCTTCATGCTTCCTTACAGGCTTCCCGCAGTCCTAGATTTGGTGCTGTCTTCATGCCCCCTTACAGGCTTCCTGCAATCCTAGATTTGGTGCTGTCTTCATGCCCCCTTACAGGCTTCCTGCAGTCCTAGATGTGGTGCTGTCTTCATGCCCCCTTACAGGCTTCCCGCAATCCTAGATTTGTTGCTGTCTTCATGCCTTCTTACAGGTTTCCCGGAATCCTAGATTTGGTGCTGTCTTCATGCCCCCTTACAGGCTTCCTGCAGTCCCAGATTTGGTGCTGTCTTCATGCCCCCTTACAGGCTTCCTGCAATCCTAGATTTGGTGCTGTCTTCATGCCCCCTTACAGGCTTCCTGCAATCCTAGATTTGGTGCTGTCTTCATGCCCCCTTACAGGCTTCCTGCAATCCTAGATTTGGTGCTGTCTTCATGCTTCCTTACAGGCTTCCCGCAGTCCTAGATTTGGTGCTGTCTTCATGCCCCCTTACAGGCTTCCTGCAATCCTAGATTTGGTGCTGTCTTCATGCCCCCTTACAGGCTTCCTGCAGTCCTAGATGTGGTGCTGTCTTCATGCCCCCTTACAGGCTTCCCGCAATCCTAGATTTGTTGCTGTCTTCATGCCTCCTTATAGGTTTCCCGCAATCCTAGATTTGGTGCTGTCTTCATGCCCCCTTACAGGCTTCCTGCAGTCCCAGATTTGGTGCTGTCTTCATTCCCCCTTACAGGCTTCCCGCAATCTTAGATTTGGTGCTGTCTTCATGCCCCCTTACAGGCTTCCTGCAGTCCCAGATTTGGTGCTGTCTTCATGCCCCCTTACAGGCTTTCTGCAGTCCCAGATTTGGTGCTGTCTTCATGCCCCCTTACAGGCTTCCTGCAGTCCCAGATTTGGTGCTGTCTTCATGCCCCCTTACAGGCTTCCTGCAGTCCCAGATTTGGTGCTGTCTTCATGCTCCCTTACATGCTTCCTGCTGTCCCAGATTTGGTGCTGTCTTCATGCCCCCTTACAGGTTTCCCGCAATCCTAGATTTGGTGCTGTCTTCATGCCCCCTTGCAGGCTTCCTGCAGTCCCAGATTTGGTGCTGTCTTCATGCCCCCTTACAGGCTTCCTGCAGTCCCAGATTTGGTGCTGTCTTCATGCCCCCTTACAGGCTTTCTGCAGTCCCAGATTTGGTGCTATCTTCATGCCTCCTTACAGGCTTCCCGCAATCCTAGATTTGGTGCTGTCTTCATGCCCCCTTACAGGCTTCCCGCAATCCTAGATTTGGTGCTGTCTTCATGCCCCCTTAAAGAGCGCAAAGTAAAAAAGATGATGATATAACAGCAAAGACATTGACAGGTTCAATCTCCATGACAACACTTCCTTTGCCTTCTTCGCCACGGTTTTTCAAGTAAACATTTTCTTGCTATACACAATCATCAAGATCCAGCCAGCCCTCCCAGCTCGCGTGTAAATATATTTTCTTCTCAATGGCTGATAGAGAATAGTAACCCCCACCGTCCCAACAATTGTCTGATAAGAGCTTTTTAAAAATGCGGCACCCGCCTAAAATTAAGGTCAGCGCTTTCGGGGTTTAACTAACGCATATGAAAACAAAAATGCAAAGAGAGAACGAACGAACGAACGAACGAACGAACTTTATTTTCAAAGGGTTGAGAATTGGGCACGCAGGCCCGTCTGACATTCTGCCCTTCCTTTCTCCCGTCTTTTATACTGATTTCATTTATTCTCACATACAATTTACCCATCAATTCAAGGAATTCAACGTTGTACAGGTAAAATAATAGCATACTCACATTCACAGTATCTAATTAGAGAGAGAGAGAGAGAGAGAGAGAGAGAGAGAGAGAGAGAGAGAGAGAGAGAGAGAGAGAGAGAGAGAGGACAGCAGAAATGAAAAGGTGCATTCGAGAAGGATCAAGGAGTTATTTGAGAACAAGACCCTGAATAAAATTCATCCTGGTGTTTTTGTTAAGGTCATGTAGCGCACGCGACACATCTGCCCTTGCAATATTTTCATTGGTTGACAGTGCGCTCGTGCGAAAGCTCATTGGTTGATAAACATTGCTCGTTTTGAACTGCTGTTTGAACACATAATCACTCATTCTATGTTTGCTGCGCTTCCTCCCCCCCTCCCCCCTCCCCTAAAATCCCCATCCAGGGTCTTGGAAAGACTAACAATGTCAGCCTGTTTCAGTCTAAAAAACATCATATTAGTCACCTCTTACGACATGCTAGAAGGAGTAGTTGTCATATTCTTCTTTATCTCTAAAGAGACCCCCCCCCCCCCCCTCACCCTACCCCCAGGAACTACACTGGGCAGAATGAAACACGCTCGTTGTTGAATGAAAATGTCGATGAGAGATGGATAATGATTATAATAATAGTAATAATTTTGAGGAATAAGACAGGATGAGGTGACATATCGATCGAAAAGAACGAAAGAACGTGTCCAAATTATGCTTTTATCATACTTTTTTCAGTTCTGATTCTACTCGTCTCTCTCGCTCTTTTCCTCCGGTTCGCAACATACATACACCAAGACAAACTTATCGCCCCCAGATAAGTACCTTTAATGTGATGTGACCTTCTTCTTCCTCGTTCGCCCTGAAAAGGACGGTGGTTGCGTTGTGTCTGTTTGCGCCTAAGCTGTGATATCTGCACTTTTCGGTCGACACATCCGACTTCTGCACGGCATTTGTTAGGGACCGGGTTTGCCTTCCCATTTCGATCCGTACTCGCTCAGCCAGACTGCACTGCTGCAGACTGTTTCCAGGACCACCAGGTGGAGGTGGAGTACGGTCTTCATCAGCTCTGGTTCGCTGATCCTGATGCAAGCAGTCAAGCTATGGGTCGCTGACTGCATTCACTATTGCTGCATCTTAGGGTCGCAGACGCTATTTTTATGGAAGAATATATGTAGCCCACTCCCACCCCCCCCCCTTTTTTTTCTTTTTCAATAACAGTTGTGTCTTATAGACGGCCAAACTCGCCAATAACCTCTCCGTTCATTATTCATCTGTTATTCTAATTATATACTCTTATTAAAATCACCCAGTATGTTGACGAAGTTGGCGGCAGGCTACTTTTGTTTTTAATTTTAATATTCTTTTTAAGTTATGAATGAAGCATACCAAGCAGTCATAGGTAAAAATTTCAGCCTTCAATTAACATAGTTCAAAGAGATATCTAACTGTTCATTTTCGACCTCTTGAACTGTGTTTTAAACACCGTTCCATTAAATAAGAACTATGAAAATTATAAGCCATCCTTGTCAAAATGTCTATCTCCTTCATTCTGGGAAACGGGTCTGCTGTCCTCCCCGCTAGCAGGAGCTTGCCAGTTCATTGTCCCTGGCTTTGATTGGTTGATATTTGCGACAGGTGGGCTCTGGTCGCGTGCCCCTAGCTTGATTGATTTTAACCCCGACCGAGTGAACACCTGCCCCTGTGACGTCATAATAAGGACCTATTCCCACTTAGGGACAGTCGCGTGTGGAAAAACCTTGTTTTCAGGGACTTAACTTTAATAAGTAAATAAAACCTCAACGACCAATGATCTAACGGTATCTTTGCAAATGTACGCTTGATTAAACACATTTCTGAAAGACATACAAACTTGAGTCACGTGACAAATATCTTTCGAAACAAGCACAATTTAACATTTTCTAATTTAGTCACTTGTTTAGTTTCGTTTTAGTTTTGAGACTATTTTCGGAAATAAGCCTGTTTGTTTTGGAAACCTCTTCCACCCGGAATGATTAAACTGAGCTAAGTAAACAACTGACTGTAATGGGTATGGCGGAGGTTATGGCAAGGTGAAGGGGTGAAGTTTGAAGGGTGAAAAGTTGGAACATTTGGAGAAAGCAAACAAACACAGAAGATTATTTCGAACTGAAGACGTCCATCCAGAAACAAGATTGCATTATGAGCCCGGGTTTCTTAAACTTGTTATTGCCATGGGTCCTTGTGAATATCCGATGAAGGCTATGGACTCACCAACTTTGCACAATGGTACAATATACATTTGTGGAAGTGAACCTTTGTCTGTGAGGCTACACCCTCTTTGACTCTTGAAATCAGTTACACACATTCCAGGGATTTACCCTGTGGTGAAGCTTGTTAAGAACCCAGCATTGCACACTAAGCTTGAAGAAGTCACTTGAGCCCCAGACGTAATTCTTTAGCTTTGACCTGGTTGACTGCATGCAGGAGGATCTCACTATGGATCCAGTGATAGGCGGGGGAACTAAGAAGTGGCTCTGTGCAGGACGTGACGATTCCTTTCAGAGAACCCAGAACCAGAGCACAGTATTTTAGCTCTGCATAGTTGGAGAGCCCCTTGAATGGCGGGGAATGCACAGTATGCCATGCGCTTCTTACTCTAGCTTAGGACCAGATGTGACGATCCTTTAAATGCAAGCCAAGCTGGAGAAATTGGAGCTCATAACTTCAACTCAGCACGTTTCGGAATGGCAGAAAAGCTACAGAAAAAGACAAGATCTACGGTGTAGATTAAACCCTGGAGTCTTTAACTTGGTATTGGCTGCAAAATAGCGAGAAGCTCAGCAACCCTAGTTAAAAAACAACAAAACCGCCTTTCAGGTAATCTCTGCACTCCTGCATCAACTGTTAAAACGTAAATGTTCTTTCTTTGTTCTGTAATTGCTTGTTAATTAGCTCATTTCATAATTTTGAATGCTTGATGTTTTCTACCACAGTGCTGTAGATAGTACTGGTACAAGGATATTTATATGTAAACAATAATTATTATATAAACTAGTGTAAAAGCCCGCCATAAGACGGGAATTAAATTCAAAAGCACCAATACCTAACGGCAATTTTACTTATTCAAAATTATTTTTTAAAAACCAAAATATTTGTATTACATTTGAAGTTAAAATGCTCTCACAATATATAATAGCATTCTTCGTCTTGCAACACGCCAGAAGAAAGTGAATTGCTTCCTCCTGTTAGTAGAACTACGTAGCAGCAACGAGGATCACAATGTGTGTATGCGGGATCACACAATCTATAAATATTTTTGTGCACACGTTTATTTTGCGCATTTTTCTTTGGTAAGTGTTACTATTTTCGGGAGAGTACATAAAAGGGAAAATATACAATTAATGTCTAGCTTTCAACCAAAGTTGCTTCCCTTAGCGTTATGTACTGACAGAAAAAGCTGAGATTTTATATATAGGATATTTTATTAATCCATTGTGCCACTCGTTTACAGCGTCGTTTGTCTTTTTTTGGGGTGCTTAACTGGCCGTATGTCCTGTCACGATTCGATGTCGCAGTAAATCGGTGGCACTGTTCATTTGGTTCCTAGTGTCGTAGATTTTTATCAGGTAGGTAATAGATGTTTATAGTCCTGTCTGAGCAAAGGTGATAGTTTTTTTTTTTTTTTTTTTTGCGTTCGCCCGCTAATACTCGAGGCGAAATCTCAGGTTATTATTTTATGTCTAACCTGACATTGATTTTACGTGAGTATCCCTTTATTTCTTGTACAGAGACAGGTGTCCCTCGCCATTCAGGCAAATACTCGCCGATTTCGGAGGTACCCATTGCAGCTGGGTCGGCTCAGGAGCCGCCAGTCCCTGGTCGACGACACTCCTTCAAATGTCCTCACCAGGTCTCGAGTTAATCCAGTCCAAATCCCGGTCGACGAAAAATCCTCAAATGCCGTCGCCCGGGTTTGGTCCTGTATCACCCGGTCGCCAGAGCGGTGTTGTAACCACTACGCTAGCGCGGCTCCCAATGGTGATAGTGATAACTATGTGAGAGTAAGGTGTAAGAAATAGTTGTTTTTTTTTTCCACAAGGTGATAGTGTAAGAGAAAGGACCGTCTCTGGATTGAGTGATTTCTCTAATCCAGCCTATCTGTACGACTATATTTAAATCAGATTCACTTTCTCTCCTTGTACAAAAATACAAGTTACACTGCACCCACATGCACACAATTATGTGACAAATACGCACAAACGTGAAAACAACTATGGATAACAGATAGGGTAGGGGTTGACCAACACGATAACTTAAGGTTTATTAAGTTTATTTATCACTAGAACTTTACAACATAGATCATATACATCAACAGATCATGGTTTACAGACAAAATGAAAATTAATCAAAAAGGTTCTCCCCTCTGGTAAAGGAAAAGAAAAGAAGATCCCAACAGAGGTTAATTAACCCAAAAGATCAAAAGTTAACAATAAGTGTATGGAATAGTCAGTAAAGAAAACAAAGGATAAGTCCCTAATTAATCTATCCCGTAAATACTCAGGTTAATGAGAACAAAAAAAACGAAAAGATTTGTATGATAGTGGTAACAACAGAAAATTATGTTACTCGCTTACAGTTCATTCAATCCTTCATACTGTGGCCACATTCATATTCGCTTACCAATAGTTGTCGCAGGCATTCCGTGGAAATGAACACTAATAAGTAATAAGACTATTCAGTGTCATGTTAATTTTTGCCAAATCCAGCCCCATACTAGCCGTAGTTGCTGACTGCAAATTTCACGGTAGTCGCTGGAGTTGGGGATTTAATTGTTTTCCTGGATAAATACTGTATCTCTGCCTTCAGTTAGTTGGAGTAAGGTTCATACGTGGTGATCGCCGACATAGGAGGAATAATACGTATATATTTCCTGTGTTGTCTAGCCTCTGGTTGCTGAGACACTATGTTAAGTTACACAAATATTGCTGACAACATATTTTGCCGCAGCTGGCTGATGAGATTTATATAGGTAAAATCTGGTATAGTTCTGGTCCAGTTAACATTTACAATTATTGTTCTAGTTTGGTCTCTCTCATAAAACGAAGAAAATGGACCGCACAGGTCATAACCCGAAGACTCAACAATATTATAAAGTTTATGGTGGCTTATTCACTTATAAGACCAATGGACCATACGACCATAGTTCATAAGACATAAGTTCATATGACCATAATTTCATATGACCATAAGAACGCTAGTTCGCTGGGTTTTTGATCAGCCTATATTTTAGGATAGAAATATAAACATTTAACAAAAATATCAATATTATATCTAACATGTGTTAAGGTAAGACCTCTTTAACCACTACGTTATTAAATTAGATTATTAACCACAAATGTCTAGCTTATCCTACCGCTTTTAACGCGTGATATGAACACTAGTCATTTATAAAATTACACAAAATGGATATAAGTAAATAATATATACCGAGAGTACCAGTTATTTAATGTATGTACTAGTCAATTATAGCATCTCTTTCTGGGGAATAGCGAGTAATTAAATTTACATTACAGCTGGAGAAATTTAGCTATATTTTATTCAATACCATGTTCAATTTAACACAGAAAATTCCAGTGAAATATAATGAAAAACTTTTAACACACTAAATCACTTAACGGCTAGTATATAAATTACCGCAAACAGAGAAAGATGGAAACAACTCCACGAATCTAAGCATTCACTTTGTGCGAAAAAAAACTCTTAGGATATCGAGCTAGTTATTTCAGAAAATTCTCTGAGCAACTGATAATGACTTTTGGTGAGACGGGATATATATCCATAGATGCCGTTCTTTCGCTCCTTAATGCGAAAGTCGCACCTACGGCCAGGGCCGGGCACATCTACGGTTCGATTCCTGAATGAAAGGTTTTTTCTTCACCTCTGCCGACCGACAACCTCTGGCTTGTCTTTCATTCTCCCCGCCTGCCGCATATCAGCTACGTAAGTTAATTCCCCTGAAAATGTAACAATCCAAGGCACGTCTCAGACTTATCGCCCTTGATTCTCCAAAGAAACTGTTAACGCCTGGCCTCTGCCCGAGTGTTTCCCTGATCAAAGAATGATTACGCCGTGCTGGGCACTTCGCTCTGATTCACCGTACTTAATTGCCAGACGGCTTGCGTGTTAATTGCGATAGTGAATCAGGCGTTCGTGTAGCAAAAAAAATAACCATAGATGGGGGGGGGGGAGAATGGGGGGTGGGCAAAAGTGGACGGTCACTGCTGCACTATTTCCATATGTGACACCTAGTTCGATTCCCTGGAGTCCTTATACCTTCTGCTATTTTTCTGTTGTTTAGCGTCTTTCACTTTTCTTTCTTACTGGTGCCTGCTTTGAACCTATTGTTGTTTATTATTTAAGGACCAGATAATACAAAAGTAGTGGAAACTGAGATAATCTGGAATAGAAGTGATAACAAACTATTAAAAGAAATTTACGAAAGTGGTTACTGTCGTGAAGTGGTCTGTTTCGCAACACTGCATTCTAAGTAACTCTAACCAAACCGCGCACCATACTTTATAAGAACTGCTTGATACACGGACCAATCAGAGGGTACCTTTATGCCATGTTTACTACAGCATTGTGCAGTCAAAATAGCCAGTTCTAATATGTGCAAACGAGTGGAGGATGGCAATTAATTACAGACTTAGGAAAGAAGTACCACCTGGAAGAGGTCACCAATACGATATGGGAACCTTGCTCTACACGTCTGTGCAGAGACCTTTACAACCAGTAGTATATTAAGAGAGAAATCTCTGGTTGAATGCATCGAGGCCTCAGGTTAGTCCATAATTTTGCTGTTTAGAGTACGCATATAATTAAATGCACTTAGGAAAATTAAAGACTGTTAGCTAGGAAGATGTAGAATAATACAGGGCGTGTTTTAAGCTTTAGATGAAGAAAATCGCTCCAGGAATAACGTAGATAAATAAAATCTTAGTTTTCCAGATTTGGACACATGGTCAGATTTTACAAACATTTTTTGAACGCAAATACTAGTGAGTAGGGAACCCCCCTCTGACGTCCGACCTCGGACTATAAATAACGGTGTTCTAAACGGAAATAGGCCAGTCATATTTTGAAAATTACAGCGAGCGCAAAACGTGTTAGTGAATAGTGCCTTTGCCTTTTGCATCTGAGAGCTGACCATTACAACCATTAACAGCTTGACTGTATGTGCCTGAGGGTAAGAAAGAATATATATATATATATATATATATATATATATATATATATATATATATATATATATATATATATATATATATATATATATATATATATATATATATATATATATATATATATATATATATATATATATATATATATATATATATATATATACTGAAGCACATTAAAAACGCACCACCTGTATAATCCAGGAACAGAGTGTGAAATGTAAATATAAGTGTTTACAAGTTTACATATTTGGAATCTTTATTCATTTTCTTATGAATCCATGCTGGTCATAAATTTGTACATTTGATTGTTATGAAATTCATTGCATTCTGAGCAGGCAAGGGAGAAAACCAAAAATGCAACCAATAAAAAAATTCATTCACACTATCCTCAGTATCTGGTATGTCCACCGTGTGCTTGCAAACAAGCTTGGCAGCGGCTCCGCATGGAACGCACAAGTCTCTGAAGGAAATTCCGGGGAATCAAGTCCCATTCAAGTGAAAGAGCAGCTTCGAGCTGTTGCAGATTAGCTGGAGAACCTTGCCTGTAGACTCTGCGTCCAAGCTCGTCCCACAGATGTTCTATAGGGGAACCACGAGGCCTGCAAACAGTAAATTAATATGAAACAAATATAAAGGTATGTAGATGGCAGGGGGGACGGTGTGATTCGCTTGCGTGGCTAGGCGGTGTTGTCGCACGGAAGGTCCAGGGTTCAAATCCTGGGTAGGCCACTCATGTCTGTTGTTATTCTGTTGTCTAGTGTTCTACTTCTTTATTTCCTACGAGTGCCTTATAACATACCTTTATATTTGTTTCATATTAATTTACTGTTCTATAGGGGACATGTCTGGTGGTAGGGCAGGCAAATCAATCGTCACAATGTTCTGCTGTAAATATTGCTGCGTAATGCATGCGGTGTGCGCACGTGCGTTATCCTGCTGGAGAAGCTGCAAGTCTGGATAATTTGTGAACGCAGGAGCTACCAATGCATCCAGAACCTTATCTCGATATGTCACAGCATTATTATTTCCACGGAAGACGTGAAGAGGCAAGCGATGGTGAAAACTGAATCCTCCCCAAATGTGAATACTGCCACCTCCAAATCGGTTGTGCTGACGAACACAGCAATCTGCAAAGCGCTCTCCACACCGTCGCCAAATCCGCATACGTCGATCAGCAAAGGATATGTTGAATCTGCTCTCATCTGTGAATAGGACAGCATTCCACTGCAGTCTAGTCCATCTGACATGTTGCTCTGCCCATTGCAGGCGCTGCTGACGATGTATGTGATTCAAGTTTGGCCCAACATTAGGTCGTCTTGCAGTAAGGCCTGTATCTCTGAGTCGTCGTATGACTGTCATTCGAGAGACTTGCCCACGTCTGCCACTATTGCTCTTGCTGTTTGACTTGCCGGGAGAGAACGATTCCTTAGGTTACTCAGCACAATATGACGATCTTGCGCAGGTGTAGTAACTCGTGGTTTGCGACTCCGAAGTCTATCCCGGGCACTGCCAGTGGTTCCGTATCGTTCATTGAGACGTATAATAGTGCTGTGGTGGCAATTCATCCTTCTGGCAATAGCCCGCAAGCTCATTCCGGTCTCCAACATACCAATGGCTCGTTGGCGGTCGTTTTCAGATAGTCGTGGCATTTCAAGCACATGTACTGGGTGTTTTGTCTCAACAGCCTTTTTATACCCAGTATACTGCCACAACGCGTACACATTTTCAGGGTCATAGCTGTTGGGAATCGTGTTGCAAAACGCCAAGCTTGTGATATTCAAAAATAATTGAGAATAATGGCAAAAGTATGTCTGTAGGTTTAGAAAAGCATTTAAAGAATTACTTCTGGATGGAATGGAACACACACCAGGAACGTAAGGAAGGATGAAAGCGATTGTTTTACTGGATTGTTTAAGCTATTACTTAGTGTTTTTATACTAGACCTAATCATTGTATGGAGGCGGATCATGGACAAATGGCTCTAACTAAGGATTTAGAGGGAAATATTGGTCACAGTGAACTGGATTTGGTTGTTACTGTTGTACTATGTCGTGTGAATCTGCTCGCACACTGTCTGAAACTGTATATCATCACCAACTGTTTTGAGAATGGGATAGTGTTGGACCATATAGGGTTACCTCTAATTCATTTCAGGTTATATCCTGTAAACCCAACTACAAATCACAAGGTCAACCACTACTGAGGGAACACCTAATGCAGGTGCCTTTTGTGTTCAGAAGGCCAATCAGATAGTACCTATTGCCTGGAGGAAGATCAGTAGCTGTACTTCCAGGACCAAAGTGGAACCAGATTTATTCTACAGATGAGTGAAAAACAAGACCACGTTAGACTATCCCAGTCACACCAAGAGTATTGACAGTAATCATTTGATGACCCATGTTGGGGCATAGTTAAATCCCGTGATAACCTCTTACAAATTCAAGGACCTTTGATAATTTTTTTGTGCAACAATTTTCAAGTGCTTATTTATTTAATTTTGTAAATTGAAGGTGATTTTCGTTAAAGATTTTCAAGAAGAAAATAAGAACTGTAAAAATAAATTGTAAATATTTACCAGCAGACTTACTTAATTATTTAAGTTGAGTTCAAGTTCTTGTTGGTAGATAATTTAGTTAATACCCCTAGCAGAGTCAATAATAATAATAATATAATCATAGGAGGATGTTGAGAGGGAGCCCATAGGAATCCAGGAACATATAATATCATCATACCTGGAAACTTATACAGCTTGATTCTACCTTTGATGTCGATACACCCTTATTCTTTTCAGAAAAGGGGGTATTTCTTTTAAGACCAGTCTCTTATCTGGCACTATCCTGGTATCACCTGATACAACTTTTTGTCCAGGATATCTTATAATTTCAATAATAATCAACGCTCTCGTGACAGTTACATACCGTGAGAAATAAAGAAGTAGAAAACTAGACAACAGAAAAACAACAGACGTGTGGCTTTTTTTTCTAGTTTTCTACTTCTTCATTTCTCACGAGTGCTTGAAAACATACCTTTATGTATGTGTAATATTTATTTACTGTTTACAGGCCTCGGGTTTCCCTTCATAGACTACAGTCACTACACAAAGACATTCGACCAGGTGAGATGAGGAAATCATCAAAATTGTAGAAAGCATAAACACTGATGGCAAAGACCTGAGAATTTAAAAAAGAAAACAAATGTACGGGCCACAAACAGCAGCTATAAGAATTGAATGTCAAACAGGACAGTTCCAGCAGATGTAACAGGATGCAAGGTAAAGATGTCTGCTGTCACCTGGTCTTACCTCGCTGTACAGCGAAAACATAATGAGATCTATAGAGGATATGCCAGAAGTGTCAGTAGATTGACATAATATAAACAACGTGAGTTACGGTAATGATGCAGTCTAAATAGCGAAAAGTGAAAAAGAGTTACATGAAATGATTATACAGTAGTGATAGAAAGTAAAAATAAAGGCCTTAGCCTAAATTTCGGAAAGACAGAAATAATGGCATTCGGAAAGAAACGGGCTTCTCGAGAATGCACTATCACAGTAAATGGGAACGTTGTCTTCTTCTTTCTACTTCTTCTTCGTACAATCTCAGACGTCCACAGTGAATACTTTCAAATAAAGTAGTGGTCAGCTGGAGGCTATTTGCACCTCTACAGAGTTTTTCCGGGAATAGCATTCGCGATGGTCATATGTTCTTTCTCTGTTCCTCATATGTTGGACATCTTTGAAGCAGATGTTCAGCAGTCATTTTATCAGTGCCACAGTTACACTCATCGTTACTTATATATACTACTGGACAAAAGTTAAGGGCCGCCATTCAGTTAGACAAGGTTTATATAATTCTTCGTGTGCAGGGTCGATTTTCCAAATGTCCGGTAGCTTGAAATCTCTCAAGAAGTCTCTGAATGGTAGAGTGGGACACTGCTAAACGTCTTGCAACATGACGAACAGATTGACCATCCTGAATCCATGCCATGGCTCGACCACGGTCTACAGTGCTGAGACTTCTCCTTGGTGGCATGGCTAATGCAGTGATCATTTCGACCACTTGTCATACTGATTTATTACATACCAACGGTGAACACTCTTTACCGATGATCATATTCCACGTGCATTCAAATTCAACTCACTTTTTCACCTTTTGAACTATTGGGGCGTGTTGCAAAAACCACGAGTTTTTGCAGCAACAATGGCAATTTTCACGTGCGGGTTAAAGTGACCCAGTTTTTGGACATTTTAAAAAAAAATTAACCTAGTGCACACAGAAATGTATACACATTTCTCTGAGCTCAGTTTTATTGGCATTTTCACTTGTCTTTACAGTTTGCCAATCAATTATGTAAACCTTGTCTAAACTGAATGATGGCCCTTAACTTTTGTCCAGTAGTATATTAGATTCATACACCTTGGTACATTAATAACATCAAAGAGAAAATGTATTTCAGAGGTAAAGAATAGAATACTTACTAAGTCGTTCCTCTTCTAGCGTGAGTGTGGTAAAGTGGGATGATATAAATATTTATAGGGGACTTAGTGTACTGACTGAGATCAGCTGTGAAGGTATCTGTATCTAATAAGTATGGTGTATTACAGATGACCTTACTTTGCTACCACATTTAGACTTCAGTCAGACTTATTCTGGAATATTGTGATGACTACGTTGAATGTCTAGGGTTATGATAGTGATGAAGTGTATGTTCACAACAACCAACAGACAGATAAACAATTTAATTTAATCCACAATACTTTACAACACTGTGACACTCACATACATAGAACACTCTATAAGACTATCTTAATAAGTCAAGTGTTAACTTTTAAAATATGTATTAATTCCTTTCAATAATAGATATCCTGATTCAACTACAAAGTGAACCAGGAATCACAATCAAATGTAATCACAAGTTGTATGTACACAATTTATAGCTAGGATCTTTGTATTGACATATATTATTATTATTACAATATGTGTGTAAGTAGTGATGTAGTACTATGAGGTAATACTGGCTTTTCAAGCCAGATTGTTGTTTGTCATCATGACTTCATGTGTTTGTTTCTGGTGGAAATAATATTGGAAAGGTTCACAGTTTCTTTTATTTGAAACAAATAATTGTCCATCTTGATTTAATGTACAGTCAATTTTAGGGGGGGGGGGGGGGGAACACAAGATTGAGCTGCTCTGGCCAACGAAATCTTAACTTCTGTGTGGGCGGCAGGAAACTGACTCCTCTGCTCGCTTGCTTCACCGTTTTCTTGAGAAACAACACTGGTCGATATCTTGACCAAGGAGTATGCTACCAGCCTCTGGATTCAGCAAAACTCAGACCAGGTGCTGCTTTAATACTTTAGTACCACGGTCCCTGAAACAAGAAGGTTGTACCTCCTACTTCAGAACTAATTTATAATCTATTTCCACACTGAAGCACAATACATAACAAACACCGAGTTCAGCGCGGTAGGCCAACTGCTAGCTTCTCGTGTAACAATATACACCAGTATTCCTCTCCCTAATGGTTACAACGCCTCTGCAATTCCAGCATTATTTCCTTCTATTCAATAAGATAGGTGTCATAGTACTATTTGGCAATCCCATGCAGTTATACTCCTCTCCGACAAGTTTTGTTCATGGTGGAGCAATATCTAGGCTTTGCCTCTTGTTTGTTACTGAACCACACATACAGACATAAATTATCAATTCACATTCAATTTTTCATCTAAAAGATATCAAATATGTCTAGCTTACCACAATTCAAGGAAATATTAAACAAGTACGTTGACTGGCGATGAGTTATGGCACAATTCCGATCTGCCTCTGTCCCAGGCTTTTATTAGAAAAATATGAGCTGGTTCTCAACGCACTTGCTTCTAAAAAGTTTATTTTCAAAAAGTGGCACTGAACAGACGCTCCTAATTGACTATATTAAATGGTCTAGCCAATGAGACCATGTTTACAAAAGCCTTTGAAAAAAAAGTACCCTTCCTACCGTTTCCATTAACAACCAAAAATAGTATTAGCAGTCGATTAATCATGTTTCGCCTTACATATTATTCTAGCCAATCAAATCGGATCTAACGTGGTGGCCTCATTTCCTCTAAAGCAGTGTCCAAACACGCCATTATGAGCAAATATGATCCTGTGTTGTCAGACAACACCACTATAATATTTTGGCTATAATGTGTTAATTATTAGACTATTTGCTTAACACCTAACATATTCTTTGTCAGCAAGTCCTAAGGCACCCAAATATATAAAGTTTAATGGAGCTAAGTGGCTTCGTTCAAAATATGTATTTTCTTCTACCACCCGTTCACTTCTATACGATGGGGTGTCTTCTGTACTGTCAGGCTAATGTCAGGATTTCAGACGTAAAACAGTATTGTGTCATGTTTCCTAATAAGCATTAACCATGTTTTTTAAAACCTTACCTCGTATTGATAGTGTTTTTTGTCCCTGTTTATTTGAAAAAAATCCAGCCTGCATGCCTTTCACGTGGGGTGGCATTAATTTTTATATTGCGAGACGACGTGGTAGTATTGCATGCGTTCCTCCGTACATCTCTCTCTCTCTCTCTTCTAAGCCCGTCTGTCTTTTCGTTTACGTAGTGCATAAAATGACATTAATGTAATATTAATCTAGGTCATTACGCAGTGTGTCTATCTCAAGGTTTTCTAAGAAACACAGTACCAGTTTTATTTTTAGAAACGCGTGTATTTGATGCAGTAGGCTTTACTAGCAAACGTGAAAGCGCTACAATTATGCAGACGAAGTAGAAAAAGGGGATTTCTTGTTTAGCTAGTATGACGTTCTATAATACAGGCGTACGCTATTGTGACCGCACTGTTCTTTTACCATTCTTCTTTTCTTTTATTGAATTACTTCGTTAGGCTTTACATTTACTTTCTAATTTAGATATGTGGATTAGAATGTTCTCACGACAAATTCTCCCCACTTAAAACAGACATTATATGTCAGTCTATAATTCTATATACACATAGAGAAATTTAATATTAGTCCTGGTGCTTACGGTGATTCTCGTCACACGGATGGCGGCTTAGAAATCCGCACCCAAGTTAGTTTTTCCAGAAATATACTCTATGCTGAACTGGAATGGCTGCAAAAGTAAGGACCATCTGAGTAACCTTGAATTTTCATGCCTAGACTGCGCTAGAAACGACAAGGGTTTGTGATCCGTTTGCAACTTGAATGCCCCCTCATACAGATAAATATTGAATTTCTTGATCGCCCATATTACTGCAAGACATTCTTTTTCGCTAGTTGAATAATTTGTTTCAGCTTTATTCAACTTTCTGCTAGCATATGCCACTGGGGTTAATTCCCCATCCAGTGCATCTGATTTCTGTAACAGGGTCGCGCCCAACCCGATATTACTTGCATCCGTTCTTACAATGAATTCTTGACTTAAGTCAGGTAATTTCAAAATAGGTTTGCTTGTGAGCTTTTCCTTCAATTCCTGGTATGCCAATTCACACTGTGCTGTCCATGTAATTCGATCTGGATTTCCTTTGCGTGTCAAATCAGTTAACGGTGCACATATAGAATTAAAGTTCTTGATATACTTTTGGTAGAAACCACATAATGAGACAAGGGATCTCACGTCTTTCTTGGTTTGTGGCCTGGGGCTTTCTTTAGTTTCTCTAAATTCTTGGGGTCAGGGGTCATGTTTCCCTGATGGACTGTGTGTCCCAAGAATTCTAATTCTTTACATCCAACGCAACATTTGGTTGGTCGGGCTGTTAAATTCGCTTCTCTAAGTCGATTAAACAGCATGTTCAGAGAGTCAATGTGTTCCTCAAATGTTTCTGTTGCTATAAGGATATCATCCATGAAGTTTGTGATGCATGGATTATTCAGAGGATCCAACAATTTTCTCATCATTCTAGAGAAGACACTAGGCGCATTCTTCAATCCAAATGGCAATCTGTTAAACTCATAGTGTCCCTCTGAGGTACTAAAAGCTAGGTACGGTCTAACCTCAGGCTTTACTGGAATCTGATAGTATCCTTTACTCAGATCCCCTTTTGAGAAATATTTAGCTTTATTTAGCCTGGCAAACAACTGATTTGTATCCGGCAATGGATCCACCTGACCTTCTGTGATAGCATTCAGTCTCCTGTAATCTATACAGAGTCTATGTTCTCCAGAGGGTTTCCTTAAGAGTACCACACTGGAACTATACGAAGATTCACTGTGTGAAATTATTCCTTCCTTCAACAAATAGTCTATCAGTTCCTTCAAGGCTTTCTCCTTAGCAAAAAGAATCGAATAGGCTTTCATACAGACAGGTGTGGGGTCTATCAGTTTCATATCATATTCCAATAAGTTTGTATGCCCCGGTCGGTCCGTTAACACCTCTGTATGATCATCTAGAACCTGTTGCACTCTCTCCTTCTGATTTTTCGTTAAATGTGTACTGATTTTCACCTGTGCCGCTGTCTCACAGGGATGTAATGGATATTCAAATGATGAAAGTGGTTCCTTTTTCATCTCCATTGCAATAGACAAGGTCAACAAGTGTGTCTCTTCCTGATTTTCTCTTTCCAAATATTTCTTCAGGAGATTCACATGATAGATTTTTTCTTTCCCCTTCTTATCTATCTTATAATTGGTTCTAGACACCTTCTCTAGAACTGTATATGGACCTTGCCATCCAATTTGTAACTTATTCTGACTACCGGGTAGAAGAAGCAGTACCTTCTCTCCCACAGCCAAATCTCTGTCTTTAGCTTTCCTGTTGTAATAGGCAGCATGTTTTTTCCTGGCTTGTCTCAAATTTTCATTGGCAAGTTTCCAGCAAGTTTTTAAACGAGTGGTCAGCTCATTGACATATTGGTATGAGGATGTAATATTTTCCTCTGCCTTTTCATCAGTCCACGTTCTTAACAGAGCTTCGAGTGGACCTTTTATTGGCCTTCCAAATAATAATGTTGCCGGGGCCATACCGGTTGAACTATGGGGTACCTCCCGATAAGCAAAGAGGGCGGCGTGAAAGTACTGGTCCCATGTATCTGGTTTTTCGTGTGCCAACTTTCTCAGGATCGACATCAACGTGCCATTAAATCTTTCCACTTGGCCGTTCCCTTGGGGATGGTACACACTACAATGGAAGTGTTTGGCCTGGAAGATCCTAAAAACTTCTTCTGTTAGTTTCCCCTTGAACTGAGAGCCGTTATCAGTCAAGATTTGATTGGGAAAGCCTAACCTTGTGAAAATTGTGAGTAATGCCTCTGCCACATGTTTAGAGTCAATGGATGACAGGGCTACCGCCTCTCCCCACATAGAACAAGTGTCCACCAGAGTCAGAATGTAGCTGTTCCTTCTCTTGGTTCGAGTGAGAGGTCCTACAATGTCCACGGCAACTCTCTCAAAGGGTGTTCCCACTATGGGCATTTCCCCCAGAGTTGCTGGTGCAGTCAAATGCTTAGGTGCTACTCGTTGGCACTCTGGACAGGATTTTACATATCGTTTGATATCTTCAGTTATCCCTGGCCAGAAATAGTGACAAGATATACGCTGTCCTGTTGCGCTGATCCCCATATGACCACTGAAGGGAATCGCATGCCCTAGTTCCAACACTTTAGTCCTATATGAAGTGGGAAGGACCAGCTGTCCGTGACCATTGGATTCAGATCCAGCCTTCCTATAAATCAGCTTGTTCTTCATATAAAATTCTCCCTTGCCTGGAGGTGTATGACATTTGGGCAACTTCTTGAAACACGGCTTGAGTGTTTTGTCCTCCGCCTGTGCCTTCCTCATCTCATCTGGATGAGTATTTATTGGATTTTCCTCCTCCTTTTTGGACTGTGATCTGGTCTGCACCGTTGCCAATATCACAGGTCTCTTGGGATTACCCAGGAAGACATATCTACACCCCAATATCAGAGGGTAGATTGGTTCATTTATCACTGATGCTTTGATTATTCCCTCCACATATCGCGTTTTTACATGTATCTTAGCGATAGGGAGTGTCATGGTCGCTACTTCCTTGGTTGCAGCTTGAATCTCCACTGTTTCTGTGGTGTATTGATCTGCTTGCACCAGATGAGAACTCACAACTGAATCATAATCTAAACCTGTATCATATAAGCACCTTATGGTGACACCATTACAGATTACATCTTCACACACTGGGGGGGGGGGGGGGGGGGTACGGTTCCTGTAGTTCCTCAGGTTTGACCTTTGTTCCCTTCTTCCCAGATTTCATAGCAGCAAAACGAGGAGTTTTATTCCTACAATTTTCAGTGGTATGATTGTTCATCTTACACTTTGTACACCACTTCCTTCCTTGGTTGAAAGATTTTCTTTCATCAAATTTCCTTTCATCGAATTGTGGGGTTTTATTTTTATTGTCATACCGTGGCCTATCAAACTGGTGCCTACCTTTGTTCTGATCTCTAGGATCAAATTTATTAAAGTTCTGTGGTGCCTTAAAATTATCTACCTGTTTCTTTTTATTACTTGTTACCTCTGCCTGAGCTGCTTGATACCTTTCAGCGACATTTAGTAACTCACCCAGCCTGTCTGCACCTTGTTCCATGAGAAACTTTCTCAGGTCTGGAGCCATGGACTCTCTTAGTTGTTCTATAAGGATCATTTCCTTAAGATCTTGGGTTTTCCCCAGAGAAGTCCATTTCTCCAAGTATGTCTCTAACCGTGCAGAGAACTGGTGATATGTCTCACCTGACAGTAGTTTAGCATTCCTAAATTTTTTTCTATAAAATTCTCCATTCTTTTCATATCTTAATGTGATAGGGTGGGCGAGATGATGATGATGATTATATTGTGATATGTGATCACTCTCTTTTCACACTCGCACCGACCCGAACAACAATAAAAACTCTTATTCTGAGGCAGGGGCTGTATTTATTTTTACAACCCATTCAGTGACAAAGCAAACATTGAACAAATAAACTAGCGAACATAACAAAACAAAACTAAACAAAACAAAACACCCAACAGTGCCCGATGCTAATGTGTCATGTCTTTGTGTTCTTCTGTGTAGGTACACAGGGCGCCTCGTTTCGTTCTCTCTCGCCTGGGCTGATACTTAAGAAGGGCCGCTGCTGGTTATCGCATTCTTTTATAAGCGCAGGTCTAATCACTCACTTTACTGCGCGCTAGGCGTATTAATCTTGGCTACTTAAATATCACACGCGATTATCGCTTTAGGAATAGCGAAAACACAGAAATATACACTATTTCTAGAGCAAAAACACAATTCTACACCACAACTCTATTTTTAAGGCTTTATTGTGGCCTCATTGCATATCTTCTACTTCAGACTTTTCACAACCCAGAATGCTTCGCGCACATCGAAAATAAATGCGCGCACTTCTAAAATACATGGGCGATAAATCTGCCCAAAAACAGGTAGGGGGCGGGCGTCTCCTTTTCGGCCCCATCACATATCTCCCTCCTGATTTTGTTGTCGTCCCGACAACATCACTACCTCATCACTACCTCTGGCGCTTCAGTCGAAATCTCTCGGATCGTTGGTGCTGCGCTTGATTATTTCTCAGCGGCGATGTTTTGGGCTCAGATTCTGTATTCGGTACAACCCGGCTGGAGACACTCTTGGTCGTCATGTCTCCAGTTGTACGTTGTCGGGCTGTCAGCCGCTGTGGTCTTGAAGACTCGCTCACCGGTGCCGCGTCGCTGCCTGCCCGTGACATCTGCCTGTCAGTGCTTGCAGCTGTCGAGTTTGAAGAGGGATTGCTCCTGACGGGTTTTACACCCATTTTGTGTGGACGGTGGCTTACGTTCCCCACAATCTGCCTTTGATGAGTCTCCTCTGCTGAACCTTGATTTGCACTCCCTCCTATCTGCTTAGGACGGGTTTCCTCCCCTGCACGACGACCAATTTTCTCGGCGCCCTTAGTGTGACTGTTGTCGTGGCCATCTCTTGGCTTGCGCCCTAAAGGCAACCTGGTTGAGGCAGTACGTCTCGGGAAAGAGCTCCTTGAGGGACAGGCGGCTATCAAGTGTTCAGTGGACTTGCATCGAAAACATCTCTTCGGAAGCGGGCCCTGAGGGCACTTGGCTGCCATGTGGTCTGACAGGTCTCCACAATTGCAGCATCTTATCTTTCTGGGCTTCCTCTGTGTCATGGGTCGCTTCCTGCTGCCCTTACACTCTTGACCGCCAATGCCACATACATAAATTGCTTCCATGCCCTGCACCGATGGTTTGCTGTCAAACTCTACTCGTTCATTCTTCGCCAGACTCCGGAATCCCTTTCTGTAGATCTTGGTCTGATGTACGAATACATCAATACCTCCATCATCTGGCGTGATGAACCCCCATCCCATGTGGACACTATACCACTTGCACATCCCTTTTCGCCTTGTCGGTGCCACTGCGTTTATCGGTGCTGTCAGCTCACAGCTTTCCTTGGCAACAGCCTGACCTTCACATACAAGAAGGTCTAGTTGAGGTTCCTGCGGACACACCTCGTCTTGCGTTGGCTGTTCCCGCGGACACACCGCCTCGTCTTGCGTTGGCTGTTCCCGCGGCTGGCACGGTGCTCTCTTTCTCTGCACCTCCTCTTGTGCTGGCGAACTGGCCTCTGACATCTGTGCAATCTGGGACTTTAGGAAGGATAATTCTGCTCTGAGTGTCTCTTTCTCCTTCTGAACTTCTGCACTTGCTATCTGGACCAGTGTCTCAGGCTTTTTACTTTCACCATAAACAGCATATTCCCAAGGGAAACTCCTGGTCATCTCACTGACTGGTGGTTGCTTGCAGTAGGCTTTTTTGACAATTTCCAGTAACTTCTCAGGGCTGGCCTTGGCTCCACCATGTATCCGTAATTCTCTAGATACCCATGGTGTAACGTTGTTCCATATCATGTCTAACTTGTCTTCTGCACAAAAAGGCGCCACCTTCCACGCGGCTTCCACAAACTCTTTCCAAGTGGGACCCTCCTCTCCACTAAACAACCTTATCTCTGGCTCCTTCACGTACAATATCTTCACAGGCGCATTAGCCATCTTGCTGCAGGAATGCACTGCTGGGTGTTTACAATATTTGTTCGTTTGCTGTTTGCTCAGTGTCACTGTCTGCCTTATCCTGTCGACGACGCCAATTGTGATAGGGTGGGCGAGATGATGATGATGATTATATTGTGATATGTGATCACTCTCTTTTCACACTCGCACCGACCCGAACAACAATAAAAACTCTTATTCTGAGGCAGGGGCTGTATTTATTTTTACAACCCATTCAGTGACAAAGCAAACATTAAACAAATAAACTAGCGAACATAACAAAACAAAACTAAACAAAACAAAACACCCAACAGTGCCCGATGCTAATGTGTCATGTCTTTGTGTTCTTCTGTGTAGGTACACAGGGCGCCTCGTTTCGTTCTCTCTCGCCTGGGCTGATACTTAAGAAGGGCCGCTGCTGGTTATCACATTCTTTTATAAGCGCAGGTCTAATCACTCACTTTACTGCGCACTAGGCGTATTAATCTTGGCTACTTAAATATCACACGCGATTACCGCTTTAGGAATAGCGAAAACACAGAAATATACACTATTTCTAGAGCAAAAACACAATTCTACACCACAACTCTATTTTTAAGGCTTTATTGTGGCCTCATTACATATCTTCTACTTCAGACTTTTCACAACCCAGAATGCTTCGCGCACATCGAAAATAAATGCGCGCACTTCTAAAATACATGGGCGATAAATCTGCCCAAAAACAGGTAGGGGGCGGGCGTCTCCTTTTCGGCCCCATCACATTAACAAAAGAGCCTGCTTTAGCATGTCATAATTTTCTTCATCATTTCTGCTCATTTTGGCAAAAACTTCATAAGCCGTACCATGAAGCCCTTGAGATAACTTTAAGCTCCACCTTTCTCTCTCTAACCCATACGTGGAAGCTAATAGTTCATATCTATTAAGATAGCTCTCGATATCATCTTTTTTCTCAACAAAATGATCTAAATGAAAGTTCATAGCTGAGGTTGAGGCTCCCTGACTAGCAGAGTCATCAGAGGTAAAGGGACTGGCACCATTTTCAGGAGCATGGCCTTGAATGTCCAACTCCCTTAGTCGTAACTCGTGCTCCCTTTATAATCTCTTATCTTCTGCTTCCCTCTGTAATCTCTTATCTTCTGCCTTCCTCTCAGCCTTTTTTTCTTCTAATTGGAGCCTTTTAATCTCCGTATCTGCCTCCAATGCCTTAGCCTCTTTGTCAGCCTCAATCTGCAACCTCTTAATTTCTTTTTCAGCCTCTAACTTTCTTTCAGCTTCTTTTTCTAATCTTTCCGATTCTAATTTTCTTTCTGCTTCAAATTTTCTTTCTTCACGTTCAATATTTTTGTCACATTCAGTAGTGACATAAGCAATCATAACTTGCCCGTCCATTCCTAACTCTTTAGCAGCCTGCATAGCAGCAGATCGAAATTTTGCCAGGTCGGCCATTTTCTAACAGGCAAATTTATACAATGTCTAACTTAAACAAGTCAATCTATAACTAATTATCTAAGGACAACCACAAGCACTGAGAGCTCAACCTTATTTATTTTCCACCCCAGGATACCTTTTAATTTTTTATTATTCCCTGAAGTGAATTACCCCCAATATATACGGTATAATAGGAGAAGATTCAAAATCCCGGACAGGACCCCAATATATGTGGTAAAGTGGGATGATATAAATATTTATAGGGGACTTAGTGTACTGACTGAGATCAGCTGTGAAGGTATCTGTATCTAATAAGTGTGGTGTATTACAGATGACCTTACTTTGCTACAACATTTAGACCTCAGTCAGACTTATTCTGGAATATTGTGATGACTACGTTGAATGTCTAGGGTTATGATAGTGATGAAGTGTATGTTCACAACAACCAACAGACAGATAAACAATTTAATTTAATCCACAATACTTTACAACACTGTGACACTCACATACATAGAACACTCTATAAGACTATCTTAATAAGTCAAGTGTTAACTTTTAAAATATGTATTAATTCCTTTCAATAATAGATATCCTGATTCAACTACAAAGTGAACCAGGAATCACAATCAAATGTAATCACAAGTTGTATGTACACAATTTATAGATAGGATCTTTGTATTGGCATATATTATTATTATTACAATATGTGTGTAAGTAGTGATGTAGTACTATGAGGTAATACTGGCTTTTCAAGCTAGATTGTTGTTTGTCATCATGACTTCATGTGTTTGTTTCTGGTGGAAATAATATTGGAAAGGTTCACAGTTTCTTTTATTTGAAACAAATAATTGTCCATCTTGATTTAATGTACAGTCAATTTTAGAGGGGGGTGGGGGGGGGGTACACAAGATTGAGCTGCTCTGGCCAACGAAATCTTAACTTCTGTGTGGGCGGCAGGAAACTGACTCCTCTGCTCGCTTGCTTCACCGTTTTCTTGAGAAACAACACTGGTCGATATCTTGACCAAGGAGTATGCTACCAGCCTCTGGATTCAGCAAAACTCAGACCAGGTGCTGCTTTAATACTTTAGTACCACGGTCCCTGAAACAAGAAGGTTGTACCTCCTACTTCAGAACTAATTTATAATCTATTTCCACACTGAAGCACAATACATAACTAACACCGAGTTCAGCGCGGTAGGCCAACTGCTAGCTTCTCATGTAACAATATACACCAGTATTCCTCTCCCTAATGGTTACAACGCCTCTGCAATTCCAGCATTATTTCCTTCTATTCAATAAGATAGGTGTCATAGTACTATTTGGCAATCCCATGCAGTTATACTCCTCTCCGACAAGTTTTGTTCATGGTGGAGCAATATCTAGGCTTTGCCTCTTGTTTGTTACTGAACCACACACATACAGACATAAATTATCAATTCACATTCAATTTTTCATCTAAAAGATATCAAATATGTCTAGCTTACCACAATTCAAGGAAATATTAAACAAGTACGTTGACTGGCGATGGGTTATGGCACAATTCCGATCTGCCTCTGTCCCAGGCTTTTGTTAGAAAAATATGAGCTGGTTCTCAACGCACTTGCTTCTACAAAGTTTATTTTCAAAAAGTGGCACTGAACAGACGCTCCTAATTGACTATATTAAATGATCTAGCCAATGAGACCATGTTTACAAAAGCCTTTGAAAAAAGTACCCTTCCTACCGTTTCCATTAACAACCAAAAATAGTATTAGCAGTCGACTAATCATGTTTCGCCTTACATATTATTCTAGCCAATCAAATCGGATCTAACGTGGTGGCCTCATTTCCTCTAAAGCAGTGTCCAAACACGCCATTATGAGCAAATATGATCCTGTGTTGTCAGACAACACCACTATAATATTTTGGCTATTATGTGTTAATTATTAGACTATTTGCTTAACACCTAACATATTCTTTGTCAGCAAGTCCTAAGGCACCCAAATATATAAGTTTAATGGAGCTAAGTGGCTTCGTTCAAAATATGTATTTTCTTCTACCACCCGTTCACTTCTATACGATGGGGTGTCTTCTGTACTGTCAGGCTAATGTCAGGATTTCAGACGTAAAACAGTATTGTGTCATGTTTCCTAATAAGCATTAACCATGTTTTTTAAAACCTTACCTCGTATTGGAAGTGTTTTTTGTCCCTGTTTATTTGAAAAAAATCCAGCCTGCATGCCTTTCGTGTGGGGTGGCATTAATTTTTATATCGCGAGACGACGTGGTAGTATTGCATGCGTTCCTCCGTACATCTCTCTCTCTCTCTCTCTTCTAAGCCCGTCTGTCTTTTCGTTTACGTAGTGCATAAAATGACATTAATGTAATATTAATCTAGGTCATTACGCAGTGTGTCTATCTCAAGGTTTTCTAAGAAACACAGTACCAGTTTTATTTTTAGAAACGCGTGTATTTGATGCAGTAGGCTTTACTAGCAAACGTGAAAGCGCTACAATTATGCAGACGAAGTAGAAAAAGGGGATTTCTTGTATAGCTAGTATGACGTTCTATAATACAGGCGTACGCTATTGTGACCGCACTGTTCTTTTACCATTCTTCTTTTCTTTTATTGAATTACTTCGTTAGGCTTTACATTTACTTTCTAATTTAGATATGTGGATTAGAATGTTCTCACGACAGTGAGGTGTAGACGTTTAGAAGAGAGAGCGCCATACTATCCTATCGGCTGTCTTCCTTCTGGCCTGGTTCAATTCTAGTCCTCGGCCCTTCAGAGATGAAGAATAGAATAGCACAGGCAAAAGCAGCATTTCATAAAACGAAAAACATGTTTTGCCACAAATCTTTGTCAAGGAAAATAAGACAGATCTTCATCAGAAAAAATGTAGGAACTACTGCCTGCATCAAATACATAAACAGAAAATAAAGTGATTTGGTCATCTCATGATAATCGAGCCCGATCAATTACCACTACGCGCCTAAAGATAAAGGAAAAGGTAGTCCCAAAGCAGATTCTGCCATAAAGAAGTGAAGTGTTAGAGACTTCACCGTACTATATCCAGCATCGAAAGGTGGGTAGACCAGTTACCTTCCTCGCTGCCTTTTTCTTCCCTAACTCAAAGAGAACAGTCAGGTACCAATTTACAGCTTGGCTACGTACCTACAACAATAAAATATCCTGTTTTGGAGCACAAGATCAAAAGGCAGACTGATAGATAATATAGATATCATAGATCAACACCTGCTCACAGCAGCCAACGGGGATACACTTGGCCCAAGAATGAAAATTTCATCTTTCCACAAAGCTTCACGGCAAATGTGGACCTAAACAAACAAAACAGAAAAAAAAATAATAAAATAGGTCTTCAGTGTTACAGTTTGGGATTATAAAGACTGAGATTGAACAACCAAAGTCCATACAGAGAGAACGACAGAGTTACAGAGGATGCAATGTTGTTTCATGGCAGCGGACATGCGATTGGCTAAGCGGTTAGAGCGTTTGCCTCTCGAGGCAAAGTCACCAGGTTCCGCGATCGAAACCTGATAACGTCACGCTCCAGTCTCACCAGCTGTAAATTTGTGCCTTATGCTGCTCTTGAGTTAGGGAAGGCAAAGGCAGCGAGGAAGGGAACTGGTCAGTCCCACCTCCTAAAAAGCTGGATCTCATATAGTGAAGTATCTAAAACTTTCTGCTATGGAACTACCCTTACCTCCTGGCAGAACCATCGTGTTGTGATTTTGGTAGGTCAGCTGAAACACGTAACGTATGTGGCATGCGGAACTGATCCTTGCCTGTCAACTTGATCAACATCCCTACCGTGCCTGGATCAATATTTTTTACCTGACAATGGTCGATGGATTACATGCCCTTATATGCAGACAGCGACAGAAAAGCAGGGGAGACGATATCATTTCGGGAAGGGGGCATAATTTCATTTCGGGAAGGGGACACAATTTCGTTTTGGGAAGGGAACACATTATCATTTCGGGACGGGGAAGTTGAGGAGACAAATATTAGTGAGCATACGTCCTTACGGACAAACGATGTTCCAGAGTTCAAGTCCAGGTGAATGATCGAAATGCTTTCTGTCACGTGACAAGGACATTCACCAGTGGTTTGGTCATAAACGCGCTGATACACGCATGTAGACACATATAGGCACACGTATGGTGCGTGCTCACACTTGAATGTGCAAATGCAAGCATATGTACAGGTTGCAAATTGAAGACTTTATGCACAGTCAGATAACCATACACATTGAATATGAGTAATGAATATGAGGAACACTGCATTGAACTAAATGCCACTTTAATTTAATTTTGTTTGAAAGCCATCTGCACTACTATCATGTGTCCCCGGTCCCTGGTGAAGATCCTTGTACAGTAACGTAATCTGGGTTATACTCGTGCTTAGGTAAAATTATTCCCTACCAGTTTATGTCATTCTATTCTGTACCACTCGACCATGTGTTCTTCGATAGTTATTCCCGATTAAGGTCTTTAATTTTTGAACATGTGCCATTATATAACCGAAGGACCTAGTGCCTAGGTTGAACGTGGTGCGTCTCACTAAAAGGAGGCAAATTTTTTTTTAATTGTTCTTCTTTTAAAAACAAATACCGTTAGTGGCGTAACGAAAATGCCAAGGCCCCTGGGCACAAATTAAGTGGGGCCTGCTTTATATAATAAGCTCAACAACCAATGTACTGTGACGGTATTGCCTCCACTGCTTTGCAGCATTGATCGAAAAGTGGCCAAAACTCAAGAGTATCTAATATGGGCTTCAAAGGTGTCTACCTTCGCACAAGATTACTCTTGGCAGATATGTAGATAGAAGGTTAATGACGCTTCTACCACAAATTAGTTTCACAAGATATTCAGATAAGCGAAAACAATGCTGCGTTTGGCTCAGCACGTTAATTCTAGAATCTGCCGACAACTTTAGTGAAAGATTAAGCAATGGTTTATGTTAGCTTGTTTAAGCCCCACACCTCTGATTAACTCAGGGGAATTCTTATTATTCTGGTATAGCTCAGATTAGAAAGTGTGTAGTAAATTGACTGAGACAAACATGCAGTAACTTTAAAATGATTAAATCGAAGTTAAATTTGTAAATTTACAAATAACAAAATGTAATAATCACTTACAGTTTGAAAATAATTTGAAAAGTTATGGATCAAGAAAAAGTTATCATCACGGTCATGATAGGAGGTACCTGGTTTTTACAAGAAGTTCAAGTGGCAGCATATATTGAACTTAATGATGGTTCTGCTCCTTCTGATGGGTTGGTTTTTTTTACACTGCTCACACTCGTCGCTGATCAAGGTTGTCGGGTATAGCTCGTTTCCAAGAAATGTCAGGGAGAGTCTATAAAGATGGTCCCTAGTCGTAAAGCTTAGGCCACTGTTCCCTTTTTGTTCCAGAGAAAGTACTTTCTGCTGGTACCACCAATAACTAAGGTAAAGAATAGAAACGAAACGCTCTTCTGAGTATTGCGTTTTCTAACCCATGGTTATGGGTCTCTATCTTCCCATTCAACCATCCCATTTAACTCAGAATTTACCCTCATTGAGAATTAAATTTAATCCCTCGGGATAAAACTTTCTTTACATTTAAATTTAATAGCTTTTATAGTTACTTTACATTTAAATGAAAAGGTTAATAGTACAGATAAAATATGTTTACATTTACAATTCCACTGATTGAAACGTGTTCACAATATAAATTGAATATGTTTTCATTTATGTTTACACTGAATTGAAAAGTTTGAAACTTCCATTAATTTTTAAATGAATATTTTCACAAAGACATTTACACTGGTTTGAAACTGTAAGTATTATACTTAGATTGTACATAATTTCTTTCATCTTTTCCTCCCGGCTCCATATGGAACTTGGAACTACTTTATGCTTTTAGTTCTCTTTACGAGACAAGCAATATAGCAATCACCAGCCCGTGCACTGGTGGTTCATGAATCATCATTCTATACGCTGAGGTTGTCAGCCTTAATTGACTGGGACATCCACTAGCAATTTTCACATATTAACATTCACATGGCAGTATATATATATATATATATATTTATTAGTTCACATGTTTGGAATGAAATATAGAATGTAAAATCACAACTTACGCCAATCCTGGCTCACAGACTTTTTGCTCAGATGAATAAAAGAGACTTGAATCGGCCTCTTACACGCGTCTGGGATGTCGTTAATTTAATACGTTCCCTCTCTGACTGTGTGTGTTTCCTTCAGTTTCCTCAGAGGGGGGCTTTCCTTATTAAAATGATAGAAATTCCTGGGCTGTTTTTGTAATTACTGATAAATACTCAAATAAAAGGGGTCCAGTCTGATAAAATGGAATTGTGCTGTTACGTGCAGTCTTTGATATCTTACAATATTATACATTGGTATACTTGTTATGTTCGCAAATATTTTGTAAACAAAATAGATACTTTTTAGTGCTTAAGGAAAAGTCATTATTGAGTTACTTCCCTTGAAAGTTGTGTCGTCTCTTTCGATCGAACTCCGCGGATGAATCCAGTTTTACTGCGCTTTATTCTCTGTTTGGGTAGTAATAGATTGTTCTTGCTTCAGAATATCTATGGCCTGAATTTATGTGTATTGTTTGTCTGAGTAGGACGAGTCTGTCTTATATCTGTATATCTTTACATATCTAAATCGAACTATATGTTCTTTTGTCTCTAGAGAGGTCAAAGGCTGTTCGGCGGATGTGTCGCTAGAGAGGCGTGTTTTGGCTTCGCCCTGATGATGGGGGCTGTGTTTTTCTATGTCGGCTTGTCGCCGGAAAAAGTGATCTCTATATTTATGGGGAAAGGGATAGTCGTCTAGACCTATCGTGTATGCTTTACCCCAGTGTTCATTCTTATTGCCAAGGAATGGCAGAATCATATTTCTGATACCAAGGTAATAAAAGATACTCTTTTGAACTCTCGTACGAAGCCACCGTTTTTCGATAGGTACGATTTGTACGTCTGAGAGGATACATTTAACTAGATGAAAAACGACTCTGATTCCTAGCAGCACTATATCCTGTAGAATGCAGTCAATTGTATCATGATAGAATCTACAGAGCAATGAAACATTTAATGAATGACTAACTTTAAGACAGATTCATTATCTGTATCCAAACGTGAGTGACAGCTCACGAGAGAAGCCATCTTGTAACTAAACATTTTGTGACTTTCAAGAAGAGAAAGGGATACCCCGTAATATCGCTTGATTAGTCCAGAGATCACTGCTACACATGAGAACCCATTGCTAGCGGTTCAATATGATTATATGGAAAAATCTGTGCTGGACATTATGTTAAGGAATCTTCGCTAGACGAGGTTAGGTCTAGAAGCCATCTTGGATATTGTTTATAATCTGACGTGCTTTGTCAGTAAACTCAGTTGATATATATATATATATATATATATATATATATATATATATATATATATATATATATATATATATATATATATATATATATATATATATATATATATATATATATATATATATATATATATATATATATGGGCAATACTGAGTGCTTGGCTACTGACAGTCCATTATACTATTATTCTACATGAGTGCCCATGTAACATTGCAAGACCAGTTATCCACTGTACCATGATGTATTATGCCAACCTGTGATTTGTCACTATCTGTGCTGTCGAGTGTGTACGTCCAATTAAACTGTAGTAAAGGTACACAGTCGTTGGTGTCGATGACTTCCAGCCATACATGAGTGTGAGAAAAGAACATTTGTCAACACCACGAACTCTTCTTATCATTCGCATATTATACACTCAATCTATGTCTACACACCACTGCGTAGGTCAAGTTGACATTCCATACTCAAACCACGAGCAACACAACAACACAGTATTTAACTCTGGTGATGTTCGAGTGAGCTTCAGATTTTTCAGCATGTCTCTTGCTCAGGGCAAGGGTCTTGTATTAAGAGTTTATCAACTGATGATGATGACGTCTGTCTTCCAAAAAGAGATCTTATCATGTGCATTCCAGGCTTCACTCTGGCAAGGTCTGGTGTCTTGGCAAGCGATCTTCACAGTAGTTTTGACTGACTGAAGCGTCAGGTTATATTCACTGCCATCCCACGCATTCTTTATTATGAAGCTCAGATGATCAGCCAATCTGATTTGAATATTTTGCATGACTCATCTAGTGCAAAATTTCAAACATTACTTTTCTGAAAATGGGTTGTAAACATCCGATTGCCGGGCAGGCGAACTTACAGACATATCGGTAACCTCACACAACAATGTGTGTAAGATGTAACAAATTTTTACTTTCGCTAAAGTAATGTCTTTGTAACACGGTGTACCGGAAACGATTATGTCATGCTTGACTGTCCAGAATGTGTCGCACAGACGATTAATCTCTTATCTGCCGCGCACCCGGGCCTAATCTTAGCAAAGCTTTGCCGCACCCTGACAAACGCGATGTATTATCACCAATAAGGGGTGTCAGATGTTTAAACAAACAAGCTCTCTGCTACATAGCAAACAGAAAGAAAAGGGTGCGACTCGGAAACAAAAGCGCAATGAAATCAGTACAAAAATATAACTGATACTGCCGTAGTGAAAGAGAGATCGGAAAGAGGACGCTCCAAAATCCATCTTGTTACATATACAACAAATCAGTCTCAACATGTAACTATTGACTTCATCATCATCATCATCATCGTCAATACACTTCAACACCCCAAGGACCATGTTCCTTCAACAAATTTGTGCCAGGTCCTCCTGTCCTGTGCCATCGGCTCAAGATCTTTCTTATTCATCGTTTTCATTTCTAAATCTCATATAACGATGAGGGTCCCTTCCCACCACTATTTTCTGGTGCCCACGGGACGTGCCTGGCCCACCGTGGCGGTAGTTACGCCACTGAATGCAGTATTTCTATGCACATAAGAAATAAGAATACTTGGGTTTTAATAGACACAATAACAGGAAAGAATATAGCCAAACAAACGGGAGATTTCAATATCAAAGTTAACAGTAACGATTTTAAGAAGGATAAGAAGTGGTTATGGAACGAAAACTGAACAGATGTTGGTTGATGTATTGTGCAGGTAACTGAATGAATGTTGGTGGTAGTTGGATCTCACCTACACCGGGGGTCGGAGTGGCTCAGAGGTATGGCATCCGCCTCGTATTTAAGAACTAGGCGGGGTTGTCGCACGTAAGGTCCTGGGTTCGAGTCCTGGGTAAGCCACTCACGTCTGTTGTTTTTCTGTTGTTTAGTGTTCTACTTCTTTATTTCCTACGAGTGCCTGAAAACATACCTTTATGTTTGTCTCACATTAATTTACTGTTTACAGGCCTCGGGTTTCCCTTCCTTATGTGTTATAAATGTTTATACAATACCAAAAATCTACCCTCTGTCCTGTACTTTCTGTTCTTAGTCTTCTATCATTTACTAGACACAGTATTAAGGTCTTTGCCTTGTGTAGTCTGACCTATACTGTGTAATAGGGGAACAACAGAAGTGATTGCGTCATTAATAGGCTGGACTGCCCATGTTAAATTTCCGGTGTTATGTCTTGCGGGTCGCATTAATGACCTGTCATCGAAGCATCATTTATTGGTGATGCCTAGATGGCAGGGAGGATAGTGTGATTCGCTTGCATAGCTAGGCGGGGTTGTCGCACGGAAGGTCCTGGGTTCGAGTCCTGGGTAAGCCACTCACGTCTGTTGTTTTTCTGTTGTCTAGTGTTCTACTTCTTTATTTCCTACGAGTGCCTGAAAACATACCTTTATGTTTGTCTAATATTTATTTACTGTTTACAGGCCTCGGGTTTCCCTTCCTTATGTGTTATAAATATTTATAGAATGTGTGATTCCTATACATTATATACACACATTGGGATTCTCGCCGTGCTACGGAGTTCGTGCACTGATGCACTGCGCTGAGATCCTCCATTGTGTGATCTAAGGGAAGAGATCAGAGCACTGATAGCGTTGTCCGTGTGCAATAAAGATAGTCCTTAACAAACCAAACCACCGACCCATACCAGAAGATAAAAGACCAGAATTACAATAACCACATTAGGGTAGACTAACAGTTCATGAAGTGTGGGCGCGCACTGGAGCAGATGCAGTCTCTGAGCGCCACCTGGTGGTGACTGAAATGAACAAAAAAAGAAGAGACTAACCGGAAATGACAGGTAGTAGAAAACAAATTGACTTATGCACTTTCGGTTGGTCGATACAACGGTAGACTTGGTCGATACAACGGTAGACTTGTTCGATACAACGGTAGACTTGGTCGATACAACGGTAGACCAGAACTATCACAAAATAGATATCAAGAATTTGTCCCGGGTTGGTCCCTGGTGTATTTGATGAGTTTTAAACCAAAAAGATCCTGTCATAGTTGTGAATGGACTGGCAACATCATGTGACACAAACTGCTACAGAATCCACGGTTGAAAGAGTACATGAATGCTCGATACTTGTTTCCTGAAAGGGGGGCCAGCTGCAATGGGGTGCAAAAAGGAACATGATGATGTTTGTGAGACTTTCTAGAGAAGTGAAAGAAAGATGAACACACAAGCGGTGACACAGATCAAACATTCCAGAACAAAGGTCAATGATCACCATAATGTCAGGTTGATATCGGTATTTAAAGATACAATAATGTGATTATGTTCAGTCCTATTCCATAGTTGTTAAACATGGACAACACAAAAAAACGACAAGCACGATTTAATACTGTAATGTAAGGACGCTTCCACAAAATAAAAGGATTTATACTCTACGACAATACCACCAATGTGGAACTGACGGACATAACTAGACAAAAGCCAGGGGAACAGGAGGTGAGGGAACTGTCGTAGATTTTTAGATAGGAGTATTAAGACTTGGGTTAGGTCCCTTCTGAATAGGTTGGAATGAGTGATAGATACAGTGAGAGCTGGTGAAAAGCAATAGAATTTCCACACGTGAGATGATAGAATATGATATAGAGGCTGTCTTTGAGAATCGAGATAATCTTCTCTCTCTCACCTATCTTCTACGACCGTTTTTAAAGGCGTCAGACAGTCTAAACACAGATATATATTACATAAATCTCTATCTACTCACAGGTACGCACATACACGTGACGACAGTTAAACACACAGACGTGGGAAAACTATAACACTGATATACAGATATTTGGATCGAGCTGACCAACGCACTGATTTTTTTGTTCAAGAGAGATATTTTAATTATCATATCAAAATTTCTCACAACACCAAAAAATTACATCAAGGAAAAACATATACAAATAGTCATAAAATTTAAGAAAATGCTACAAGGATGATAGCCCGTTAAAATCTTACTCTAGGTTTAGCCCACAGCCCCGTTAAGAGAACAGATGATGGCCCAAAGAGTTATAGATACGTAGGGTTGAGGCTAAGAGTTTTTCTTCTTTTCTCGTAAATGTATGCACAGAGTTGAATAATCTGATTTAGCCTAAGAAGTAAAGAAACTCTAGCAAATAGTAACAAATTCTGCAGGTTAAACAAAAAGAATTAAGACAGTAAATGGGTGACAATCTATAACTGTAAAATAACACTCTGATCTGCGTACACTCATTCATTCAGCCATGGCCATGGATACACAGTTATACTCACAACTTTGCTCGCTGCCTCTGGGAACATACTCAATTCTAGGACCTTCACACAGACCCGAAAATGCAGTCCGTGACCAAGAAATCCCCAGTTCCAAAAGACGTACTAAACTCTCAGGGAACGATTCCTTGGGTGTTCTAATTTTTCGAATGTCTGATTAAGTCACATAAAATATTGTCCAGGCACGAAAGTTAGCAGAGCACAATGTCATTAGCTTTGGTTTCTAGAATTTAAGGAATGTCAGATCGGTGTCTACTTTCAGGAAGTTACTATATTTGGTCACCACAGTACTAGTCAAAACTCTGTCGGAATGTTTCTGATCTTTGCTTGCCACAACGGGCTGAATTGTACTGAAGAGTTATTCTGGAAGAATTAATTCTGGCGCGAAGGCCTCTTACTTCATTTAACTGTTACAGTTCAGGTAATGAAAGTGATTTGTTTCTTCCCAAATAAAGTTCACGTACTAGAACGCTGGTAAAGTTGGGTACCACCGTTTCACTATATAAAAGAAAGAACACATATCAAATAATTTTACAATATGTACCCACTATAACTTACATTATTAAACCGCAAGTGTACTGCTTGACTTATCATTTAAATTTCCCGTAAAGTAAGTTATATCTTAAAAAAAAAATCATCAATCCCCATGAATTTAGGAACACGTGCGTGTTCCGTCAACATCTCATGAGGTTTCTAGCATTTGTAAGTTAGCTTAGAAAAATATATGATCTCGTCTGATTTCTTAGCAGTAAAATTTAACTTCATTATAGCTACATTATTGTTTAGTAAGCTAAGATATAATTTATTCTGCTATCCACTGAAACACGTCACTAGAAAATAATACAGACTATATAAATTTGGCACTCTGCGCAAAATCTAACTAGTGAAATATGAAATAAGCGACTTAACACTTTATCATTTTCCAAAATACTAGATATCTATTTTATTAATCTCACCACAGCACTACGGTAACGCCACGACTAGGATAATTCACTAGATAGGTATTTAGAAGCTCGTCACAAATCTGACGAGAACTATGAAATTTTCTATACAAGCTTCATTCGCTAAGCACGTGTGTTCCGTCTACTGGAGATGTTGGAGACTGACAATGAAATCCGATTTCAGCTCCTGGGTGGATATTTGAAAACAGGGGCAAACAATCCCACATTTTCTCAAACTCCCAAATCATCTCCCCTTTCCCGTGTAAAACACCTTACGTTTAACATTACCATTACTAGACGTCTTACATAACTGACACTTCTGCATTTCCGCACCTCGCGCTGACCCGGCCAACAGTGAGCCGTGTCAGCTGGGATTTCCAGACGACAGATGGTCTGAAACTGCGACTATAAGGTGTAAATATTCGCTCCTGCTTAAGCGTTTGGCCGATGCAACTACTTGTTGGCCGTTGAAAATGCAGACGGATGTCGGCTCTCTTCTAGCATTCTCACGCGTTTACGTCGAGAATCTAACTCAGGAGTGTCGTGTCATCTGAAGGTGCAGACCCAAGTCGGCTCGATGTCTGAGATGGACTGCAACTAAATCGCACTTTACGTCTGACTGACATCTATGTAATAAAATTACGCATCCCAGTATGAGAAAAAAAACCCCGGTAAAGTTTTAGAATACTGAAGAAAATATTTTTCGCAAACGGGTGATGCGAAAAATACAGGAAAAACAAGTAAGGAAAGATAATAAAACAAAAGGATTTGGGTGAGAGAATAGGAAGAAGATGTAGGTAATTTAATGATATAAAGACCTACGTGACAGGAACAAATGCAGGAAACACACATAGAGGAAACCAGTGGTAGCATTACAAGGCTGTCCTTATTCTGAAATCCCTAAGGCAAATGTGCTGGGTTCGAAACACGGTGGCTTTACGCTCCAGTCTACCCAGCTGTAAATGGGTACCCTTCTCTTGAGTTAGAGGCAAGAAGTAAGGGAACTAGTCAACCTACCCCGTAGAGCTGGATATGGCATAATTAAGTCTCTAACACTTCATTCCCCGACGGCAGTATCTGCTATTGGACTACCTTTACCTTTAAACTAAAAGAGATAGAAAGAGAGAGACCCACAAAATGCCAGGAGAAAAGAACTGGAGATAAACATAGAAAAATATAACGAATATACGGAAAGAACTTGAACATATGGCACAGATCAGGAGCTATGCTCCACAGGGACCTTATGATGGTGATGATGATAGTGATAGCGATGATGTTGTTTACAACAACGTTTGTTCTAACAGATTTTAACATTTGGTAATTTATTAAAAGCTGGAGAATGTTGGGAAATTGTATATGCGTTTGAAGACAAGATGTCTTACATAACAGGTAGTCTCATAGTAGATATTGCCGTTGGGGAGTGAAGTGTTACAGACTTCACTATACTAGGTCCAGCATCGAGAAGCGGGGTGACCAGCTCCCTTCCTCGCTGCCTTTTCCTTTCATAACTCAAGAGCAAAGTCAGGTAAGCATTTAGAGAATCAAACCCGGCCCTTTTGCCGCGAGAGACCAGCGCTCAGAGGATGAAAGGTTTTTTTCTGCAATATCTCACAGGATCAGATGTTTGTATCTTTTTTTTTTCTCCAGAGGATTGGAGGTTTGTATCTGTTTTCACAGGGGATCAGATGTTTTTATTTATTGTCTCAGATGATCATATGACTGTATCTATTTTCTCAGAGGATCGAAGGTTTTTATCTGCAATATCTCACAGGATCAAATGTTTGTATCTATTTTCTCAGAGGATCAGATTTTTTTATTTATTTTCTCGGAGGATCATATCTTCTTCTTCTTCTCGTTCGTCCTGAAAAGGACGTTGGTTGCGCTGTGTCCGTTTACAGCGCAGGTGCGATATTTGCGCCTTTCGGCCGACACATCCGACTTCAGCACGGCATTTTTGCGACTGGGTTAGCCTTCCCTCTTCGATCCCTACTCACTCAGCCAGACTGCAGTGATGCAGCCTGTTTCCAGGACCACCACTTGGAGGTGGAGTAGGATCTTGGTCAGCTCTGGTTCGCTGACCCTGACGCAAGCAGTCTAGCTATGGGTCGCTAACTGCATTCCTCACTGTTGACGCGTTTTCGGAGGATCATATGATTGTATTTATTTTCTCAGAGGATTAAAGTTTTTTATCGACAATATCTCACAGGATCAGAGGTTTGTATTCGCGGATCTGAGATTTTTGTCAGACATCAAAGAGGATCAGATGTTTTTAACAGCAATAACTCCGAGGATCACAGCTTTGTGTCAGCAATATTCCAAAGAAGCATAGGCGTATATCGGTGGTGGTTTTGAGGCTTTTCTCTTACATGAAGATATTTACAAGGTACAAAAAAAAACATTTGCACAAATTTATTTATTATCAGAATACATGTATTGTAGAAAATCAGATTTTCGGGGAGAATTAGTGAAATGCATGGGTTGTGTGTGTGTGTGTGTGACACAATTACGCTTAATTATGGTTCAAAGTTAATGCTCTCTATCATCAAAAGTCGATTGAAAATGCTCGTCGGACAAGGCTAATCTGTAACGAAATTTTCTGTATTTCGTCATTGAACATGCCTTTTCCTACAGACAAGTAATTAATACATGAGCGAAAGATTTAAATTGAGAATATTGGTCCTCTGGAAGGCACTTGTAGAATTCTGTCAGCTTTTTATTTGTCTTTTAGCATGCCATTGCGTTGCTGGTCAAACATTTCCGTTTGAAGGTTTGGTGGCCACTCCTCAATAGCACAGATTTTTAAAGATCCTTATTTATTTCTGTTGAAATATGCCAAACAGTGTACACTTAGGCAACTTGACCAGATAACTTCCTTCCATTCTGCTGGTATTTCCTCTCTCTCCCAGACTTTGCCAAGTAGTTTGTATAATATCTCTGTAGAGGTATCAATATATGTTGCCTAAGAAGGGAAATTTACAAGAGTGCACAAATTATAGAGGAATAATGTTACTATCAGTGCCAAGAAAAGTATTAAACAGAATCATCCCTGAGAGATTAAAAGAGTCCATAGACAAGCTACTGAGAGATGACCAAGCAGGTTTTCGACAAAACAGATCCTGTACAGACCAGATAGACACATTGAGAATAATAGTTGAACAAAGTCTGAAATAGAATTCACCGCTATACATTGGATTCGCGGACTATGAAAAGGCATTTGACAGTGTAGACAGAGAATTACTTTGGAAATAGATGAGGCATTATAGAGTTCCCATGAAGATCATTAACTGTATAAGGAAGACCTATGAAGACATGACATGCAGAGTTCTTCATGAAGGACAACTTACAGAACCGTTTAGGATTAGAACGGGAGTGAGACAGGGATGTCTCTTGTCTACATTTCTTTGTTTTTCTTATTAGCTATGATTGGCTATGAAAACATCTACGTCACACAACAGAAATGGAATCCAGTGGAATCTGACTAAACAGCTTGATGATCTGGATTTTGCAGATGACTTGGCTCTTCTGTCCCATAACCATAATCAGATGCAAGAGAAAATGAAAATTCACGATGAGAGGTCATAGCAAGTGGGCCTGAAAATACACAGGGAAAAGACAAAGATTATGAGAATAAATGCAAGAAATGATAACAAGGTTGAACTTGAAGAAACACCACTAAGGGATGTAGAATCTTACACATATCTTGGAAGTAATATAGACAAACTTGGAGGGACAGACAATGATATCAAAATAAGGATACAAAAAGCAAGAGGAGCTTTCACTGCATTGGGAAACATATGGAGAACAAGAGAAATCAAGTTCAACACGAAAATAAGAATCTTCAACTCAAATGTGAAGTCAGTCGTATTGTGTGGTTCTGAGACACGGAGAGCAACAAAAACAACAACCAAAAGGCTACATACTTTTATAAACGGGTGCTTGCGTATAATAGAAGGACTGAAATGGTATGACAAAGTCACAAATGTGGAATTGATGACAAGAACCAGACAAGTGCTAGTGGAACAAGAGTTGAGAAGAAGACGCTGGCGATGGATAGGACACACATTGAGGAAACCTGTTGATAGCGTTACAAGGCAGTCCTTGTTCTTGGATCCAAAGGAAAAGAGAGGCAGAGATAGACCAAAAAACACATGGAGAAGAGAACTGAGGTGACAATGGTGAGGAAAATATGGAAAGAACTTGAGTGGATGGCACAGGACAGGAAGACTTGGCATGTGTTTGTTGAAGGCCTGTGCTCCTCGGAGAGCTAAAGGACATTGTTTGAAACAGTGTACACACTAACTCTACTCTCCAGTTGCAGTGAT
Source organism: Oreohelix idahoensis (assembly GCA_024509875.1). Classification (NCBI taxonomy): domain Eukaryota; kingdom Metazoa; phylum Mollusca; class Gastropoda; order Stylommatophora; family Oreohelicidae; genus Oreohelix; species Oreohelix idahoensis. Next base: position 356,068 of record JAMPIV010002678.1, on the reverse strand, counting down.
ATAAGAAACGATCACTGATTCAAAAGGCTGGTGTTTCGTTGGCGGGCCGGATATAAAAAGTCGTGGGCCACATTAGTCCCACGGGCCGTAGTTCGCCAACCCCTGCTGTAATGGATGGAAGATCACCAACCCTTCCTCTAATTCTCCTACCAAACACGTAAGTCGAGCTATGTTCTACACTTTAAACCCCTTCCCCATCCATCACCGCTTACTGAGCAGCGATCTTACAATAGCCACGCGCCTCCTGCCTGACAACGCTTGGCTGACTTGCATGCAAATGAGATAGGCACGTGCCGGGCTAGGCTCCTTGATAAAATTGGGATTTATCTGAGTGCTGCACCCGATGTTTTACTCAGGCAGGCAATGGAGTTTCTCCCCCCACCGTCGAAGTAGATAGATTGAAGTCGGCAGAAAACTGCTGAAAGTTTAATATTTTTCTTTTCAATTTTCAAAAGTGCGATACGCTCCGTTCTAAACTAACTTAAAAATGCACAATACGATGCTTCAAGAGGAGAAGGATTTTAATTATGGAAAGTAGAATGAAAGAAGAGTCAACGTGTTGGAACACCAAACTCACCGAAAATGATTACCCACTCTAACAACAGGAAGATTTCTTTTTAAATATGAATTTTGCAGTTTTGGCGAGGCGTTGACAAGTTCAACCTAGGTCTGTCGGTTCTATCAGGGCGCACGTCAAAAATATAAAAGACCTTGTGAGCTGGTGTAGTGGTTATTAGTCAGAAAGTGGATACGTTTCTTCTTATAATCATCATCTTCATGTCCTTATTCGCTCCCTGTGGAGCATAGACCCACCAGTACAACTGTTCCCCTTACATGAATCTTGCACCAACGCATTCCTGTGCTCTTACAGCAGTTGTTTCTGTAACATTCTGTTTTACCCGATGAGGTTGTTAGCCTCATGCACAACCTCATAAAAGTCCAGTCTTACGATATGCCTGATGGGAGCAGTAGTTATAACCATTCAAAGTCTGCACAGAAATACACCCCCCCCACCCCACCCAGGGGAAGTAGACGGGGCTTTCTTTGCCACTACTGCCGATCAGCTAACGCTTAATTACACAGGCGCTATTATTTCTGGAATAAAAACGTGACAAAGGTGACTGAGAAGCGGCATCAATGAGATAAATAAGACATGGAAGGAACGTGAACGCACGGAACAAAATTGTCCAATGAAGCCTGCCGGCCCCCTTTGATTGTCCAGTGAAGGCTATAGGCCCCTACTTGGGAAAAAATGCCCATAAAAGCACAATTAAGAATTTTGCATTTTAAATTTACGTTATGTACATGGATCCCTTAGAATCCGTTCCAAGGGGGCCAGTGGACCACGTGTTAAGAACCCTGATTTAGATGTATTCGCATCTGCCACGGTCATTTGCTTAAGAAAATATATGGATGCTACGAGAGAGAGCCATTCAATCTTCACCAGGTATGTTCCGATAAAACTAAAGATAAAACTCATTGTGGCTGTAAAAACAACACACACACACACACACACACACACACACGTAACGACAGAACATGAAAGGGGAAGAGGGGGGGGGGGGGGAATGGGGGAATTTACTGGACAGTTTATTGAAATCGTAGAGGGTAAGATATTATGTGATGAGATATAATCGCCTTCGCTCGAAGGAAGGAACTTCATGAAATACCAGTTTGTTTATTTGTGTTTACATTTTCAAGTTATCTTTTCTATTTTCTTTCCGAAGTCTTGCATGGTCGGTGCTGGGGTTTTGTTTTCAATATTTTGTAAAATTCCTCTTCATCTTAGTGTTATATTTCAATGTTTTTATAAATATTTGTACCCACATTATATATAATATAATAATTTCCCCCCGGTTTCTCGATATTTTAATACCAGCTATATTACCCATTGTTGTAGACTTGTATCCCGACTAATTTCCATTTTATTAGTGTTTGTCTTGCTTATTTCTTTGACTAGGGATAATGTGGGTCAAAAGTCCGCCATGCAGAGAGTGAGAACAAAGAGACAAACCGAAATTCCACGGGTACATTGTGACATGCAAGACACAGCGAAGTTCCGGAGAATATGTGTGATCCGCCCTGCTTCCATCACTTCACGGGGTTCGATCTTTTGGACTCTCCATATTTTTCTAAGATTACTCACTCTGTGAATGAGCAGTGCGAGCTGGTGACAAACGTCCTCGTCTGCCCCAGTCACGTGATCTGCGATGGTGATACGCTGTCTATGGTAAACAGTGAAAATTAAAACAATATCACGTGTCAGATTTGTATCACGGAAATCTGCAACGGGAGACAAATCTCATGTCAACTTAACCACTCCACTTTCGATTAAACTGAGCGTAAGATTTCAATGTTTCATTACATCATTTACAGTTGGCGTTTCCAACGTTGGTTCCCCCCCCCCCCCCCGGGCATCGCTGTTACTGCTGCATCCAGTCGTTATCGTTATCATCATTATCACTTTTCTTTGCGCTCTTTATGGAGCATGGTGCCACCAAAGCAGCTGGTTCCTCGTAGGAAGTCTGCACCAAGCAATCCCATGCCCTCACAGCGGTTGTATCTGTAGCAATGGGTGTTACATGATGAGGTTGTCAGCCCCATGCACATCTCCCGGGGGAGGGGGGTGTCTCTGAAGAGACAAAGAAAGAATACGACAACCGCTCCCCCAGGCATGTCGTACAGAGAACTTCTTCTTCTTCTGAGTTCAGTTTGTAGTCATGATAAATCTGCAGGCCTGTCGCCAGGACGAAGTCCACAGTGTACAGAGAACTTCTTCTGCGTTCAGTTTGTAGTCATGCTAAATCTGCAGGCCTGTCGCCAGGACGAAGTCCACAGTATACAGAGAACTTCTTCTGCGTTCAGTTTGTAGTCATGCTAAATCTGCAGGCCTGTCGCCAGGACGAAATCCACAGCGTGCAGAGAACATCTTCTTCTTCTGCGTTCAGTTTGTAATCATGATAAATCTGCACACCTGTCGCCAGGACGAAGTCCACAGCGTACAGAGAACTACTACTTCTTCTGAGTTCAGTTTGTAGTCATGCTAAATCTGCAGGCCTGTCGCCAGGACGAAGTCCACAGTGTACAGAGAACTAATATGAGGTTGTGCATGTGACTGGCAACTTTATCATATAACACAAATTACCGTACTACAGAAATTACCGCTGCTAGAATATGCGACTGCTTAGTGCAAGCTTCCTGCAAGCGACAAATTGCAACGGTGGCTCCGTGCTCCTTAACAAGCGCCAAGGAAATTTCTGATTGTGGACCATATCTGAATTGAATTAGGAAAAAGCGGAAAAATCAGGATCTTCAACTCAAATGTCACGTCGATTTTATTCTTTGGCTCTGAAACATGAAGAGCAACTTACTTACTTACTTACTTACTTCTTACTTAATTAGACGTTCCTCTTCTACCGTGAGGTGTAGAGATTTGGAAGAGAGAGCGCCATACTATCCTATCGGCTAATAAATAAATAAACAATAAGGTATGTTTCAGGCACTCGTGAGAAATAAAGAAGTAGAAAACTAGACAACAGAAAAACAAAAGAAGTGATAGGCTTACCGGGAATCGAACCCAGGAACTTCCGAACGACACCACCGCCTAGCCACGGGAGCGAATCGTTCCTATCCTCTCTGTCGCAGACAGAGGTCTAGCACGAACTCTCCGCGTTCGGAGCGTCCTGGGTTCGATTCCCGGGTAAGCCCATCACTTATGTTTTTTTTCTGTTGTCTAGTTTTCTACTTCTTTATTGTTCACGAGTGCCTGAAACATTCCTTTGTGTATTATGTATTTATTTATTTACTGTTTACAGGCCTCAGGTTTCCCCTCCTTGTTTGTATCCTATCGGCTGTCTTCCTCCTGGCCTGGTTCCAATCTAGTCCTCGGTCCTACAAAGGTTGTCTAATGTTGTCTTCCCAGCGGACTCTGGGTCGTCCTGGAGGTCTGGATCCCTGGCTCTTAGCCTCCCATGCCTGCCATGGCAGCCGATCTTCTTCCATTCTGCAGACATGGCCAAACCATCTTAGTTGGGACTGTTCTACTTGGGTCTGCAGGGGTTGATTTTTTAGGCCTTGACATATCGTCTGGTTGCAGACCATGTCTCTTCTTGTTATTTCAACCACCGTTCTCAAATACCTCATTTCTGATGTTTGGATTTGACTTTTGTGGGTTGTAGTCATTGCCCATGACTCGCATCCATACGTCAAGACTGGGACAAAGGTGTAGCGGTATACAGCCCGCTATGAAATCACGTGATGAACAAACTAGATCTCTTGTTGCTTTGTAATGTTCATGTGACATACCATTTTACACAAGACACTGGCAGTTAACTGTCTTTATTTTGACGTTATTTCATATACATTAGTTGGGTATGAAAGAAGAAATAACAGTTTAAAAATAGGAAACGACTTTTCAGTCGCCCTGTATGTTAACTAACGCCACGTTTCAGAACTATGGCGTTATTGCTATTTAACAAACATCCATCCATCAGCCCATTACACCGGACCCATTTAGAGCAGATGAAAGGTAATAGTTTATGATTAATACACAGATCTCATCCTCAGAGATACATCACATAAAACTAGCAATATCTGACTCCAGCCAAGCTGGCCAGAGCGTGTGCTGTGGATGTCAGCGCATGCGCCATGTCCCTCCAGTTGACCCGTGAGACACGGGCAGGAAATTTGAAGCTCGTATTGATCACAGAATTACCCAGTGAGTGATCAAGAGTGATGAACGAGAAAGGGAATCTGAGTGGTCTAATGAATGAGTGGTTCGTGAGTAAATGAGTGATAAATAGATGAGTAAGGAGTGAACGGGGGAATACATGATTACAGCGGTGTCTGGTTTAATTGGTAAACACGATAACATTCTGATTCCGCACGTTGTAATGAGTTGTTAGTAATGTATGTATCTCATTAATGGGTAACCGTGGTCCCATGTCACATACTGCCATAGAGGAGTGTATTGTTAGAGACGTCACTATCGTAAGTCTAGCGTGACCAGCTGAGGTAGAGGGGTGACCAGCTCCCTTCCTCTCTGCCCTCCCTGATTCAACATTAGAGTCAGGTACATATATACAGCTAAGTAGGCTGGAGCGTGATAGTACTTGGTTTCTAACCTGCAAACAGGTAACTTTCGCGCGAGAGGCAAGCGTTCTAACCAAAATGCCAGTCGGCGCTCTCTAAATGATTCCTATGTATTAGGTATTCCAGCTCATTTCAGAATTCTCCGCTTCTGTTCGTTTACTCTTTACTAGCAATAACCCGTCAATAATGACGGAAGTAAATCAAAAACTGTAATATACTTTTAAAATATTTTTTTATTCAATATAAAAGTTCTTTGATGACAACATTTTTTGTGAAAGTGCGTGGATTTGTTTCAAAGAATGTTCCCTGATAAAAAGTGTTTTTAACAAAAATTTTCAAGTTTTCATGATTTGTTCCTCGGGTGAGGGTGACAATGAGCTGGCCGTGTCCGAAAACAGGTTCAGGAAGGAAAACTCGTACGTGATCAAAAGATTGTCCGTGCGCCTTATTGATCGTCATTGCAAATGCTAAAATCACTGGGAATTGACGACGTCGCATCCTAAATGGCAAACTGCGCTCGCTCGGTTCTAAGTCAATGCGAGGAATTAAGACTCGTTCTCCCTTATTACTGCCAGTGATAATTTCTGCATCAATCGAATTCCAATGCACGACTGCTCGTTTTGCAGCCATTTTATTATTTTGATCCATAATAATAAGTCTGCAATATTTTAAATTAAAATTGTGTCTTGAAGAAACAATCAAAAACTTACACTTTAAGGTTATTTTAAACAAAATGATGAGTTAAATCCGTTTCCGGAATGAAACTGGGTTCTACACCGACTTTTTTTCGTTGAGTGTTACTATTTTCGAGAGAGTACATATAAGGGAAACAATACAATTAATGTCTAACTTTCAACCACAGTTGCATCCCTTAGATGTGACCGACGTACAAACGGCGAGAATTATGGATTTTGATGATAACTCTTTTATATTTCTTTAAGTCTTCTGTGTCTTCTTTTTTCTTTCAGGATTACTCTTTTCTGTTTCCTTAAGCTTTCTGATTGTTCTTTTTTGTTTTATAGGTTTTCATCTGGCAGTTGTTTTGCCTATTTCTAGTATTACTCTCACATTCTATTTCCTCTTTTTTTTTTTCTTTTTTTTTTTTGTGATAGGTTGTCAACAGTTTTCCAGGACAGAGCACAGACTGCTTCTAGTATTTGGCCAAGACTATTTGTACAAGCCGCTTCTGGTTCTCATCTTGACTGCTCGATCATATTCAGTACAGGTATTTTTGGTTATCCTTCTTTAGCTGCTTCTCTTCATCTCTCAGTTCTCTCTGTATCTGTCTCTCTCTCCTTTTCTCTCTCTCTCTCTCTCTCTCTCTCTCTCTCAAATTTTCCTTTAGAAATTGCCAGGACAAATACAAGACACAATACAAGACACAATACAAGACACAAGACACTTATGCAACAAACAACAGGTCAAATAAAATGGTAAAACACTCTAGATCTCTGACAGATACTCCAGACAGATACTCCAGACAGATACTCCAGACAGATACTCCAGACAGATACTCCACGTGTTAAATCCGCTTAGCCAAGACATAAGCAGAGGAAACTATAATATGAGATTGTGCGTGGGGCTTGCAGCTTCATCATCATCATATGATGTCTTCTCTCCAGAACGTTATCTCCGTTACAGCTGCTCTGAATGCATCACGATTCTGGGCAAATCGACCTGCATCAAACAAAGACAAGTTCAGACTCTCTGTGATGTCTAGGTCGTTTCGTTCCCCTTTTTCCAGGGACCATGCCTTCCATTACTAATTTTTCCAGATTATTATGTCTTTTTATATGACCGAAAAATGTCAGCTACCTTATTGCGATGGTGTTTAGGAACAAATTTTCCTCTACAGTTAGTGAGTGCAGTACTTCTCTGTTGGTCTTTTTTTTCTGTCCAGGGTATTCTCAACATCATTCATCATGTTTAACAATTTGCTACATAAACCACAGCTGCTAGAGCGCATGGATGCTTTGATACAGGCTTCTTGCGCGGCGACCAGCTGAAGTGATGACTCCTTGCTTCATTAACAGCGAAACGGGAAAAAGAGGGAGAAGAAGAGATATTCACAAGGCCTCTGTTACTCACTTCTAAATCTGTACTCGGAGCCGCTGACCGAGGAAGAAATCTACTAATACAGTAAATAATCTTCATTACTACTTACTTAGTCGTTCCTCTTCTACCCTGAGGTGTAGACGTTTGCCAGAGAGAGCGCCTTATATCATATCGGCTGTCTTCCTTTTGGCCTGGTTGCAATCCAGTTCTCTGTGCTTCAGAGATTGTCTAATTTTGTCCTCCCAGCGGACACTGGGTCGTCCTGGAGGTCTGGAACCCTTGCTCATAGCCTCCCATGCCTGCCATGGTAGCCGATCTTCTCCCATTCAGCAGACATGGCCAAATCATCGTAATTGGTACTGTTTCACTTGGATCTGCAGGGTTTGGGTTTTTAGGCCTTGACGTATCGTCTTGTTGCGGACCATGTCTCTTCTTGTTCCTTAACCACCTTCCTCTGATACCTCATTTCTGAGGTTTGGAGCTGGCTTTTGTGGGTTGTAGACATTGCCCCCAAAAAATGGAACATAGGTGGACCGGTATACAACCATCCTCATCTTCTTGTCAATTTCTCTTTTGCTGAGAAATCCTCGAGTTTGTGGCTTGAAAAAGTCTCCCAGCTGCCGCTCTTTGGGTAGCCAACTCTTCTTTGATGCCTCCCTTCCAGTTTATGGCAGCTCAAAGATATTTAAAGTAAACAATCTTCATATTTTTCTATGAGCTTAGAACGGAGCATGGAGACACTACTGTAGTTGATCCCCTTGCAGGAAGCCTGCACCAAACATTCACATGCTCGTGCAGCCGTGGTTTCTGTGACAGTTTTTTTTACATAACGATGTTGCCAGCTCCATATTTCCGGTAACTACACGGGGGTAATTCAACTGAAGTCACGTAGATTTTGTTTGCATAAGTATTTCTTTGTGTTATTTCACTGAAGAAATCGTTTGCACCTGAGAGACACCGATTCCATGAACTTGACCTCCTCTTCACGTTCATGCAAGCGCAGTTCTTCACTGACCGTGAGAGCAGAAGTTTGATAACTAAAACAGTCGTGCTCCAAGTTTGCATCCTGACCCAGATGACGAGTATAGCTGTATGATTCACGATGAATTATCATTCATTCAAACTGCTGCCTGGCGTTTCTTAGCCCGAAATGTAAGGTTTGGAAAACGTTTTGGATTGCAGTGTAAAATTGGGAAAGCAGGCCTTCGCTTTAAAAATCTGAAAAACAGCTTGGCCTGCTGTTTGCATCAAATGAATATTGACAGAAGTATTTTTTGCAGAAAGCATAGTTTGAAATTGTTGTTGTTGGTTCTAGTTGTAAGTTTCAGAGTTGTCTTCAAATCTTTCCTTACAAGTCTCATGTCCCCAACAATAGCTTTGAAGTCGAGCCCCATTTTTGATCTAAAACTGTTAATAATCACATTCGCCTTTATTCAAACAATTTGGAATACCAATCACAATAAGTAGTAATGAAAATTAATCATCTCTATTTTATTTTATTTACTGACTGCTGTTATTATTGTATCGACTTAGACAAAATCATTTTCGGTTTCTTCGTAAGAGTGCGTTGTGAATGAGGGCGGCGAAGTTGGTTAGCCTAAACTGGCAAATCTGAGTCTTTATTAGGTGCGAAAAGGAAAGCGATTATAATGATACTTTGTTATTATTATCATTATTATTTTAGAATAAGAGACCACCTGCAGTGGTAGTTCCATGTTCTGTAAGGAGCGCAAATAAAAACGCCCCACAGAGAGCCGAAGGTAAATTAATAAATGAATCGCCTCTTCCAACACATTCATTTGTTGACCACAAGACGTTCCATTTGTTGACCACAAGACGTTCCATTTGTTGACCACAAGACGTTCCATTTGTAAGGGAGAAATGTCTGCTCAGTTTAATCCAGCCTAGTATCTTCTAAACAGTCACATTCGTACCCATAGACAAACCTAACATATTCCTAATAATTGGATGAACAGAGTGGTCTTCATCACCCGCGATGGACGAACAACATCTTCTAAACTCAACCCCTTCACTCCCCCACACACTTCCAACACCCCCACTTGTCCAGCTGTCAATCATTACAGCGGTGTGTAAAGTATAGCCAAAGTCTGGCCTTGATCTTCGGATTAAACTAGACAGACAAGCTGGTCACTTGACCGGACTTGTGACCCACTTAGAACAACAGGCCGTGCCATGGATGGGCCCTCTCTGGGATGATGTGTAACCAGCATTCTAACACGGTACCTGCTGTTATTATAATTCAGAAACAGCGCCACATCAAGACGAAAAATAATATTTAAATGTATAATATATTTTAGAAACGTACGGTACTTTACTATGTTATACCACATTTTTGTGTTTTCTTACCGTCTGTTCTTCACTGACACTAAATATAAATTATTAGTATTATTTTGTTCTGTTCATAAACTTCTATTTCTAGTGGCGTAGGCGATCACTGCTATCCACGAGCCTCTGATTCTGGTGCCACCTATATTTTTTAATGGTGATTTCATTCCATGAATATTCCATGTTAACCAGTCTCCTCCTGAAACTGATACCTAGTATAGTGGCCTCTAACGCATCAATCTCCTACGGCTGTACCTACTATGGGACAAGACTACCTATATTTTTGTATATTCCACGCCATGCCCTCAGTATATTCAGTATTTTTTTTTTCTTTTCCAATCTTCGTATTATTCCGTACTATATTTTAGCATAATGAAATTTTAAAAAACAGCTATGAGAAAACAGATCAAACTGTTCTACAGAAGTGATCAAAGTAAGTACTGTATATTTTAAAACAATATCTCTCCTTTTCTTGCGTCAAGGCCTTGTCAACAAACTCAGTCCCTAGCGTTGATATTGACTTTACCCCATGACATGTTGAGTCAGAATCTTCGCTCTCTGGCATCCTCTCGATCTTTTCACACCAAACTGAATGTGGTGGGGAAAGGGGGGGGTGGGGGGGGGGGCACTTTCTCCACTGCTAGTTATATCGATAGTTCTGCATCAAACAGAAGAACAATTAAAAGTCCACTAAATGGATCAAGGTTGTCATTACGTTATTTAGTAAATAGACCGTTACTGGTACACGTAATGTTTAATCTGTGAATTTCCTAAACGTAAATTGGACGCTTCTCGCATGTATTGAATCTTCTTGCGTACATTTGTACCTTAACGAAACAAGTACTGAATACTTAACGAGCAACAAATCCTATGTGGGGCCCCATAACTCGCGTGCGTGTGTACGCGTGTTTACACCGTAGAGACCAATCGCCTTCTGCAAAGCTTTAACTCCTCCCTCGCTCGAGCGTGCGGGTAACGCTACTTTAAAAGCAAGGAACACATGGTGGCAGCTCGTTTTAGACAGAAAGAAGGAAGAAGAAATTCAGAGGAGTTTTTCAAACTATTTTCAGCAGATATTAGCAGTAACATTAGTGGTCGTGGATTTCAGATACCTTGGTGATATTTTGTGACTTTGAGCTAAAGTGTAATGATAACTTTTTCATTGAACATTTGGACTCGAGATCTACCTTAAGTGAGTATCCTGCACAGTTACTGTGAATTAGCGGCAGTTAAATGCTTTGTTACGGTCGCCAGCAAAGCCTTGGCATAATGTGTGAAGTTTACTTAATGTAAAACTAAGAACTGAACTTTTGTAGGTTCATTTGGTGTTCGTTCAGCATGGATTACTTCAGCGAGGCAGATCCTTTAATCTCATCTGCCATTTACCCTGGTGTCATGGATTTCGACCCGTACTCACGACCTACAATGCTTTTAGAAGATACACAGAATGACATACACATGCATTTAGACAGCCCTGACTCAATTGACACGTACAATGAGTCAGAAATGGATCTGGCTTTCCATGACAGCCGATCAGTGGCATCAGCAGCGTCAGTCGGCGATGATATGAGTGACTCAGTCCCTTGCACGCCCCAGAAAGTCGACGATGACTTAATTGAAGCCGATAGAAGACTTGTTAACGAACGATTTGCCCCGTACGACATATTTCCTGCAGACAATACATGGACTCTAGAAGAGAGAATAGAAAAGCTTTTGCAGATAAGTCCGTGCACAAAATACACTAAAGAAGATCTTCTGGGCATTGACTCCATCGAAAGTCCGGAGAAAAAAGTTGACATGCTCATTGAAGTTGTGTCCAAGGTGCATGTTAATCATCGCTGGAATTATGTTCAACCACATGAACTCCACAGAGGATATACAGTAGTGGCAAACTGTAAGAAAGAGAAAAAGAAAGACGCAGATGGACAATCATGCCCAAAAAGACCAATGAACGCTTTCATGATCTGGTCTATGAAATGTCGCGCCCTCATTGCACAAGTTACTCCCCAACTTCATAACGCAGTCATCAGCACAAAACTAGGGGCGGCCTGGAGAAAATTTGATGATGAGGAGAAGGCGTTATATGAGCGTGAGAAAGAGATCCTCAGCACATTTCACAAAATTGAGTTTCCAAACTACAAATACAAGCCCAAAAAGAAAGCCAAAAGAGCTGAAGAAAAGCCGGTTGCTGAACCCAAGCAGACAAAGTGCTTAAAAAGAAAGAGATCAGAAAGTAGTCAGCTAGCTCCCCTTCGTGGCATCAACATCGCCGACGCGCGTCAGAGCTTGGATCCTTTGTTGAAAGAGAGACTCCAGGTTAAGATGCAAGTAAAAATAGATCCAGATATGAAGAGAGGCATCGGCAAACGTGTCACGGCAATAGACCTAGCTGATCTGACAGCTTTCCACCGGAATGAACTTACCTCTTCTCAGGCTTTGGCCAACGCCCAGCAGCGGTTCCAGAACGCATCTTCAACCGTCCAACTCGTAATTGACAGCAAACCAACTTCTGTATTTGATACCCCAGAGAATTCCCCTAATAAACCTATTACACCAATTACCCCAACTGAACAGACAATAAGTAATGAACACGGGGGATCCATCAGAAGCGAGCGCTGCTTCGACTTTGATGACAAGTCCTCAATATTATTTACAATTGACAACATTGATAAAGTTCACAGTGCCCTGGCTCGCGCTACCCATATTAAAAACGAACCAGATATACAGCCATGTATAAAAATTGAGCCACACCTGCAATGGAACCTAAACCTCTGTATCAAAAGTGAGCCGCAGGACTACGCCAGCCTGTATTCCACACATAGAATTATCAAATGTGAGCCCGAACATATGGTGCCGCCAGTTCTTATCGAGGGGCACATGCCCATTTTATCGGCCGAGACGGTCGACTCCGTACTTGATAACGAATGCACTTCCAGTTTTAACAACGAAGAGTTGCTAGATGACTTTATGAAGTACCTCGATAGTGACATATGTTTTGCCGCAGATCTATTACCGTGTGTAACACAGACACCTGAAGGGCCAGCAACAGTTTAATCCAAGCCTTCCTTTCAGGACTAAACGCCACGTGATCACCTAATTTAATCAGCCCCCAAGTCATTGCCAATCCATCCGGCTTTATAAATTATATATTACCCCCTACCTCACACTAACTGTTTTGCATCTAGTCGTCCTGATTGCAACAAACGTGAAGGCTTCATCTATCTAGTGAGTTCGGACACAATTATCTCATTGTGTTCATCGCCGTAATTCTACCTTGGAAGCGCTCCTGAGAGACCCACCCCCGTTCTCGCCAGACTACTGGGCAAACATTCACCCGGCAGGTTGTATTGAGTACACAAAAATAGCCTTACCCCCGCCGTTCTCACAGAACTGTACTGACACTATTTTCTTTATCCTCGACGCCTTATCGTGGCCTAGTTATGTTCCTCCGTTGTCAACATTTCAAAACCAGGCTTTGGCTAGGCTACCAGTGCGATGTTCCAGTTTGCAGTGTCTTAAAAACTAAATGGGCTTCTACCGTGGACAGCAGCATAAACCGGTGCCAGTCGGTATACAGACTTTTATGAAGCCCGTTCGTCGTCTTTAAGAAAAAAGGAAAGTCCTTCATGAACCGGATTTTGTTTTTTAAATGTTGGCAGCAAACAATGTAAATTATCATCAGACTATTGCCGCGATTCATTTTTGTACATTTCACTAGGCAACATAAACGACCAAACTTGATATTTCACCAGCCACCGGCATATTTTTTTTAAAAGTCCACCCACTGCAAAAACAGGTATATTATTTTCTACATTATACCCCGCCGTTGCCAAAATTACCACATATACCAGCACCACCAACTTATAAAACTGTGTTCAGTCACCCTTACAGTGATTGTCAACAAATACTGCAATAGGCGAGTAGCCTAGTTGTTTTTGTTTGTGCATAATCAACTTTATGAATGAACAATATAAGAGGAAGGGAAATGTATTCGCACGTGTATTCTGGATTTGAGATGAACTTTTTTTAAAAGTTAAATCTCCATGTTCAAATTACGTTTTGACGCGCGTCGGAGAAACTAGTAGTGACTGAAGGCCTACTCATCCACAACGATATACGGCTCCACGAAACAACGATATACGGCTCCACAAAACAACGATATACGGCTCCACGAAACAACGATATACATGAGATGCAAATGTCCTTCTTGGACAGATATTTTCCTTTTTGTTTTATAAAGACATTTTCTAACGATCCTTCACGGCTCGCTCTAAAGGTTTTCTTGTTATTGTTAACATTCCCTAATAATAACAATAACCAATAACAGTGCCTCACTCATAATGTTGGTCAATGTTTCCATCATAATTTGTTTTATGGTGGCTAAACGGTTTGTTTCGTTGACATAAACAGTTAAAATAACTTGTTTTAGTCAGCTAAGGCCTCAACTATTTCACATTCAAATACATTTTGTATTATATTTTTTTTATTTTAACTTGATGCTAACTAAATTATAGCTTTCACAGTTTTTAGACCTGGTTTTTTTTTAATGATTTTAAAACTTGTTACAAAAACATGTACAGTGGAAATCTATTCTGCACAATATCTTGTGTGATTTTACCTAATTTCTGTTTGTTTAATAACAAATGGTTGTACCAAGAACAACATTGCCATGGAGTATTAATTCTTCCTCGGCTTGTTAACAACAAAAACAAAAGCGAATAATTGTTTTATGGTGCCTGGCCGGCGCATGCTGTGAAAATACTATATTATCATAATTATGTTTTAAAAGATAACTCTTATTCTTGAGTAAGTTTTAATCTTTTATTTTCAGTTATGGAAAGTCGCCGTTTTTAATTTTTGAACAAAAAATCTCACTGATATCTTTTATGTTATTGTTCTTGATAAAATAATTAGAGGCTCGTTAAATGTATGGCATGTGAATATTAATATGCATTCGTGTTGAAACTTGTACAGGGTTGACATGCTGTGTTCAGTTTAGCCCTCGCAGAAAAAATAATTCGTTTGAAAGGGAGGAAAACGCGAGGTAATACGGTATATTCCGACAATATATCGTATTACGTCCCTGTCTTTGGTTGAGCAAATTCGCTGTGATACAGAAATGATCTAAAGCTGTGTTCATTCAAGGGTGATAGATGATAAAAGTGTCAGTTAGTGCTGTGAAATAGTGTTATATTTTAAATTGTTGGCAAAGTTAGCGGTACATTTTATTCCATGCGATCTTAGAATAAATTTTAACCGGAGTTGCGAGGTCTTGTAAAACAATGTGTTAATATCTTGCAAACACAAAAGTAAATCAATTAAATTATTTTTCCGCCGTATAAATGATATTTTTTCGTCCCATTGGCAGAGTGGTTAGATCGCTTGCTCCTAGCGGGAAAAGTAACCGAGTTCCTGGATCGAAATCTGATAGCGTCGCACTCCATTTTACCCAGCTGTAAATTGGTACGACGTTGCTCTGGAGTTAGGACAGGAACTGACCACCCCCACCTCTTAAAGCTGGACCCAGTATAGGAAAGTTTCTAAGATATCACTTCTCTACGTCAGTATCTGCTTTGATACTAGCTGTACCAACAAGATATTTAACGAGTATTTTGAGATGAGGGCCGCAGTTTTGAAGGAAACTAAAAACTGAATAGCATAAACATTCTTTTTTATTGGCAATGAAAGATTTATTAAATTAAAGATAGATTAAAAGATTAACCATCCAGGGTATGTGATAATTACGAACAGTAAATAAGAGGGGATTATCGCAAATCCCCACCAACATATTTAAATAATTGTACAAAGTGTGTGAATGTAAACAACTTTATTTATTTAAACAAATACAACTAGGCATAAAATAAAAACAAAAAGAGAGCGAGCTGAAGAAATATGCAGAAGATATTTATGTTGGTCACTTTTTTTTAAGTAACTCAATGGGATGGCAGCCCACCTGTGATGTCCTTGACTTGACAAACTCACCTGTGATGCCCTTGCTTTGGTAAGGAGCGTGAGTTTTTTTTTTTTTTTTTTGAGACGACTAGCGAGACACGTGATTTTTGTGTTTGACTTTTGGTCGCGCGGTTCTGGTAACTTTCTACCCATGGCCGGTTTTTTAATTATTGACAGGTACTCAGTTTCCTGTGATAATTATATCAGAGCTGTGTGCTTCTCTATGGTGCGGAATGCTGGAGAGTTACAGAGAAGGAAATGTCGAAATTGTCCTCTTTTCATACAACATGCCTAAGAAAAATTCACCGAATCTTTTGGCCGAATACCATCACCAACCAAGATCTGCTTACTCGGAGCAAGCAAGAGGACATGCACACCATCATAGCTGGCAGACGCTGGAGCTGGGTTGGCCATGTCCTCAGAAGAGACCCCGATGCCATCACAAGAACAGCTATGCTTTGGATCCCTGAAGGAGAAACGAAAGAGAGGCCGACCAAAAACAACCTGGCGGAGGACTGTGGAGGCTGAGATGCAAAGAATGAACTAGAGTTGGGGCACTGTACGAAGGATGGCCGCCGACCGAGCAAAGTGGAATCAATTTGTTGTTGCCCTACAAGATGCCGCTAGGCGTGATGGCCACTGACTGCTTTGACGGTCGGCGGCTAAGGATCAAAGAAGAAGACGACTCAGGTTCCCCCCCCCCACCCCCCAGCAAGTGTTGAAGGGTATGAAAAGGTTAAGGATAAAAGTGATAAGCGCCCCGGTCGTATCCCAAGTTGGCGGTACCTAAAACCGGGCCTGTTTTTTCTTATTTTACAAATATAGATTTTGTCTTTCCCCCCCCCCCCCCCCCTTCCCCCCCCCCCTCTCCCCCCCCCCCCCCCCCCCCCCCCCCCCCCGCCCCCCCCCCCCCCCCCCCCTAATCCATATTCCGCTAGGTTGAAATAAATGACAGCTACACAATTGTAGTGAGCCGTTAGAGAAATCAGTGAGCCAAAGAAAGACCATAATAATACTTTGACGGACATATACAGGTATCATATTTGAATACCCACCAAGCTAGCAAATGCTAACTACCATATGAATTATGTATGTCGAGGAATTGACCATAATTCCTTGGATAAACTGTACATTTTGTAAATGATGTCCATATATGAACATTAACAGTGTTCACAATTTTTTTTTTAACTTATCAGTTGGATTTTGCTCAACCAAACGACTCCCACTGCGCATGACAGACACAGGTTATGACCCACTACATGTTTCAAGCGGAATATTGTGATTTTTAAAAGCCCAACCGGGCAGAATGTTTCAAGAAATACGTACTTCATGTATAGCTATATTTATAGCTCTTTTTTAAATATAATGAATATCTTTAATGCGTTTTACAATATGTTATGTTCTTATTGGTTGTACATAATCTTTTTTTAAACAAAAATTAAAAAAAAAAAAACCTTCATTTCACCTGTAAACATATTCCATCTCTTGCAAGCATTTCCTTGCCATTCATTAGATGTTCTATCTGCGTTAGACCGCGTAGAATTGTCCAGTACAGTTGAATCGTCTAAGCACAGTGTTTCCCAAACTTACAATAATCGTGTACCCATTATGACAGTTTATTCATACCGGCGCATCCTTCCCATATGTTAAATTATAATGAGCTGTTTTCAGCGGTTAAAAAAAAGTATGATGGGTAGAATTTAAAAACATAATTGCCAGTACCCATTGAACCAGTTTAGCGTACAACTCCCCCCCCCCCCCCCCCCCCCCCCCTTTTCAGGTGTACCCTCCAGGGGTACACGTACCATACTTTGAGAAACACTGGTCTAGTTGACACAATTATCCAGTACACAGCTAGAATCATCTGTGAAATAGAATCATTCACCAAACGTGTTGAATCATCCAGTAGATAAATAGAAGCATCCAGTCAATTAGTAGAATCATTGTGTAGATTAGTAGAATTATTCAGTAGATTAGAGAGTCATCCAGCAGATTTATAGAATCATCTGTCACTGTCACAATAATCATAGCAGGTTGTTGTATTAATCCATCAGACGGATAGAACCAGCGGTAAATTGTTATAATTAGCAAGGATACTGCTGCATTCATCCAGTAGATGTCCAGAATAATCCTCGATCATTCATTTCCTTTTTTCCCCCGCTCCTTGTGGAGCCACCACTGAAGCTCTCCCCTTCACATGCTGCCTGCAACCAAAGCATTCATATGCTCTTGCGGAGGATGGTTTCCGTAGCAATATGTTTTACATGATGTGGTGTCCAGCACAACCTCATATTAACCGCCTCATACGACATGCCTGAGGGAATATTATTCATATTCTTTCCTTATCTACTCACAGACCTGTATCAGCTGTGCCTAATCCCTTGTATTTTGTCTGCTTGATGTTTAAGCTTCAGTATTAACTTGTTAGATTGCATCAAGGGAAAAACCCGTTTACTTCCTTATCAAAGAACATATGCAAAAATCTAGCCTTTGATTTGTAAGCATGTTTTTAAGGCAGCTTTTTTCCTGACATTTACATTTTTTCTTTCTTTCTTTTTTTAACAACTGACATTATACACACAAAAAAGTTGATTTATTCATGATCGACAAAAGCAATAATTAACTTTCATAATTTACTATTCTGAACATCGCAATTAACTCTGATTATTCAATTAAATGAGCACGTTCCATGAAGTATTCCATATGGCCTCAAAACATTTTAATAAGTCTTTACAGATATTTTGGAAAAGTTCCATTCTTTCACGCAGGCCTTATTTTTTTCAAGTTAATGTGAAATGACAACGGACCAGTTTTATTCATTTCCATTTTAAAAAATACATTTACAACGTTCGAGTTATATTGTTAACCTAAGTACAAGTTATAATGTTAATCTGACCACAAAATGTTTTTATTTTTGCAGTTTGATCGATAAAATAATGTTGTTAACTGTGTGTTGTTATAAGCTTTATAAGATGTAAGAGCAGCTATGACAAGTATTGCTTATATAGAGGGACTTCGCGAATGGAACCGTGTTTTATGGGAGTACGTTTTCTCATTTGTTAGATGTGAAGACATGAAACTGTTGGTCGTTCGAAAAACCACGATCTGCATCGTGATGGAAAAGTAATTTTCAATTTTTAAATCCTCACTTGTATCTATTGAATATACACGAAACAAATATCAAAAGTAGAAACAATAACGTCCATTTGAATAATGTTTTATTATTTTGAATTAGCAGAAACAAAGCAAAATAAATAACATGTAAATGACCAATAAACTGACGTCACAAGACAGAGGAAAAAGTTACTGCCCGCAATGAGGTCATGTGTTAAAGAGGCTGAATCTGACGTTGAGTTTAGTCTTAATATGACATAACATTTCATGCAATTTAAAAAAAACTACTTAATTCTCTTTATTTCGAAGTTTGTTTCATTTACACTGGTTGGGTAGGAATGAAGTAGTATAAGTTTTTAAAAATTCATTTCGACGTTTGTTTCATATAAATTAGCTGGATATGAATGAAGAGATAAAAGTTTTAAAAACATGAAATTACTTTTCTGTCATCTTGTAATGTTTCTGGTCTATGACCAACAAGTAGAAAACACGTTAGTCACTTTTGTGTGGCGTATATACTTGCTGTTTTGTTAACTATGTATAGATTCCAGAGAGATATTACTCATGACTGGATCTAAAGCTGACCATGTTTGCCTAAAAAAATTTGCCTAGAGGTTCGAATTTTGATATCCGTATGTTATCTACATGGTTTTTTTTTTTTTTTTTTTTTTTAAGGAAACGCAAATCCTATCTTTTATCTTATAGTGCCTCAAATTTTTACGCATGCCCTGTATTTCTTCTATCCACATGTACACTTGTTTGTTCTTTGTAGTTTTCAGAAAACAGTATACGTGGCAGTGCATTGTTTATATTTGTCTTAATACTTTGTTTTTCCTCCAGTCATAATCAAAAGTAACACGTTACTATTTTGACACGTGACCATCCATACACGGCAGACGCAAATGGTAGCAGAAGTTACTGAAGTCACAACTGAAATTACTGTTACGATGTGCACAATTATGTTAATAATTATTGGTATATTATTGTGTTTGTAAATAAAGAAAATTTTAATGGCACTTTGTTACCACCTGGCAACAAAGGGCATCCGCTCCGTTTACTTGAACAATTTTAATACTATACTACAGAGTTTATGGAGTCACTGCCCACTGGCGTCTTTCTTTCTTATTAACCCATTCATCATAGTCGTTTAACTCCGTTCTCACCATTCAGATTCTATCTTTTCTAGAGCTGCCTTAACCACTTACCTGTTTCTGTCGGTAATCAAAAGCTTTCATTACTTCTTGCTAGAGTTGCCTCTTTTCGTTCAAGATAAGCGACTTGGGGAGGAATAAAATCAGTGAAGTTTAAATTGTAAGAGTTAATGTTTCGTCACGTGCTCAAAATAGTTTTAGCACAAAGTTGAGGGGAAAACAAACCGCTCAAAGTGTATTCTAACGACACTATTCTTTTTAATAAGAGCATATTTTATAATGAAAAACGTTACTGTTTTCAGAATAATTACTAAAAAATTTAAGATAAATTTCCTCTAAATAATTTGGACTGAACGTGAACTGTGAGGAGAAGAAATTTGTCTTTTTACATTGTTTTGTGAAATCTGTTTTGCCGTGTTCTCGAGTTGATCAAATTACTGTTACTTTTAAAAACCAGACATCCATTCCAATATGTATCGAAATAAGTCTTTCCTTTGCCAAAAAAAAACAAAAAACATTTTTTTCCTACTCTTTGTTAACGAATGAAACCAAAAAAAAATTAATTATCTGTGCTCATTTCATCTGAATTGTTGGCGGAAGGACTGAGAAAAAGTCACACATGCAGTACAATGAAATAGGTTATGCTTCTGCTGATAACTGCAGTAATGTTCAAAACAGACATAATTAATTAGACCATGCTACTTTAAGATGTCCAGTATGTAAAATATAATGAGTAATTGTTTTAAAATTCAAATAATTTTGTGCGTTAACTTCTAGAATAGCAGGAAGTGAATTTTAACCTTTCAAATGTTATGTACAGTCGTCCATCACGAGTAATTTTGTGTGTACATGTCAAACATCTGTACTTGGATTTCTTAGTCTGATTGTGATGGTTGTACAAGATCACCGTTGCTACGTGAAGTTTTACAAGTAAAGTGTTCCTTTGCTGAACGTTGCTGCCAACTTGTTGTATCAGTTTGAGATCAGTTTTTCTTGCGCCCTTGTCAAAATATCTAATATATCAATGCTACAGAAGGCCTTCAGGTTGAATAATAAGCATATCTACTTTACATAATAGCCTGCCCATTCAGAAATTTATGTTCTTGTGTTGAGCATGGCGTCTGGCGAAAGTCGTTGATATTTTGGCGCATTAATGTTAATGAGAATAAATGTTGCGACAAACATATACGTCCGAAGACATGTGAATTATCAGAAGCCTGAAAACAATTGGATTATCAATAGTCTGAAGACATGTGAATTGACAGAAGTCTGAAGACATGCGGATTATCTGAAGGTATGTGAATAATCAGAAGTTTGAAGACATTTGAATGATTAGCAGTCTGAAGAAAAATGCCAGACGTAGACAACAAGAGAGAAAGATTGTTCGGATAGCGACTGTTTTACTATTTACCTTTCTTCTCTTGTTGCGTGCGTTATGTGACTTCTGATTCCTTATATGGCAAGCTACATGTTGAGGTATATGTTTGTCGGTACATTTATTTTATGATTGACACAATCCAGAACAGCTTTTCTCAGATTCAAACTATGGGCAAGAATCAAACTTTACCTTCACTTAGTGTCATCTTGTATTCATCTTCAGAGATGCCAGTTTCTCACAACACTTGGATATTTTGCACGGAAATTAGCCAAGTGTGGAGCTGCCGTGTCGATAAATTTCACGTAGGGCAAAGAATATGAAATATACTGAATTTTTTTTTTTTTTTTTTTTTTTGGTGAGTCTACATCAAGAAATGTCCTAACTGGCATCACTAATTCTCTATTCTCTGCACGTAAAGCCGCATAATTGTGAGAGATCGTTGTTCACTGTGGTTCACTAAGTCACTCTGTGAAAAAAAAAAATGAATGACCATCCATACAAATGAAATTTGATGTTTTTTTTTTTATCTTTATAAAACATTTTAGTTGTTTTAGTTAATAAAATATAAAAAAATTTTCACGCTTGTTTTGCAGTCTAGATTTATGTTACGTGATGAGTGACTGTATTGTGTTGTTGCTGTTTAATTTATGTTGTTCAAATACCACATCAAAGTTAAGGATGGACAAACACTGGGAGAATTTCAAGAGAAATTGACACCATGTTTTTTAACATAATTGTTAAGTAATGAAAACGTGTTTGATTGGTAGAGTTGTTGAAGCGCTGGCCTCTCACGCAACGGTACAGGGTTCGAAACATGGTGGTCTCACACTCCATTCTACCCAGCTGTAAATGGATACCTGACTCAGATCGTAAGTTAGAGAAGGAAAAGGCAGCAAGGAAGGGAACAGGTCACTTCACCTCCCAAAGCTGGACATAGTATAATGAAGTCTCCAACACTTCACTTCCCTGCAGCAGTATCTGCTATGGGACTACCTTGACCTTTTGTTTTTTAAATGACAAATAAATGCCCACCTGAAGTAACCTTGGATATCTTTAAAAGTGTGATATGAAACAACAACAAAAAGCAACAATTTTACGGGAGAGATCAAAACATGCCAGAACAAGTTGAGAAGGACAACAGTGTCTGGTTATTATCACAGCTTATTAAGTCCCGTCGCTGCTGGCATTAGCGATCATGTCTATCCGTTTCCTACGGTCTTTGACGTCTTGAATCAGTTATTTCTTTAATCCACTTCCATAACGTGTAGATTATCGACGTATGTCTCTCTCCCTCTCTCTCTTTTCCTCTTCTTCACTTTAATTTGATTTTACCAGTCTTTATCAAGTTTCTTCTAATTATATAGGTAGCTTGCACCAAGTCACGTGACTGCTCTTGCAGTGGTGAATTCTATTCCAATTTATTTTTCCATGATGCGGGTGTCACCCCAATGCACCGCATCAACTTCGTCGCCTCTTACAACATGCTAGGTGAAATCTGTGTGCCTATTCTTTCTGTGTCTCATCAGAGACCCAAGAACCACACAGGACCTCACTTACCAGCTAACATCAAGTTTTAAACACACTATTATCTCGCTGACAAGCAAATATGTATTATTTATTTTAATACCTTAACAAAATAATATGGTTGTCAGAGAAGTCATCAGACTCATACATGTAACTGTAAAAAAATAATGTGGTTGTCAGAGAAGTCATCAGACTCATACATGTAACTGTAACAAAATAATGTGGTTGTCAGAGAAGTCATCAGACTCATTCATACATGTAACTGTAACAAAATTAATGCAGGTGGTGGAAAGGTAATTTAGGACGTGCAGTGCGATATTTTCAAAAATTGGTGCATGCGTAGAATATAAGGATTAAGTTGGTACGACCAGGTCACCAAAGTGGAACTGATGACAAGAACCAGGCAAGTGCCAGTGGAACTGATGACAAGAACCAGGCAAGTGCCAGTGGAACAAGAGATGACAAGAACCAGGCAAGTG
The DNA here is from genome assembly GCA_024509875.1 of Oreohelix idahoensis. Classification (NCBI taxonomy): domain Eukaryota; kingdom Metazoa; phylum Mollusca; class Gastropoda; order Stylommatophora; family Oreohelicidae; genus Oreohelix; species Oreohelix idahoensis. The sequence goes on along the minus strand of JAMPIV010002678.1, from coordinate 332,978 downwards.
CCAGTGGAATAAGAGATGACAAGAACCAGGCAAGTGCCAGTGGAATAAGAGATGACAAGAACCAGGCAAGTGCCAGTGGAATAAGAGATGACAAGAACCAGGCAAGTGCCAGTGGAATAAGAGACGAGAAGAACATGTTGGCGATGAATGGGACACACACTGAGGATACTTGCTGTTTGTATTACAAGTCAGTGTTTGTTATGGAATCCTCAGGGGAACCGCGCTGGTGTAATGGTTATCTCATTGCGCTGGCGATCAGGTGTTCAAGGTTCATTCAAGCCCGGGCGTCGGCATTTAAAGAAGTGTCATCGACCCGGATTTTGACTGAATAACCTGAACGGCTCATGAGATAAACCCTCTGCGGATGAAAAGGCGCGAAGCTCTTGACCGGGTTGGAAGGAAAGTCCACAGGCTCCCCAGCCTCGCAATGACATGTCATTGGGCCGAAGAGCTGAATACCCAAGTGCCGCTGGTTAAGGAAATATATATATATATATATATATATATATATATATATATATATATATATATATATATATATATATATATATATATATATATATATATATATATATATATATATATATATATATATATATATATATATATATATATAATCGAATCCTCAGGGTAATCAAGGTAGACAGAAACCGAAAAACACGGAGAAGAGAACTGGAGACAGAAGTGAATGGAACGAGGGATAAATCTGGAACTGATGGCACGGGACCAGAAAACCTGTTGAAGGCATATTCCCCTTTTCGAGCTGAAAGGCAACGATCATGAAGATGATTGTGATATCGTAGAAAAGTGGCGACAAGGACCAGCAGGATAGAAAATTATGACAACAGGAGACATTGGAATACCACCGTCTATAGAAACCTAATCCCGGCAAATAGCAAGGTCGTAATACATTTGCAAGAAGCCTAACTAAGACTGAGTTTCCATACCCCCAACATATTTAGCAAACTGAAATGCAAATAAATTATTAAAACTGCGCCTAGCTCCGTGGTTTGTTACATTTTATGAGCAATACCGTTCTTCGGTCACACCCAAGACACAGTCATTAAAATAATGACACGACAAAATCGATTGATTTTAAAGTTGTTTGCATCAAAGGTTTACAGCTGAGTGGACTGGAGAGTGACGCAACCATGTTTCGATTTTGGAACTGCGTGACTTTTGCCGCCGAGATGCAAGGGTTCTATCCGCTTAGCCAATCGGTGTTAGTGTCTTCAAGTCAGATAGCATGTTGAACAGGGAAACAGAGATAATAGTAAACAGTGCTAATGTTGAACAGGGAAACAGAGATAATAGTAAACAGTGCCAACGCTCTTATTTACCTTCCTTCCTTCACTGTTTCCGTCCCCCCCCCCCCTTTTTCGGGTTGCCCCTAATAGAGCATGAGGTAATCACTGTAGTAACTTTCATAAAGGAAGTTTGCACAAAGGCACTTGTATGCTCGTGCAGTGGGGATTCTATTGCAACGTGTATTACATGGTGGAGTTGCCAACCCAATCTCACATTAGTCGCCTTTTGCGACATGCATGGGTATGAGCAGTTGTACTATTCTTTCGTTGTCTCATCAGAGGCCCCAGAACAATAAAGAACCTCATTTTCCCAGCTGACATCAAGTTTTAAGCACACCATTATCTCAGCGACACGCAAATGTGTATTTTAATACCTTGACATCAAAAATGGTTAGTAGAAGTCATCAGACGCAGACATGTACACCTATCAAAGCTAACATGGTGGAAAGAGAATTAAGCACTTATATTGTGACATTGTCATATTGTGACATTGTCATAAATGAGTTCAAACGTAAAATAGAAAAATTGAAATGGTACCTCCTCTACCGTGTCTCCATCTTGACGAGGTAGAGGAGCTTGAGTGTCCCCCTGACCACAAGAGTTACGCCGGCGGTAGCACAGCTACCAGTAGGGTCTCCCAAGCCGGACAGGTCGAAGAGTAGGAACCAGACAAAGAGAGAGAGAGAGAGAGAGAGAGAGAGAGAGAGAGAGACGCACACACCTGTTGCCTTGCAGGCAGGATGGGGACAGTCATGGGCTAAGGAAGGCAACCTTACATAAATTCCTGTTGAAATCGGATGCACTGGGCTATAGGCTTATCGAAACAGTGCAACGTACTTCGCTTAATGATGACGTCAAGAATAAAAAGAAAGCAGAATGGTGCTCACCCCGTAGAGTCCCGCCAGGCCCCGAGAGTGCCGGGCCACCGGATTCGGAGGAGTCCACCCTATGCTACTGGTGGTCACCCTCCCCTGTACTGTGGAGTCAAGGCACCGAGGGAAAGGGCAAGAGGAACATAGAAAGCCCATGTGGCCATCACCAGTACCATTCATGGAAAAGCTCAATGGAGATAGAAAAAAGCTTCATGCCGACCACTGCTTTCTTTGAACATATTCAAGTTGACGTTTGAGAGTGTATGAAGAAGAAGAAGAAGAAGAAGAAGAAATGGTACAAGATCACCAATGTAGAACTGATGATACTTCTTTTTCTTCTTCGTTCGTCCTGATAAGGACGTTGGTTGCGGTGTGTCCGTTTACAGCGAAGCTGCGATATTCGCGCCTTTTGGCCGACACATCCGACTTCAGCACTGCATTTCTGGGACCGGGTTAGCCTTCCCTCTTCGATCCCTTACTCACTCAGCCAGACTGTAGTGATGCAGCCTGTTTCCAGGACCACCACTTGGAGGTGGAGTAGGGTCTTGGTCAGCTCTGGTTCGCTGACCCTGACGCAAGCAGTATAGCTATGGGTCGCTAACTGCATTTCTCACTGTTGACGCGTCTTAGGTCCCTAACTGATGATACGAACCAGCGGAACAAGAGATGAGAAAAAGAAGTTCGATGAATAGGACACACACAGAGGAAACCTACTGATTGTATTACAGGGCAGTCCTTGTTCTGGAACTTCTAGGGTAAGACAGACAGAAGGAGATTGAAAAAACAACGGGAGAAGAGAATTGAAGACAGAAATGAAAGGAACAAGAAGAACATGGCACGACCTGGAACTGATGGCACGAGACAGGAGAACATGGCACGACCTGGAACTGATGGCACGAGACAGGAGAACATGGCACGACCTGGAACTGATGGCACGAGACAGGAGAACATGGCACGACCTGGAACTGATGGCACGAGACAGGAGAACATGGCACGACCTAGAACTGATGGCACGAGACAGGAGAACATGGCACGACCTGGAACTGATGGCACGAGACAGGAGAACATGGCACGACCTGGAACTGATGGCACGAGACAGAAGAACATGGCACGACCTAGAACTGATGGCACGAGACAGGAGAACATTGGCACGACCTTGAAACCAGATGGCAACGAGACAGGAGAACATGGCACGACCTGGAACTGATGGCACGAGACAGGAGAACATGGCACGACCTGGAACTGATGGCACGAGACAGGAGAACATGGCACGACCTAGAACTGATGGCACGAGACAGGAGAACATGGCACGACCTGGAACTGATGGCACGAGACAGGAGAACATGGCACGACCTGGAACTGATGGCACGAGACAGGAGAACATGGCACGACCTGGAACTGATGGCACGAGACAGGAGAACATGGCACGACCTGGAACTGATGGCACGAGAAGGTAGAACATGGCTGATGGCACGAGACAGGAGAACATGGCACGACCTGGAACTGATGGCACGAGACAGGAGAACATGGCACGACCTGGAACTGATGGCACGAGACAGGAGAACATGGCACGACCTGGAACTGATGGCACGAGACAGGAGAACATGGCATGACCTGGAACTGATGGCACGAGACAGGAGAACATGGCACGAGTTTGTTGAAGTCCTATACTCCTTGGATAGCTGAAGGACAATGAAGACTTTGACGTCTTAGAAAAGGGGCCACAAAGACCAGTAGTATAGAAAATTATGAACGCCTTGACAACGGGAGACAGCGGAATACCACCATCTATAGACACCTAATCCCGGCAAATAGCAAGGTCGTAATATATTTTGAAGAAGCCTAACTAAGACTGAGTTTTCATACACCCAATACGTTTAACAAACTGAAATGCAAATAAATTTTTACATCTGCGCCTAGCTCCGTGGTTTGTCACATAACATGAGCATCACAGCTGTACGGTCACACCCAAGACACAGTCATTAAAATAATGACATGACAAAATCGATTGATTTTAAAGTTGTTTGCATTTATCTGATTAATTCACTACAAGCGAACAAGAATTAGTCATGCTTAATATCAATAACCACACGCACAGCACAAAATACCTATTACTGCGCCGAGAGTATTTGGAGCTCTGAACGTGCAAAGGGAGACAACCTTATAATTATTGAGTTTTTTTTTTTTTTGTTCTGCCCCTTCACACATGTCGTTTGCTGTCGCGGAGAGGGTATTTATAGTTCTCATGCGACATGTGTTGCTTTGACCTGCGTTATAAACTTTTGTTTAATCAATCACTTTTTTCGCTCCCTGTGGAGCATTAAGTCATGACTGCACCTGATCCACTTACAGGAAGCCTGTATCAAAGCATTCATGTGCTCGGGTAGCAGTGATTTCTTTAGCAATTTGTTTTACATGTTGCTGTTGCCAACCTCATGCACAAACAACCTCACCGTAGTCACCTCGTAAGCATACATGGGGGAACCAGTATTCTTGTTCTGTCTTTGTCTCCTCGGGTACTCCCGGGAACTATGTCTTCTTGATTTCCGCTTTAGATTGTCTAGATCTGGACTTCTTAACTCTTTTTTTTTTTTTTTTTTTTTTTTTTGTTTGTGCCTTTGATTGTCCAGTGAATGTTACGGACCCCTTTGATTGTTTAGGTAACGCTATGGGCACATTTACCCCGATGCCATCACAAGAACAGCTATGCTATGGACCCCTGAAGGAAAACGAAAGAGAGTCCGACCAAAAACAACTTGGCGGAGGACTGCGGAGGCTGAGATGCAAAGAATGAACCAGAGTTGGGGCACTGTACGAAGGATGGCCACCGACCGAGCAAAGTGGAATCAATTTGTTGTTGCCATACAAGACGCAACCAGGCGTAATGGCCACTGACTGCTTTGACGGTCGGCGGCTAAGGATCAAAGAAGAAGAAGATGGGCACATTTGATTGTCCGCCGAAGGCTACGGACCCCCATGGTATATTGAACATTCTTCTGTAAAACTACATCTCTGTGGCCTCTAGTGCCTTCCCTACCTGTTTACTAATTGTCCATGACTCACTTCCATATGCCAAAATTGGTTCTATATAACACTGAAGAACTCTCTTTCTTACCCCCATTGACAAAGAATTGTTACATGAAATACTCTTCATTTTGTAGAAAGCTATTTTTGCCTGAGCTATTCTGCACTTCACTTCTGAAATGCATTTTCTATCAGTTGTTATTAATTTGCCCAGGTATTTGAATCTATTGACCTGTTTTAATACTGTTCCATTTATTTTGATAGTGCATTCTGGGAAGCCATTTTCTTTGAGACATCCATTACTTCTGTCTCTTTGCTATTAGGACTGAAATCTTTATTTTCACTTTCTTTTACTATTGGATCAACCATTTCCTGCAGCTCCTTTTCACTTTTTGATATTAAGACTGTAACATCAGCGTATCTCAAGTTGTTTATATTATGTCCACCAACGGATATTCCTGATTCCTCCTGTGATCTCATTATACTTTCACTGTACAGATTGAACAGATCCGGTGATAGCACACATTCCTGCCTGACACCCTTTTTTACTTGATGGAACGTTCCTATCTGATAGCTAATTCTTATAGCTGCGGTTTGTTGCCAGTATATGTTCTTTAGTATCCTCAAGTCTTTACCACCAATGTTGATGCTTTCTAACATTTTGATCATTTCCTCACATTTCACTTTGTCAAATGCCTTAGTGTAATCTATAAAGCATAAGTACATATCTGTCTTTACGTCTATGGCTCTTTCTATTAATGTTCTTATAATATATATGTATAGCATTGTTTGTGCCTTTACCTTCTACAAATCCACACTGTTCATCATTGATTTCTGGTTTCATTTTATTTCTCACTCTTCTCATGATAATTCGTAAAAATATTGTGGTCACATGACTCATAAGACGAATGGTGCGATGTTCTTCAAATTCCATTCCATTCCGTGGTTTACATACATTATGAACTCAAAAATTACGATCTGGACTTATTGATCATCGACTTAGAATCAGCTCAGGCGTTGGCGTAGCTGGCGAGTCCTTTTTAGGGCTTTATGCTAGCAGATAGATAATGTTAGTCCTTTTCAGGACTTAGTATCTATCAACTGATTGGGTTAGCAGTCAACAGAGTTGACTTTTTTAGGATGGTAAATGCGCTCTGACATAACCAAATAGGTTGAAAAGAACGCGCCTCGCCAGAAGAAGGCAAAAACCAAACCAAAAAAAAAAAAAAACCATCTGTACTTCAGACACGTATAGGGACAATTGTCGTTCTAAGAGAGATAACCTCAGAAATTTTGAAAAATTAGGCTGTTATATCCCCTGTGCTCATTTCCCGCAGAAGAGATCGCACATTTTCATATTTCATTTACAGAGTGGACGTATGTTTCTTCTCTTTCTTCTTCGCCTTCTCCATTTTCTTCTTCTTTCTCTTCTTCTTTTTCAAAATCTTCTTCTTCGTGCTGTTCTTCTGTTTCTTCCACTGCCACGCTGACTAATGTAGGCGATCATATCTGTCTACAGCTTCTAAGTTCTCTCTACCTCTACTTCTATCAAAACTTTATGTTGTGTTCTACCTTTCCTCTTCTCATAACGTACCCCAACAGGTGGTATGCGTGCTTCTGAAATACATAATAAAGAAATAATCTTCCTTTACTCAATGGCCTCTGTTGTCACATCCACAATGCATGGAGGCATATCTGGAGTCATCCTTAAATGACCACCAGCTTTGCACAATGATTTAGAATGTAGATTTGGATGCGAACCTCTGTCTGTGAGGTTAATCACACACTCATTGATTCTTGAAATCATCCACACACTTCTAGGGATTCCCCCTGTGATGAAACATGATGGGAACTTAGCACTGCAACTAAGCTTGGAGGAGTCACTTGAGCCCCAGACGTAACTCTGGCATTTACCTGATTGTCAGCATACTGGAGGATCTCACTATGGACCCCATCATAGTAAGGAGGTTAGAAGGGCTCTGTGCCGGACGTGACAACTCCTTGGGAGAGCCCAGAACCAGAGTACAGTATTTTAGCTCTGCATAGTTGGAGAGGTCCCTTGAATGGCACAGTATGCCACGCGCTTCTCCTAGCTTGGGACCAGGTGTGTTGATCAGTTAAATGCAAGCCAAGCTGGAGAAACTAGAGCTCGTGACTTCAACTCAACACGTTTCGAAATGTCAGAAAAGCCACAGAAAAAGCCTAGATATGCAGTGTAGATAATACCAAAGAGTGTTCAACTTGGTATTGGCTGCAAAGAGAGCGAAAAGCTCAGCAGCCATAGTTCAACAACAATAACAATACTCCTCTTAGTTCTCCTTGGTGTTCTTAATATTCTTCTATAAAATCCCATCTCTTATGCCCCCAGTGATCTTCTTTTGTTATCGAATGTCCATGATTCGTTTCCCGTGATAAGATCGGCTTAACGTAACACGAAGAACTCTCATCCTTACTTTTGTTTAGAGCCACAGTAGCGCAGTGGTTAGTGCACTGGTTTCGGAGCTCAGTGATCCATGGTTTAATCACCAGTTGAGGTGGGATTTTTCAGACCGTAAACGGCTCCGGGGTCGACACAGCCTCGTGAATTGGGTACCAGAGCAACTTCTGGAAAGATTAAAGGCGGCCTGCGTGATGCTTACCACATCACCCCTAGTGTGCCGATGGTCTAGAAAATATGAGCCTAACGCCGTATTCCCAATATGCCTCAATGGGCATGTAACGGGATCCTCTACCTTTATCCATCACTTTTATTTGCCACACAGTGTTGTACGTGCGCATCTTACATTTAATATTATTAACTGCCCAAGTATTTAAATCTGTGGAATCATTTCATAAGCATACAATTCACCTTGATTCTGTATTCTGGAAACTCCAGCTTCTTAGAAATTGCCATTTCGTATTGCTATAATTCCTCCTTCGAATACCTTCCTATGTCAAATTGAATGCAATGAAGAGATAAGTGGTCAGTCTTAGTGGTTCGGGTTTCTATAGAGCTTATCCTTGACCAGTGACGGCCATATGCGCGCTCTTCGTATGTCGGGCATTCACGCAGCAGATGTTAGACAATAAATTTATAACTGTTACAGATAAGTTCGAAATAATTTCTCAGCCTCCTACGTCAGTCTGTCAGCCTGATAAGGTCCAATGTATCACAGCTCTTTTGAATTGTCAACATAGTTCGCAGAGTGTTGCAATATGACATTTTAGACCTTTCTTTCTTCGACTCTGTGATATGGACTTTTGTTGCTGCTGTTGCTTCGAGTGACACAACGCATCTGCCTTTGATCTGAAATTGCTTGGAAATCTTCCAGCTGCTTCTGAAAGTTTTCTTTTCTCTGTGTACTCTTACAAAGTACTCAGGGCCGGATTTAGTAAGGCCCTAAGCTAACGACAGCCCCGGAAGCCCTATTCGGCAACAGAGAATAAGGTCATGTAACAACTGAACTTTGCATACTTATGTTTGAAAATTCAGCTACGCGTATCATGTATGATGTACGGCAACTATCGTTGTAAGTGGAGATTAAAATTATAGGCTTACTCCTACTATAAATATTTCTAAAACTTGTTGTGCCGCTAACCCCCCCCCCCCCCCCCCCCCCCCCCCCGCAATATCACTGTTGGAGAGGCCCCTTCGGATTGTGAGGCCCTAAGCTGTAGCTTGTTTTGTTTATGCCTAAATCCGGCCCTGAAAGTACCATTCCTGGAGGGGGAAAAACTCTACAGAGATAACAACCTCAAGCTGACCACTCCTTTCTTTGAACATATTCGAGTTGACGTCTGAGGGTGAACGAAGAATAATAAGTACTACAAAGATACCCCCTTCCCCATCTCCATTTTCAGTAGCATTAACAACAGATCCATTCTGTTAATGCATGAGTTGTACAGCTGCTTAGAAAAACCAAAGATCTTTATTTTGATTTGATCGATAATTAGCCTTACATCATCCGGAACATGTAAAAGTAAGGAGCACCTAAGGATACCTTTATATTTGTTTCATATTAATTTAAGGAGCACCTAATGTGTCCAGTGTTGCCACAGCCGGGTATTTTTTACTAGATCTGGGTTTTTTGGCTTCCGTCTGGGTATCTGGGTATTTGTTTTCCAAATCTGCATTAATCTGGGTATATTTGACCATTGGCATTTACAATGTATGTATATTCTGGGCTCTGAGCATTATACATTTTATTTATATTATAATTAAATGTAAAAAATTATGTGCTATATATTTTTTATTCCACTTAAATTTAATTCTTGATTTTAACCACATCAATGACGTTGTTTTTTGACTCGTTTACATCAGCTGTTGGATCCAAAGCAAGCTCTCGAGATCAACAAACCTTCTGTCATTCAATTAGCAGCGCAGTTCCCAACAGTTGTTTCAGAAGAGAGCCTGATAGCTAGACTGCTTGCGTCAGGGTCAGCGAACCAGAGCTGACCAAGACCCTACTCCACCTCCAAGTGGTGGTCCTGGAAACAGGCTGCATCACTGCAGTCTGGCTGAGTGAGTTGGGATCGAAGAGGGAAGGCTAACCCGGTCCCAAAAATGCCGTGCTGAATTCGGATGTGTCGGCCGAAAGGAGCAAATATCGCAGCTTCGCTATAAACTGACACAACGCAACCAACGTCCTTTTCAGGACGAACAAAGAAGAAGAAGAAGGTGAGAGCCTTGATCGTCTGTCTGATCAATGGCGAGAACTGGCATCGTACCGAAAAGATCTTGGACGTCTGGTGGATGAGGATCCGCCCGCATTCTGGCTGGGACTGCAACAAGTAACAGATGCTAATAACCAGAAGAAATTTGATGTTTTGGCTGACCTCATGCGCACGCTTATGGCACTATCTCAATCCTCAGCATGCGTCGAAATAGTGTTTTCGAAAGTTAACTTAGTTAAAACTAAACAAACCAACAAGCTTTTGTGTGAAACAGTTAAGCCAAGCAAGTTGGAGTTTTGTTCAATTCCAATCGAATACTAGCCAAAGGGCCAAGGGACTTGCTTATAATTTGCAATGAATGTGATATCCTACAGTAGCCGGAAAGTTCTTATATCACCGGACTAGTAGAAAAATAAAACTATATGTTTTAAATGTGATTTACACGTGTAAAATAAATACCAAATGATACCAGGAGCGACATACACACCAGCTAAGTTAGGTGTGGAAGTGAGGGGTATTGACCTGAATTCTAATTTATCAAGTGAAACTATAGCCAGAATTAAAGACGAAGTTCATAAACACAGGCTGCTTATTTTCAAAAATCAAGGAATAATTAGTGCGG